>JAODAL010001724.1:42500-218675 GCA_025379985.1 Phyllomedusa bahiana | reverse complement strand
TAGCCAATGGATATGTGTTATCTTGAGCATCATCCTCTTATTGACTGGAAAAGGTGATATAACATTAAATGGCTTATGCAGTCTGGCATGTTTATATAAATGACTCATACACACATACATATGATCCAACAGAGAACTATTTGTCTTATGCCAGCTGCTTGTTCTGTAATGTGTGTGAACAGCTTAAAGGGAACCTTTCACATTGCTTTTGTTGCCCTCAGCTAGTGTCAGACATGCTGTTCCCAGCGCTGTGTCCCTTATTCTGTAAAATACAGTAGTTTTATAGCATTTACTTTAGAAATCTAGCAGCCACAGCCTGCTCTGCCAGAGATGAGACACTTTATTCATGAGAGGCCACTAGCTCCACCTACTTGCCACTTATTCTATCTATTACTGTGAATAGGTGGGGGGACTGGGGCTAGGAGCCACGCATGAATAAAGTGGACCCATCTCTAGCAGTGTAGGCTGTGGCTGCTAGATTTGTGCAGTATAGTAAATGCTCTAAGACTACTGCATCTAAGGCTATGTCTCCACTGCACACATTTTCGGTCTCTTTTTCAGCATTTTTCATTTTCTGAAACTGCTGAAAAAATTACTGAAAACAGGTCCCATAGACTAATAGTAAAAACATTGTGTAGTCTCCACAAAACGTTTTTTTCTGGTCATTTCTGATCCCAGTCATTTTTTGAAACAGGTTGCAAAAAACGCCAGAGCAGGACAGAAAATTTACTACTAAAGTCTATGTAAGGGTATGTTCACATGGCGTACTTTCGGTGCACATTTTGCCGCTTTTGTGCGCTCTAATACGGGCGAGATGCGCGGCGAAATTACGGTAATCCATAGTTCTCATAGAGAAGTATGGATTACACCTCCTCTCCCCGCACCTACAATACGATTGTATTGTACGCGCGGGGAGATAAGTGACATATCACTTATTCGCGGCGCTTTTGCGGCACGAGTAATGCATGTCTATGGGGCCGGCGGGCTGCCGCCTCTCCCCCCCACCCGCGCCTCAGGAGTATGCGCTGATCAGCGTAAGCCCCCGAAGCACATGATGTATTGCGGTGCGTACTGTATGCGCTGCAATACATCATGTGAACATAACCTAAAGCGCTGGACATTTTTTGTGCGTTTTATTTTTTTTTTGCAGAAATCTACAGCAATTAATGCTGTGTATTTCTGCAAAAAAAAGCACCAAAAAAACCCTGCATATTTGGTATCACAGGAATCATCTTGTACCTGCAGAATACAGATAATACATCATTTATATTGAGGAGTGAACACCCTGCACACATGGCACAAGTACATGTTTTCACATTTCAACCTACTTAGAGCTTTTTTGTGGTTTCCTAATATAATCTATGATACAGTCAGTGATACCATTACAAAGTACATCTTGTACCACAAAATAAAAGTCATCATATGTCTATCTAGATGGAAAAATAAAAAAGTTGTTCTTGGAAGGCAGGGAGGGAAAAAACCAAGAGCCATATTATTATGACTAGCTGTCAGGAAGGGGTTAATTATTACAACTTATACTGCTGTTTTATTTTCCGGTCATGTGGTGGTTGGCCCTACCTTACTTTACTTCAAGACCCTATGAATTCTAGCTATGCCGCTAGTGCATCCCTACTGCTAGATGTGAATGAGATCTCAAACAGAAACTGAAAAGTATACTTTTTACTCCTCACGTACATGACCTTTCCTAACACTCGTCTAACAACACCGTTATTGTCACTGACATGGTATTTACTTTAAAAAGCTTTTCAGTGACTGTATTCTGTCCAAAATGCATCACATGAATGGAAAATAAAGACGGCTTCTCAGTGGGGAACAAGCTAAGATATCTTGGGTGTTTTTATACAATAATATATCCATTTACCATGCAGCCGCTACACATGAGTAAACATGTCTACTTTTTGGATAAGACGTGTAAGGGAGAGAGAGAAAGAGAGAGAGAGAGGAGAGAGAAAAAGAGAGAGAGAGAAAGAGAGAGAGAGAGAGAGAGAGAGATTCTTTCTTTCTGAAAACGCATCCGGAAAACGGATGCGTAAAACGCAAGTGAAAAAGTTTCCCAAAAGGTTTCCCAAAAATAAAGTAACAATGCTGACGTTTTGCGGATCCCCCTTTTCAATGTAAAAAATCGGATAAAAAAAAAAAAGGACCCAAAAAAGGGCCGGGGGGAACGCCCCCCTAAAAAATTTTTTGGGCTTGGAAAAAAGCATAAGAAAATGGTTGGAATATACTATGATCCTTTAACTTCAATTCTTAGTTCAAAAACGAAGTTCCAGGAATCCTTCACCGCTTCCTGAAAGCAAAAAAATCAAACCTCTCCCCCTTTATCAATGGTACCCAGGAACTTAAAGGAGGGGGTTGCCTTACCAAAAAGATTCATGGTCCTAAATCAATGTGATCAAGACTGGAAAGAGCTGACAAAGGATTTTCATGCCTATGTATAAAAACAAGAACGCTATCTGCAAAATGTCATAAAATATGTGCCTATATTTAGAGTGAGTAGTCAATGAAACACAGCTGGATTAGGAAATTTTAGTACTATAAGGCCTCGTTCACACGGTTTATTTTGCCACGGATTGGCCCCCGAAACTACGCGCCAGATTTGCCCCTTCATTTCGGCGCCAATCCGTCGGAGTCTTTTACGGAAATTTCCCTTTGCTCTCATATGAAAAGTGGTTTCCCGGGTCGTTTCCCCCCCGTGGGAATCCGCCGGGGGGGGAAAGAAAGGGGACATGAAACATTTTTTACGTCGCGGCGCCTTTAAACCCAATTTGGCTTTTGGTTTTGGGGGCGGGGCGGGCCCCCCCCCCCGCGCCCCGCCCCCCCCCCGTCCTCCCCTTATTCCGGCGGATCTGTGGCTAAAATAGGCTCAAAAAATCCTTCGGGAATAAGCCGTGTGAACACGGTTTTTTTTTTGTGAGACATGGGGCCACATGTATAAAAAAAACGTTAGGTCTAAAACTCACTTTGCTTCCCTTAGAAACCCCAACGGGAGCAACCCCCCCTTTTTTTCCAAAAAACCCAGTATATAAAATGAAAGGGGAGCCCCCTGTTTGGTTTTGTTTAGGGGAAACCCAAAGTTTTGGGACCAAGACGTTTTTTAAATTGTGGCCCCAAAAATATCTTTATAACTGTAAAAGGACAAAATTTTTAAAAGGGTTTACATTTTTCTTTTTAAGACTTTTTAAGTCACTGCTCTGAAACTAAAGGATAATAGAAAATATACTTGATGGAGGTGAGAAAAAAGGCATTGTCCTAATCAGGACTGGAATGTACAACTGTAATATTAGGTTACATATCTAAATATTTAAAATAAAACATTTGGGGAAAATTTTGGGCCTCTTTATTTTTTCCCTTTTTTTAGGGGCTTTTATTAGTTTCAGACAAAAAAGAACAAAAAACAAAATACAGCATAGAAAATGGTTGTTTGGGAAAATAAAAGGAAAACCCGGAAAGGTTGAAAGGGTGCAAAAAGGGCCCAAAATACCCCAGCGGGCCCGCAACAAAAAAAAAGGGTTTTAAAGAAGGAAATTTTGGGTATCTTTGCATCTTTTTTAATGATCTTGTAAATATCAGACTAAAAAAGGTCAAGTCAACGTAAAAAATTAGTGCAGTTTAAAAAATGAAAAAAAAAAACCCCGAAAATAAAAATTTTTCCTTTTTCAAAAAAACCCCCGTTTTAAAAAAAACACTACAAAATATTTCTCTTCAGGTTCCCCCTTCTTTTCCTCCAGAGCAAAAAAAAGGGTCAAAAATGCAAAGGAAAGGGGCTACTCCTCTAGGATGACGGCCCGTGGCCTCGGGGTCGTCCCCAACCCCCCCGGGATAAAAACCCATCAAAACAGTAAAATAGGGGGAGGAAAGATTACCAGTAAATTTCTTTCCCTCTATAATAAAATTTGTAATTTTATTTTTTACCCGCCTTTCTGCCCCACTTTACAATATAAAAGGGTAAAAAGTACAGCCAAAAAAACAGACTTATACAGTAAAAAGCTACTTACAGATCAGCCCCAGTTTGTGATGGCCCTGCTTGAAAAGGGAGCTTACAACTTTAGGGTTTATGGATGAGATGAAGGGTCTAAAAACGCTTAGTTTAAAATTGGTCCAGCCCTTTGTTTCAAAAAATAGGGGGGGTTTAAAAAAGTTGGGTTTGCCCCTGCCCCCCTGACGGGTAAATCTACACAAAATTTAAAAATCCCTTTTGTGAGTCCCCCTTTTTTTTGGGGAAGGGGACGTTGTGTGGGGATAGAAGGTGGGGTTTAGCAATTAGGGATCGGGGTTTGGGGCCTTTCCCTTTAAGAAATGTTTTTTTCCAAGTGCACTTTTTAAAACTTTTAAAAGGTTTTTAGGTTTGTGCCTGATGGTACGGGGTAGGATTTTGCGGAGAATTTTTACGCACGTCTAAAAATTTGGGGAAGGGGGCTGGGAAAGGGTTGGATGATGAGGGAAATTTGTATTCTAAAGGGTGGTAGAAAGAGATAAAGGGAGGAGATGTAGGGGGGTGCAGCATGAGGAGAGTTTTATGGTGAAAAAGTGAGGATTTTTTTGTTGTATTCTTTACTAAAAATGGGCAAGGTGCAGAGAATGACACGGGGCGAGGCTTTTCAGTTTAGTGGGGGGAAAAAAAGACAAGCCGGGGCTGCTGCATTCGGGGAACCCAAAAATAGAGAGGGGAGGGTTTGAGAGAGGGAGACCGTTAAAGCGGGGGTGTTAAAGTAAGCGAAAAAAGAAAAAGGGAGAAAAATTGGGGATTTTGTTTTTGTTTTTTTTCAGGGAACGGGAATGTTAAAATGTAATTTTAACCCCATAATGGGAAAAAATAAATACTTATTTCAAAAAAAATTTCTCTATACGCATGTTTCCTTGTTCATGGAAGCCTCCACCCAGTCCATTTTCATGACAAATGATAATTTTTTGGGAAAAATTTTAAAAATGGAAGGTGGAAACGTGGTCCCGGGTTTGGGAAATAGTTTTCTTTCCCTTCACCCCATTCCCAAATTTTTCTATTTCCCCAAGGGTTTAAGGAAAACATTTGGACCCAAATATAAAAGGCCCAGCCCGTAAATTTTACACCATTTATCTTTAAACCCCTTTTCCCCTAGGTTCAAAAGAGACTTTTGGGGTGTGCGGGCACTTGTAGCTCCTTTTTCCACAGCAGATAGTAGCTATAAAAAAACAAGTTCCAGAAATCCCAGAGAAACACAAAAGGTGAAATTTATTTTAAAACAGGGGCACGACAGCAAAACAAATGAAAAAACCCCTTCCCTGTGCTTTAAAAAGAAAAAATTTTTAAAAAAAAAATTTTTGCTGGAGTTACTTTTTAATAAATTCCCTTTTTCCAAAATTCCCATACAAATTCAATTTTAAAGAAAAAAAACCTGCCCCCCCTTATCCTGTTTTTGTAACACGGGGACTGCCTGTATCCAAAAATCGCCAACAGAGGGACACCAAATAAATAAGGTAAATGGTATTAAAGGCAGCGATCACCCTCCAAAAAACTGAATTCTCAAGCATTGCCTTAAGCAGTGATACATGGTGCTCCCACTCTCCCACAGAAGAAACAATTGTTGTCAGAAAAGATGCCCATTCTATAGGCCCTGTGGTGTACTTGAAAGTTTATTTCTGCGTATCTATTTCATTTATTTATACAGTGTTGTTCTATTCTACAGTACTGGGGCTTCTGGAGGAGGTTGTCTAGCTAACATTAGAATGGCTAATAGTGGCATGTACTTCTCAATTAGTAGTGTTCCCATATATTTGGTTGTGATATATATTTATATATTATCTATTGTACACTACCTGTTATGTCTATGGAGGAATGTGAGTATATGGCACCATTTTTATCATGAAACAGTGATACCTATTGACATTTGAACAACCTTCTTTACACTTTGTTATTTTGTGTCAGGGATACGGGTTTTAAAACTGCGGGAAATTTAAAAATTTGGGGAAAAAGGGGTAAAAACCCCAGGGAGGCAGGTGGATAGCAAAGGCCCCAAGGAAGGTAATGGGTTGATGCTTGGTCAGAAGACAGGGGGTTTAAACGGGGGGGAAGCAGCAGAAAGGAAATTTAGGGTAGCGAGGTTTAAAATGAAATTAAAGGGGAAACAAGGCGGAGGGAAGGGTTCCCAAGGGGGGAAGGGGGACTTTTTAAACCCCAGGGCTAAGCAAAATATAAAGCATTTGAGAAACAGGCTGGGGAAACCTTTTTATGGGAAACCCAGGAACAGGAAACTAGTTGGCCCCAGCTGAGAAAAGGGATCCCCATCTTGATTTAAAGGCAAACTTTTAAGGGAAAAACCAAGTTAGAAAGCCCCAAAAATATAGCAGGAGTTTCCCAGCATTACTCCCCCCTAACAGCCCCCCCTCGGGGACAAATACCTGTTTTGGTCTTTTTGGGATGTAAATCTGATAAATTGTCAGTCAAGGGATTAATGTTACAAAAGGGTTTCCCTTTAAAAATTTTCTTGGGCCCCATAACCCTTCCCCCTTGAATAAGTTTTTTTGTTTGGTTCCTAAAAATTTCTTGAGCCCAAGATTTGCTTTTTTTAACGACAAACTGTCTTGAATCCTTTTTACCCCAAAAATCAGGACAAAGGGGAAAAAACAACCCGGGGAAAGGGGGAAAAAGGAAAAGGACAGGTTTTTGTAGAGACAAATAAAAACACAGGAGGATCTTTTTTGGATTGTGGGGTTTGGGGCCGGGAAACGGGTTTAAGGACCTGATTACCCGGAGGGATTTTATACGGCCGACAAAATTTCCCTGTCCCAGTTTTGGTAAAGGGGAAACTCTAAGTTTAAAAATTTTGGGGGAAAAGGGACATCCCCTTAAACCCCCCCTTTTTTAAAAGGTTGGTGCGGGCCTTTGGGGATTTTTTTTCTGAATTTTTTGAAATTCTTTGAGCCTCTTAGGGGTTTCCCTTTGGGTAGTTGTAAATTTTTGTGTATTTTTGCGTTTATCCTTTCTGTGGCCCCTGGAATATGTGGGAAACAGCGGGGAAATTTTTGGGGAAAAAAAAATTTTTGGGGATGGTCCCCCAAATTTTGAAAAAAGAAAGGAGCCCTGTTTGGGGGGAGGAAATTTTGGGAATTATTGTTTTTGAAAATTGGGTACAGGAAGAGATAAACCCAATCTTCTTGAAAATTGTAAAAATAAAACATCAAAAGGTTTACGGGCCCGGGGTCTGATTTGGGGTTTTCCAGTTGTCCTTGGGTTGTGGATGAAAGGCGGTTGATAGGTTTAAAATATCAATATCCATTTGCGGGAACAAAAACCCCCCAAAATTTGGATGTAAACTGCCCCCCACGTTTCCGAGATAATTTCCATCAGGGCTCCATGAAAAACAAAAAACCACATTCTAAATTTAGGGAGACCCGTGTTTTTCTTTGGGCAGGGGGGTTGGCTGGTACAGGGAAAATGAAATTTTGCAGCTTTGGTTAGTTGGTAAATTTACCAAAAAGAATTTTTTTTTCCCCCTTTGAGGTGGTTTAGACCCAAAATGAAGTCCAGGGAAAAATAGAACCCGGGGGCGAGGGGGGGGCCCGGGCCCAAAAGGGCCTTTAAAAAAACCCCAAAGGGGGAAGAATGGGGGGGTTTGATTAGCCCCTGATGTTACTTACTTTTTTAGATCCTGAAAGATTTTTTGGGGCCCCCCCAAAAAGAATTGGGAAAAAAAATTTCCCTGCGTCTTCTGAAATTTTTTGACCCCCATTTTGGAATGTGGGTTACCCTCCAAATTTTTCAGCCCAAATTTTTCCCAGGTATATAAAGCTGTCCCCTTTGGGCCCACATTTTGTTTTTAAAAGGTAACTGTAAAAATTCATTGGTGGTGGGACAGTAAGGAGTCGGTGTATAGGTTTTTTATTTTTTGGGGGGAAAGGGTCCTTTATTTAAATTTACCCCCACCATTAGATCCGGGAAAAACAATGGTCTTAGGGGGAAATTTTAAAAAGGTTTTGAATCACGGGGAAAAACTTTTTGATAAAGAAATTCCCTTTTCCCCATTACGAGACCCGGGCGGGATGGATTATAAAGTTGAATTGGTTGAGGAAAAAAATTCAAAAAACAAAAAAAACCCCTTGGGGGCGAGGGGGATAGACACTTGGCAAAATTCTAACAAATTTCCCCGGGTTTGGTGATCATTTTAAAAAAACTTTTAAATTTGTTGTGAGGCTCCTTAAAGATGAATGTCTCCATCCCTTAAGGGCTGCAACATTTTCTTTTTTCCCCCACATCTTTTTTTCCCTTAAAGCAGATGATAAACTTCAGGAGTAAAAAAGCACAAAAAATGCAATAGACCCCCTTGTTCCCTTTTTTTGAGGTTTTGTTTAAGCCAATACGCACGTCTGAAGCATCCAAATTCCCCAATGGGAAAGGGAGTTTTGGGTCAAGAAAAGAAATTTTTACCGGGGCTGGAAATTATTTGGCTTTCAGAAAAAGAGAAGGTTTCTTGGCTTGGAAGACCAAAAAAAAGCATTTTTCTCTTTTAGTCAATGGTAATTTGGAACAAATTTTTTTTCCCAGAATTCTTTATGAAGCTTTTATAGAAAAATTTGGCCCAAAAACCCATGAAACGTTTTAACATCTTTTAAGTTTCTGGGGGGAGGCCACTCTACTATTGCTTTGATCTTGCTAGAGTCCATTTGTAGACCCTTGGGGGCAATTTCATAAACCCCAAAAATTGGATCTCGGTCTGATGGGAAATTCACATTTTTCAAATTTTGATTTAAAAGATTGGTTTCCCTCAGAGTTCCCCGAACAAGTATCACATGTCTTGGTGTTCTTCAATTTGGGAAATTTTGGGGAAAAATTTTGGTTTTGTCGGTCTCCCGCCGAATTCTGAAGGCCCGGAAATTAGGTCAATACCAAAACCCCCGAAATGGGTGGTCCAGAGGGTTGGTTCTCCAGGGGGGAGTATTGGTCAGTTAAGTCTGCCCCCGGGCCCAAAGTTGCTCTTTAATGGCCCTTTTCCCCTTTCCTTTGATTTTGTGGGCATTTGGGCCCTTTTTTTTAAAAATATTTTATCTTCAATGCCTTTCAAACTCAAGTGCGGCATATTAGCCACCCTGTTTTGCGTTGTTTGGAAAATGAGCTTTTCCCGGGGTTTCCCAAAACCCCGCGGGGCTCCTCTTATGGGTTGAGTATCTTGTCCGTTTCTGGTGGGATTTCTGCTGGAATCCAAAAAGGGGGGCCAAAGGGAAAAAAACCAGGGGGGGCAGGTTTGGGTAAGCGAGGGTTCCCAAAAAAGGTAATGGGTTGCTTTTGGTCAGAAGAGGGAGGGTTAAATGGTGGAGCAGCCAGCCGGCAAAAAGGTTAGCGCCGGGGAAACTGCAAAAAAAGAGGAACAAAGGCTGGACGGCAAATTCCCAAGGAAAGAGGACTGGAAGCAGGAGTAAGCAAATACTAAGCCCAAAAGGGGAACAGGCCTGATGAGGTTTATATGGGAAACAAGGAACAGGAATCAGGAAAAAAAGTGGACCCGTGAGATAATCCCCCCCCATCTTGGGTGAGGGGAAATTAAGGGGAAAAAGTTAGCAAGTTCCAAAAATAAGAGGAGATTTCCCGAAATTTGTGCACTGCTTTATTTGATGGGTATTTTTTGCTCCTTGATTAACCCACCTATATGTGGGGGAAATGAGTTGGAGTGTATACTTTGATATTGTATTTTGCCCAAATTGTATTTGTGTATTTTGTTTTTTGCTATTGCTTTCCCCAATTCGGGATTTTTTTGTTAGTTTGTTGGACTTTTGGTTTAAAATTTATTTCAGTAGGGAAAAGAAATTTTTTTTCGCTGTTTGGAGCGGCACAGGGGGGAAAAACTGTATGTGCATTCCCGGGGGGGCATATAAAAACCCAACCCAAAATACATGCTGGGGAACCTTTTTTACATTTTTGGGGGATTTATAAAACCCCCCATACTTTTCTTTGGGGGGTATATTTAAAAGCCGGGGGAAATTTTTAAATAAATTTTATAAGTTGGGGGCCCCATAAACCCAATATATACATGTGGGGGGGCATATACATGGTGGGGGGTCTTTAAACCGCCTTTACACCCATGGGGGGAAAATATTTCCTTTCCCATATACCCCACTTGGGGACCTATAAATTGGCCCCATTTCCAAAATGGATTTCTTAACCTGCCTAAAGTAAACCCATTTGGGGGCCCTTTTCCCCGCCTTTATAAACCTTTTGGGATCCCAAAAACCCCTTAAAAGCTACCCTAAATGGGGGAATATAAACTAAATATCCATTTCTGGGGAAATTTATTGTAAGTGCTAAAAAGTCATTTAAGCTGGTTTTTTAAGGCCTCAAATGGATTTTAAGGCTTGCAATCGACCCCCGGGGGAAATACCCCAGCGCTGCCCAAATTTTAAAGACATAACCAATAAGCCACCCAAAGGGTGCCTTTTTACTAGATTTGGGAGAAAATTTTAAGGGGCCCCTTAAAATGGCACAGGGGCAAAAAAACCCGGGCCCGGGTTTTTCCGACCAAATAATGTTTTTTTGTGCCCATGCACACCGGGCGCCGGGGGACGGTTTTTTCCCCGGTTAGTGGGAAAAAGCCCCCCCCCTTTCAATTTCAATAAAATTTATACCATCTGAAAACCCGTCCCGGGAAGGAAAATGAAATGGGGGAACAAAAATGAGGGTTTTTGACCCAGGGGCAGTTTTTACAGTTTAAATCATTATAATGAAGAATTTATATGAATTTATTATATTGTAAAAGTGGAAAATTTTCTTTTGTTTATTTGTCTGTATAGTACCTTACTGTGTTTATCTTTTTGACAGTGGCATCACTGTGGCCCCTTTTTGTCTTGACCCCCCCCCCCCCCGGAAGACCCCCCCCCCCCCCCCCCCCCCCCCGCTCTCTGTGCTGTGTTTCCCCTTTTATACATTTTTTAGGTTGGTTTAAAGTAACATTTTAAAAGGGGTGTTCTAACAAGTGCTTTTCAGCACTTCAGGTCGGCTCAAGCTAGCTTTTTGGGCAGGGGTTTCAGAAGGGGAAAACAGCCCCTTCTTGTGGAAATTTTTGGGGTATTCTAAGTGTATAGATCCCCTATAGCTCACTTGGTTAAAAACCCCAATGGGTTAGGGGATGCTAAGCTACTAGGAAACACTCCCTGGAGGTAAGTTAAAAAATGGGCCAAAGGTAATTTGTTTGGGGTGTTTGGTCAAAGTTCTTTAAAAATAATTAAACCCGGGTTCTGTAGCTTTGTGACATTTCTTGCTGGAAGATCCCATCCGCTGCACGGAAGGCAATCAAAGTATATAAGATGTACATGATGTGCAAGGATGGATTTGTACCCAAAAACGGTTTTAGGTGTGTTCCCCCCATTTGGGTTTTAGTGGCCCAAAAGAATGCCCAAAAAACCCCTTTCCCCAACCCTACCGCTCCCCCCCAAACCAAATTTGTTTCTTACAGCAACGTTGCAAGGTACTCATTCTCTGATGTTTCTTGCCTGACATAGCAACAGCCATTTGTTCAATGAATTAGAAAACATGACACAACCCTTTGCCAATTAGCGGAGGTCCAATTCCAGTACAGCACTGAAAATTGAAACCTTATCTGCGGATGCAACTTTGTTAGCAGGGCTGCAGAGACCATCCTTCTGCTTCGGAGCCCCACACACCGTACGGGTTCGCTAAACTGGTGTTAGACACCCATCTGGTAGCTCCCTGGTTCACATTGGCAGTGAGCTTCTCCACTGTAGTGTATAGGTCTGCCCTCGCACACCATCATAAACGCATTCACCTCTCACATAAATGGCATGTCGTGCTCTGCAGTTTTCATGCTGCTTATTTGCAATGGTGCCATTTGTCCACTCACAGTTTAAAAATAGTGACACCCCTGGCCTGGAAGCCAATAATCATCCCTTTTGCTTAGATAAAAATGTCTCTTTTACCCATAACCACAACGAGGCATGTGTGTGCAGACAGCCTATGGCACACCTGATATACCCACCAAGCCAGCTCACAATTAGTGACTTCTTTCATGAGCTACACTCTGCTGACTTCACAGTAGGAAGTGGTCAAAGTAATGTAATTCTACTGTATATACAGTATATCACAAAAGTGAGTACACCCCTCCCATTTTTTTAAATATTGTATTATATCTTTTCATGGGACAACACTGAAGATATGACACTGAATATAAAGTACTCAGTGCTCAGCTTTTATAACAGTGTAAATTTGGTGTGCAATCAAAATAACTCAGCACACAGCCATCATGTCTAAACCACTGCCAACAAAAGTGAATACACCTCTAAGTGAAAATGGACAAATTGTGCCCAATGTGTCAATAATTTGTGTGGCCACCATTATTTTCCAACACTGTCTTTATTTTCTTCGGCATAAAGGTCACTAGAGCTTCACAGGTTGCAGCCACGAGAGTCCTCTTTCACTCCTCCATGACAACATCACCATGCTGGTGTTAGAGACCTTACGCCCATCCACCTTCCATTTGAGGATGCCCCACAGATGCTCAATAGGGTTTAGGTCTGGAGACATGCTCTGGAGAAAGCACCTTTACCCTCATTTTCTTTAGCAAGGAAGTGGTCATCTTGGACGTATGTTTGGGGCTGTTATCATGATGCAATACTTTTTGAAGGCAGGGGATCATACTCTGCTTCAGTATGTCACAATACATGTTGACATTCATGATTCCCTCAATGAAATGTAGCTCACCATAGCCGGCAGCACTCATGCAGCCCCGAACCTTGACACTCCCAGCAGCATGCTCCACTGTCGGCAAGACACACTTGTCTTTGTGCTCCTCACCTGGTTGCCACCACACGCTAAATGCCATCCGCATCAAATACATTCCTCTTGGTCTCATCAGACCACAGGACATGGTTTCAGTAATCCATGTCCTTAGTCAGCTTGTCGTCAGCAAACTGTTTGTGGGCTTTCTTGTGCATCATCTTTAGAAGAGGCTTCCTTCTGGGACCAAATTGATGTAGTGTGCGGCATGTGTTCTGAGCACTGACAGGCTGACCTCCTTCCCCTTTAACCACTGCAGCAATGCTGGCAGTATTCATATGTCTAATCTCTGGATATGACGCAGAGTATGTACACTCAGCTTCTTTGGACGACCATAGCGAGGCCTGCTCTCAGTGGAACCTGTTTTTTTAAACTGCTGTATGATCTTGGCCACCCTGTTCCAGCTTGTTTTTTTTTATTGAGCTTTAGATTTATTTTTATATGTATATACATTTTTTTTGTTAGTCCAACAACGTTGACTCTATTAGACTAACACAGATAGCTAATTACAATGCTAGCTATCTCAGTCAGTCCAATAGACAGTGAATAGAGTGGCAGTGTGCAGGGGAGATCACCGTTCTATTCAGAAGGTGGATTTAGAACTCAAAATCTCACAAGTGTAAGGTTCCAGCCGACACGCTAGATCTACACAGCACAGCAATACCGCTGGATTTTCAGCGGTTTCAGTACTTTGAAACCGCCAAGAATCCGACAGTACACTGTGCTGCATAGACAGCAATAAAAAACCATGCTGTAGTCTATACCGCTGTGTTAAAAATCCAGCAGAATATGCAACATGTTGCATATTCCTCCAGAGTCCCGTTGTTTGCCGTCAGATTCCTTTATATTCCTTTTCCCTAATAGCATGGGGTTGATGTGCTGCCTCTGGCTGAGTTTAGGAACTCATCTCAGTTTTTCTATGCGTGGCAGTTGGCCATGTTTCTTGTTTTTTCGTCAGATTCCTTTACCTTCAATTGTACAGGCCAATGGCAAAAACTAAAACCGACCATGTTGACTGTGCAAATCAGCGGCAAAAAACACGGTCCTACATGGAACAAAATGCCATCGGCTTTCCGACGTATTTTGTCCTATGCTGTGAGCACTTAGCCTTAGACCTTCAGTAATCAGACAACTATGACCTATACTGTGGTTAGATGATAAATACTAACGGTGGGACAGCTTCTTTAGGAATACTCACATATACCATATCTCTATTGACTGAAGTCTCCAAAAGGCATTGTTACTAAAACAAACAACAGAAAGACTGCTAAAGACATGCTCTATGCAAGCTGACTTAAGAGGCTAAATAAGGAAAAGTATGATCATTGTTTTACATCGGTTCTGATTTATCCAAAGTATTCTTGTAATGGCTTCAGTACGACAGCCATACAGTATATGCTTCTTTTCATTATATGCCATTGATAGCAATGGTTATTTTTCACTCATGCATAGTAATAAGCTTTTTATTCTAAATTCTTATTTTAAAACCATGCCAAAACAAAGTATTAATTATGAATCCAAAAACATGGCCTTTGTCTAAGTGTATATTTTTATCATGGTCCCGTTCACCCCTGAGTATATATGTGGTCAATTAATGTATTTGTTTTTAACTGAACAGTATATAAATTATTGATGCCTATATCTTGCGAATAATGTGATAATTGCTTTTTAAATGATAGAGCCAAATGACTGTTGACATGGATGAGAAGAACAGGTTGAGAAGAACTTTCTTGGCAGCTAGTCAGACATAAATTATTGATTGTGATCAAACACTTCAATTTAACCCACAAACACAGAAACCACAAACAAGGTCATGACGGTATATCTGGTTAGGTCTTTAAAATGAACCGTAAATTGCAGCACAATGATATTGTGTATTGAATTGGAATGAATTTCTAAAAAAATTTGTCATATTTCAGAAAATAAATCTCAGTACAAAAAGACAATCAGCAAGTTCTAAACGTATAGAAATAAACAGGATAGAAGAAATAGAAAGCTTTTTTCCTCACCAACAACAGATGAGTCTTCCACTATTATAACTACACAGCCCCAAGCCATATTCACACATAATACCATATTTAGGGTCATGTCATATTAAAAGAAAACAATTAAAACAACAATTTGCAATATTTACGGTTAAAAAGATGTAAATGATGTGCTTTACTTCCATGCAAATACAAAACAATACTGTAAGTTATTAGGTCACACCGCTGACAGAGGACTGCAACTAAACTGCATTCTAATTTGATCAATGAAATAAATCAACACAACAACAACGCAATCTTTCTGCAAAAGAACACTTAAAGGGGTTGTCTCATCTCAAAGTTTCATAGGATGCATGAATAAAATAATGCTGCTTTGCTCTGTCACTTCCTGGTCAAGCTGTCTGTAATTAGCATATGAGCGTGTATTCAGACGTCTCTGTTTTAGTCTAGATTAAATAAATTACTTCCTCTGAGGTCCGGAGAAGCTTCTGAGCTAATGTAAAAGTGAGAAAATTATGTCTTTTTGTTAAAAGTCAGTAATATACAAGTCTCACTGCCGCCACGACCTTTGTGAGCGTCACCCCCTGTATCAGATAAAAAAAAAGCAGGGGAAAAGGAGTATACAGGTTGGTCACTTGGGGGAAACTAGAAAGGCCTCAGAAGGGGATAAAAAATTTGTAGCCCCTTAAACAAAAAAGATGAACAAAGCAATATTTTTTGGAAAAATCTTATTTAGTGTTCCCCTACTTTTTAAAGCTATTCTTTGTATGAGAAAACCCTTTAAAGTCAGCTATTTTTTGATTTCTCATGAAAAGCAGTTTGCTACAATGTAGCTTACATTTTGCATTAGAGGAATGGTCATAAAATGTATTATCTATATTCTTACTTACTAGGTTCTGTTGGCAGATCTACATCAATGAGGGACTAAGGCGGGTTCACATTTGGGGTTTTGTCTCGTTTTGGATCTTCATTCTGGGAGCCCATTTGGACACCTGAAAAAAGTATCCTGATAAATCCCACGATAGACCCATGGGGAACAACAGGGCAAAATTTTTTCAGGAACTAGAATCCTTTTATTACTAATATCCCACCATTTTGCCCATTAGTTACCCCCGAGATGTTATAACCCCGGTAAAAATGATGCCGGGGGTTCATGGGACCCATATTTAGTTCTTACAGTTACTATATGGGAGCCATTACTATGCGCAGGAAAGTTTGCTATACCATTTTTTTCTAGATAGGGGTATTAGTATAAAAAAGGTAAAGAAATGGGATTTTTAATTCATGTATATTAGAAAATTGTATGAATTCATAAAATATACATAATATATAAAAACAATGTAATGTGGACAATCCTCCTGAAGGGTTCCCATCTCACACTTTGATGGCATATTGATAGGATATGCCATCAAAGCATCAAAGTGTGCTAGGTGAAAATTCCAGAGTTGGGGAGCAGGCCCCCCAAATTTTCCCGGTACAGGTAAGAGTCAGTCCACTTCCCAAAATAACTTTCCATTCTGTTCTATGGGCGTTCTGAGTACAGGTGAGCGCTGTGTTCAGCTGTATTGGGAACTCTCATAGAACAGAAGGGAGAGTTGTGCGGAAGTGTGACCGACTCTCCATTCTGTACAGAGAATTTGGGGGTCTATTTCCAAAATAGGTGCAGGTCCTAGAAGAGGATCCACAACTATCACACTGAAGCCCCCTCCTATAAAAGAATTTCCCTGTTTATAATAAAAAGAAAAACATTAACCCCTTAGTAAAAAAATTTATCCAAAAGAAAAAAAAAGGGGGGGGAAAAGCAAAATTTTAAATTTTTATTTCAAATAATTGAGGATTTGTACCTATTCCAAAATCCGACTGAATAAGGGGCGGGACGGGGGGGGGCGGGACAGGGGGGGGGGCCCGTCCCGGATAGACAATGATTGTTTATGAAGTTTGAATAAAGCTACCCCAAAATTTTAAAGAGTTTAATAGAGGGGGGCCCACACTTTATTGGATGTAGTTCTACAGGGTTGGAGACCTGTTTTTTGGTGCCCCATGAGGGAACGTTGAAGTATTTTGTGGCGATTTGTTATAAAAGAGAAAAACTCACTGACCACACGATTTATTCAAGCAGATGAAGATGCAATCCTCTTGTGTGATTAGGGAGCTGTACATTAATATTCATGAACACACCGGATATGTTCAGAACCTAACAATCCCCTATTAAGCCCTACCTAAACAGCAGTTACCCCGCCCTGAAAAGGGTGACTCCACTCTACAGAGGCTAGCCCTAAACACACCTAAAAAAAAAGGCTGAATATATCACTAACAGTATCCAATTGGACATAATTTATATAGTACCCTATTACCCAATGCGTTTCCTCACTTGGATAATGGTTCTTCAGTGGACATACAAAAGGCACAAAACTGAGTGAATATAGCAAAGCTATGACACATTATATATATCCAAAGGTGTCACTAGATAGGTGATTGCCGAGAGAGATATAGCATCTACAGCCCCCCAGAGGATGATAAATGGACTGAGAGTTTTATTTTCTCCTTAGAGGGCTTTAAAAGGGGGGTTTTTACATTTTGGACATATCCGGTGTCTTTTCTTTTGGATTATTCCTATCCTATAAAAGTGCAGGAAAGTGCATGGTGGAAAGAACTTCTGAAGTGTTTCACACTGTTCCTTCTCACTCATTATACAATTTAGTATTTATGTATGACGGCATTATATCCAGATTACAATATTTGTGTAGCATATTGGAGAAACCTATATATCTATCTTTAACTCCATTGCTTGACTATCCACTTCTTCAATTGCCTCTTCTTTCTGTTCTTCTTCTCACTAGGTACTTTAGCTGGCCACAGACATGTTGGCTGATGACTATTGCTCTTGAGTCCCTTGACCAATCATTTTTACTATTACTAAGACAATGTAATGTGTAAGGGGCAGCTAACAGTCTCGCCATTCAGCTGCTGCCAGATATTTCCCATTTTCCTCTCCCCACTGACATAAACATGTACACTCGGCATGTTAGTATATAACTTCCACGAGCCAAATTCCTCAAATTACAGCCAATTACCTAGCAATATTTAGAAATTTCTCATAAAGCAGCACTATATAATTGACATTTAATAAGCTGGTTAGGGCTACTAGGACTCGCATATAAAATTACATTAGTATTATGAAGTAATCAGCTGAAGCAGCGTTCCAGTAAGTGAATAAAACGGTCTACAAATAATTTCTCTCAACCATATCTGAATGGGCCTGGTGTAGTTGTGCACATGGCTATCATATGACACTGCAAATGAACATTACACTATCACTATCATGTATCAAGTGCCATATGAAGGCTGATTTACTTTAATTGGGATATGAACATTTTGAAAGCCATTTTTGAAGCTAGTGTTACGGGAATGCCAGTGTAATTTTGATGTTCTGGGCACACAGCAGCCGTGTAAGTAGTAAATGAAGGAAATGATGAGTTTCATTTCTACAGAATATGCAAAAGGATTATGTTTTTGTGCACATCCGTGTTTACTTGGATTATAGTTCTGGCTAATGTTAAGAGTTCAAGTAAGACAAGGTGAAATGTTTACAATGGTAGTCATGTTCCAGTTACTCTATTGATTGGTGATGTACCCACATGGTACACAAATAGGATGGAGCAGGTCATTGTATAGTTGGCTGCATGTGAGGTTGAACCATCAGGCACTGATATTTTGGATTTATCATTATTGGCTTAATCGTGACCACACAGATTACTCTGGTCACATAGGACAATTAAATGACTATTAGGCTGGGCGCACACCATGTATTTTGACGCTTATCTTGCAGCAGTATTTGTAAGCCAAAAGACAAACGTACAAGCCTTTACCATAAAACTTTTTTTTTGTGTAAGTTTATCGTTGTTTTTGGGGGTTTAAATTCTGCTGCAAAAACAAAGTCCCTAGCCCTTTGGCCTATGTTTACACCGGGAACTGGTTTAAAAGGGGTTTTAAAAATATGGCGGTATTTTATCTCGCCCTTACTTGGATTTTGCGGCAAAAAAAAATGGATCAAATTTTTCAGATTCCCGGCCGGGCCCCGGCACATAGAACTGTACTGGAGTCCGCTGTACAGCATGCGCCGCAATACGCCCTGGGGAAAAATAAACCTTTTTTTAATTTCCCGCTGTTTTTTACATTGGAAACCAAAATTATCTTTTTGGGAAACAAGTATCTCAAGAAGACCTATATGTAAAGGTGTTGCCCATTATCCAGGGGTGTATTCAAAAAATTTTTAGGGCCAATGAATTTTTCACATTCATCCCAAAGTTTTTGGGAAAAATGTAACCCGCAATATAAGTAGCAATAATTAATTTTAAATTTTGATAATAACGGGCCCCATTTCATAGCCTACACTTTCTTTGGGATTTTGGGAAGAAAGAAGCTTTCAAATTTTTTGTCCCTTTCAAATACATTGCCCCTTGAAACCCGAGTTTGGGGCCCTTTTTTTCCCGGGGCCCCCAAAACAGGGGCTTTAGCCCCCTTTTGGTTTAGTCAGGCTCGGACTGGCCCACCGGGAAGTCAGTGGATCCCCCGGTGGGGCCCGAGGGTCCTGGGGGCCCGGGGGGCAGTGCCCCCGCTCCCCCGGGGCCCGGCCATCGTTATGTCGCTGAACGAACCCGAAGTTCGACGGGGGGGCAATGTCCTCGGTTCCCGGGGCCCGAAAAAGTGTAGCGGGGGCGAGCGCCGTAGCGCTCCGCTGTACACATGGGGCCTAAGGGTTAAAACTTAACCCTACCCCGGCGCTGGGCCTCTAGTGGTGCGTTTTTCGGGTGGGACGTCTTTTTAATACGCCCCGGGTATAGTTTGACTATTTTCCAAAAAATTTGACCCTTAAATAATTTAAAAATGCTTTTATTTTTGTTTTATGTTTATTAAATTACTGTTTTATTTAAAGGTTTTTGATGGAAAATAGCTTTTTCCCTTTGGGGTTAAAAAAATGGACATAGTGCTTTTATTGGCATAATGCCCCTTTTCTTTCATTAAAATTCTCATTTTGTCTCTTACTTTTTTTAAAAAATACAGTGTTGGGGGCGGGGCTTGGCAATGGGGCGTGAAAACGAACCTTTTCAGAGCTCCTCCCCAGTCTCCGCTTTCCCAGGCCATTTAAAATTCCCGTTCCAAAAAGGGGGAAAGGGGGGGGTAAAAAAACAGAGACCAAGGGCACTCCGCGAATTTTGGCTCTACCCAGGAGGGGCATCGGGGGTTCTTTCCGCCGGGAAAGTCCGCAGCATCACTCCGGTCTCGGCCCCGTTGGGGCCCCAAGATGGCCAAAACGCCGTGGTTTGGGTTTTATATCAGGTCCCCCGGCGCGAATTGCAGGGAGAGGAGCCAATCATCCCGCCCCCCCCCGAGGGGGTCCAAGGGACCCCCCCGGTTTAACCCGGGCCCTACCTGCACCCGGGACGGGGACCCGGGAAACCCCACCCCCCTCCTCCCCGGGGCCTTTGGGAAAACCCCAGACGGAAGCGCTTTCTTTACTGCGCACTGGGGTTTAGTCACAAAATCAGCTGCTGTGAGCCGCGCGGCCCCGGAGCCGCTGGGGGCTTTAAACAGAACCCTTTTTTGCGTGAAACCCGTTGGCTCCTGCTTAAAACCCCCATCGGTGGGTTTACAACGAGCCCCCAGTTGGGGCTGTTCCCTGCTCCTGATGGCCCCCCCGATGGTTGCCCCTCTTCCCCAAAAAAACCCGGGGGCGGAGGGAAAACCCGTGGGGGGGGTTTGCTCTCTCTCGGGCCCCCACAGTTACGACCCCTACCCAAGTGGTCAAATCCCTGGGGCTTCTCCAATATCTGTGTGGCAACACATTGGGGGGAGTCCCTGCCCTCAGAGTTCCAGGGGCTCTCTATCTTAAGCACAGGGGCCCACAACCCCGCGCGGGATCCCCCAACGTCCACGGGATCTTCATGGGAAAGTCCCCCCCACCTAAAGAGACGCCTCGCCAGGGGCTTGCTCCTCTACGGCCCACGGGCCTGGACTCTTCCGGATCATCGGGGGGGCAGCCTCTGCATCCCGGGGGGGGCTCCCCGCCCCATACAACCACTGACACCAAAGGGGTACACCCTGATTTTTGGAGGCCATCCCAAGGCTAGCCGTGCATGCATCTCTTTCTCAAAAAAATCCCCATTTTTCACTGGTGAAAAAGGGCCATGACATTAGCCGCCCTAAACAAAAATGCATCGCTCCTTCCAAAACCCGAAAACTCCACTTTGTCAACACAGTGGTTTGGGAAATTTTTCCCAAAACCAAAGCGACCTATCCCTTCATACAAAAGTGGACGTTAATCGGGCCCCAACCCAACCTCCTAAGCTGACAACGGTTACTGATGGGGTTTGGCGCACCCCCCGGGCTCAAATTTTTCCCCTTTTGAAAAACAGCTTTTAGATGAAAATGAAAACCGAGAGGCGAAATAACTTAGTCGGGGCCCCCGAATGGTCCTAATTCGATTTGTTGCAGGGGCCCGGCTATCTTTAACGCCTTCTAGGGCACCCCCTAAGCCAATTGAATTGGACAGGTTCAAAAGCGTGAACCTCCAATGCAGACCAAGGCACGGATTTTTTAATGCCGGGGCCCCATTTTTTTTGCCAGAAGGGGACATATCTTCAAAGTCCGCCGCAAGCACTGTCCTACGGGGTGCTCCATTGGTTTTTTTTCGGAACTTTCTCCCACACTAACCCAAGGGCCGCCCTGAACCCACTTTGGATGTATGAAGGAGAAAAATTTCCCTTTCACTGGGATACCCCTTTGCCCCCCCCCTGGGGAAGGTTCCGGGGCAAACCCTTAAAGAACCTCTCACTCCCCAATTGGCCAAATTTGGCTTCCCCACCTTTTAAAACCCCCCCCACGAAGAGACGATTGCTCTTATCTCACACCGCCTGAAAACCCCCAACCGCAGGGGAGGGAGAGGGGCCGCGGACCAAATTCTGGGGTACTGGCTGGGCCCCGCGTCGCTTCCCCCCTCGAACCCCGTCTGAAGACACGGCCGGGGATTTCCCAAGAGGAGCCCCCTTTTGTCATGGAGGACACTGTTAACGGGAGAAGGGTTTTCCCCCTTGACATGTCCTGGGGGATCCATTCCCCCGAGGGTTAGTGCCAAAGTTGTCTATGTCGATTAGGTGCTTACATAGGTTTCCCCCATAACGGCTCAACGGCGGCCTGGTTTTCATGATTAGATTCGTTCATTGACTAATTTAAAAAGGCTACAGGAGCCTTTTTAGTGTTTTTGAGCTCTTTCCCCCATTCCCCCTTTGGGGGAACTCCTGCTTTGAGGGTCACTTAATTAGCAGATTTTACATTTTTTACACTTGTTTAGTTAACGCGCAGGGGGTTAGCTCCTCTTTTTTTGGTTTTTTTTTCGTTTTTGTTTGTCGAGCGGTTTTGGTGTGTTTTTTTTTTCCTTTCCCTGCCCCTTCCTTCTTTTTTTCCCTCTCCTCCTTTTCTGCAGCAGGTCCGGATTGGAGGCCTGTTGGCCCGGTGGGACTAATTTCCCCTTTGATCCCATCGAGAGGATCTTCGCATTGCCTCCTTTAAATCAAGGGCTGAACACAAATGGGAAACGTGCGCAGGGGCTTCACCATTTTCATCGCACAGGGTCCAAATTGTATGCCTCCAGGAGACCCCCTTTAGGTAGGACATGCCCCCTAAATCAAAAAATAAAATTTAACCCTGGCACTTTTCAAAAATTTTCATGCCCCGGTCCAGGGGAGTTGCCATAAACATTCACAGTCCTTACCCATCAGGTTTTCAGCTGATTGTTTACCCCCGGGGGCCCGTTACCTCATTCTGGCCCCTTTTTTCATTTGGGCCAGCTATTTACTTCATAAAGCGTATGTCCAAAATTTGGCCGGGGGGGTTTCTTTGAGAAGCTGATCGACACCTCCCTTCCGTTTGGTTCAGGGGGCAGTGAAAATTCAGTGGTGACTTTTAAATTTACCTGGAAACCCACGCTGGATAAAATCCACTGGGAAGTTAGCTTTTTGCATACTCGGGGCCCAAAAAGGGGAAAAAGGCCCCCTTTCCCCACTCCAGCTCTGCGATGTTTGGAGATCAGCACCCCTCTGTAGGGATATTCCTTTTCCTCCTCCCCACGGCTCTTATAGTCGCTTTGACTAATATTGGTTCAGCATTTTGCCTTGCCTTGGACGGTCCTGCCTCAATTTGGGAAAATCTATGGTCGACCCTGCCCCGGGGTTATGACGTTGCGACCCCGCCCCGCCTGAGAGGGGCGGAATTGGAAACAAATGATCTCTCCTTCTACCCATGCTCGCTGAAATTGAAACCAGGTTTCCCAAAACCGCTTTCATACCTGACCCCCCCTTTTAAAAAAACCAATGGGAGGGGGTTAAAACGTGCCTTTTGGGGCACACCTTAAACTTTGGGTCCGGGTTAAAAGGGAAGGGGTGCTCTCACAAAAGCCCTTTTCTAAGGTTCCAATTTGGAGGGGGTGATAAGGTGCCCTTTCCCCTAAGTCCTCCGGAATTTCTGAGGGACTTGGAGGTACGACGCCCTTTTGGGAATTTTTGGGGTTTTTTCATCCAAAATGCCCGCGTTATTTTATAATTTGGGGAACAAATGTGGAAGGGTGTGCGGGGATCCCTCCCCCGATGGCCCAAACCCAAATCCCATTATCAAGGCCACTTCGAATGCTGTGGTTTATCGCATGAGGGCATTGCCAAACCTTCCCCTCGTTCTATTCCCAAAATGTATAACCCCTGACTCGATAATCCACCCAAACCGGGGGGCTTTGCCCCCGGGGAGGGAGACCCTGATAAAACTAAACTTTGGATATTTTAAAAACCCCAATCCCAAAGATCCCTCGATGGTATTGTCGCTGGACAGAGAAGGCGTTCGCCGTATTTTGGCCTTCTCTGCACCAGACCCCCCAGTCACCAGGTCTTGGGCCCCCAATTTTTTTGGTTTGGGTTGCGCTCTTACGCGCGCCCCCTGCCCCCGTCTCAAAGTCAATGGACCCCCGTTTCTTCCTTTTTTCCCTCCGAAGGGATGGGAGGCTGCCCCCGTCCCCCTTATAACGCCGGGATGGAGATTTGATGGCGGCCATCAATTTTTAACCCCGGGGCATCAAGGGGGGCAATTGAGCCCGGGGGTTAAAAGCTCGGGTTTGCCGAGCCTTTTGGGCTAAGTCACAAAACCCCACATCTGCCCCCCAGCTCTGATGGCCTAATCAGAAACTTTTGGGGAAGGTCAAATTTTAAAAAAACGTAAAAAACTGAGGTCCTGGGGGTCGGAATTACCCCGGGGGCCGGCTTTTTTAAGTCCAAAAATTTTTTTTCCGGTGGCCTGGGCGGGTATCTCATATCTGGGGGTGATACTCGGAAGACTTGTGAGGCTTTTTTGCCTAACTTCCTCCCTCTCAATAAAACAAACGGGGCGGATACTGGCAGAATAAGGATTATCCTGGTTTTGGGAGAATCAAACCATTAAAAAGTCTATTCTACCAAAGTTCCTATATCCTATATCCAAAGTTCCCCCCCCCTTTTTTTTTTTTTTTTGTTGGGTTTGTCTGGGTGTCTTATGTGTAGATATAATTGGTTTGTCTATGTGTTAAGGCTTTATCTTGTTAGTTAGCTTACACAGCATCAACCTCTGGCCCTTTTCTATGCCCTGTTCGTGGGGGCGCGTATAGTACTCTCTTGCTGCACTGGTTCTACTTTATATTTCATATTAAGGAGGGCACCTCATTCTGATGTGTAGTTCCTAGCATCTGTTTTTGCTCTTACGTTCTTAGATTTATTGTTTCCTTAACGGGTTCTATTTTGCCTTTGTATTATTAAGGCTATATGCCGCTGTAAACTCTTTGATCATCTTTCTATCGTTTTATGCATACATATAACTATGTGATTCATTGATTTTTCCATTAATAAAACCTTCTTGAATTTAAATATACAGTGTTGCAGACAGGACTGCCATGAGTAATTTAAGAGCCCTATACAGCCACAGCATCTGGGTCTCCCCGCCCATTACCAGCTCCTCTCTTGCACTATATCAGTCGGCCTCTTTTCTTAAATTTCATTACAGCCCATGACAGTAGTACTGCCAATACTGCCCTAGCAGCAGAATAAGTAACAGAAAACAATGGGCTGCATTCATTATGTCAGTTGCAGCAGAATTCTGACATGCTTTACCCCCCATTTATTATGGGTTTAGACAATTTATAGTCACCTCTGTGCCTTGTCTGACAAAAGGGTGTGGTGTCAGAGAAAGGGGTGTGGTTTTGTTCAAAGGGCGACACCGTGCACCAAAAAATGCGCCAAAATTTAGGTAAAATTATGGGCATAAAGTAAGCCAAGTAATATAAGGTGTAAACTTGGGCCAGATTTAGCAACACTGTGATAAATGTGGCTGATTTAAAGACTGTCTAGTCTAAGGGCCTCATGTATGAACACTGTCTAGGTCTAATACTTTTTGTATTGCTCACAGCAACCAACAAGTGCTCCCCTTTCATTTTTTCAGAGCACTGTATGTAATAAAAGCAGAGCTCTGATTATTTTTTGTGTACAGCAAAGAAAGTCTTAGACCTAGACAGTGTTCATACATGTAGCCCTTAGATTACACCGTCTAGAAAGTATTGATAAATCTGTCCCAATGATCTTTTGTTGCAAAAACACAAACCTTAGCATTGGTAGCCCATTTCCTTGGCCTGCTGAACACTTAATTATTTCCAGTTTGGTTTGGGTTAACACATTGAGAAGGCAACATTTTAAGAACTTTTCAGTTTTCCTCAGGTCATATAACCTTTTTAATCTTATGTAAAGCTGTATGAGGCATTGTTTTTAGTACTTTCTATAGATACTGTTTTATGGTAAGAATACGTTAGTATTTCATTTTGTGAATAAAATTTTTAGATGTTGAAGCAAAACAACAATAATAAAAAAGACTCATGATTCTGCTGTATATTTTTTGGGGGTTTGTTTTTGGTAATCTCTGAAAAAACTCTGTATACATATTCAAAGGTCTTTTCTCTCATAAGGACACAAAGTATGTGACGGGGATGATTTTTTTAATGCTTTTTATGCTTCATATCAGAAAAAAAAAAATTTGTAAATTTTTTTAGTCCCATATAGGGATTCTAGTTTCCCGTTTACATGTTTTATGCACCCAATATCCTACCATACTTATAACTGGCCTCCATCCCTTGTATGGTTCTGCTTAGTTCGACTGTGGCACTGAATGGTTTAACCAGTGCGATTGAGGTTTTCGCCCATCACAGCAGTGACACTAGTGGTAGGGCAGTGTACTACAGCTGTGCTCCTGCTGCGGCACTCCCTGGCAGTACACTGGCAGTAACTGCAAGATCGTCGTAATAAAAATATACACCCTCCGCTATGACCTGCATTGTGGTTATGGCAAGAAGGGGTTAAAATATGTCTCTTATGTGAAATAGTCTCTGTACTATGAATCTTCAGTAGTTTGCCTTGAGCAATGTTGTTTTCATTTAATACTAGTAATGTCTTGGGTTGTCGTTTATTGCAAAATACAAGAAGCCCATCTGAGAGCATTGACTGATTTGAGACCGTTAAAAGAAAAAAAGATTTCTGTGGTTTCTCCTGGTCTGTCTAAAGTGTACTGAAAACTCGCAGTCTGCAAACCGCTGAAAGATGTCAAGCTCATAAAACATGATCATGTTCCTGTTGTGAAAGCAGAAAAGCCCTTCTCAGGATGCCCCACACACTTGCTCAGATAGAGATCTTGTGCAGTTCGCGAAAATGAAATCCAAACTAGATGTTTACTGCCTAAAGCTATAAAGTTCTCTAGCATGTCTTCTGCTGATCCCTTTACAGAAAATCTGCACCTTACAGTAGCTGGCCCTCATTTCTTCACATGTATCCTATATGTCATACATTCATGTGGACTGACAGGCCAAGCACAGTGACTAGATGACGAATATGTTGAACTCTCAGGAACATGGCAATAAGGAGACACAGAGTTGTTCTATGTATATATCAACATGAATGTATGACATATAGCATACATGTGAAGACAACACTTACCTATTAAAGGGGTGGGCATCACACACATTGATGGCACATTGATAGAATATGCCATCAATGTCAGACAATTGTGGGTCCCATCTCTGAAACTTGTATTTATCTCCAGAATGTGCCACCAATACTCCCCATGCTAA
Organism: Phyllomedusa bahiana; assembly: GCA_025379985.1. NCBI lineage: Eukaryota > Metazoa > Chordata > Amphibia > Anura > Hylidae > Phyllomedusa > Phyllomedusa bahiana. The sequence continues at coordinate 191,734 of JAODAL010001724.1, read as the reverse complement.
ATGAAAGATTGTCCGTTCTTGTGTGCTCACTCTTTATTAATTTCAATGGTAGTTTCCGAATACAGCCAAGTCGTTTCATTCAGATGATTTGAAACTCTCATTGAAATGAATGGGCAATAATTGCATTAGCTCTTCTAGTCACTTCTCTATTCATAATGGGGAGCTTTGAGATCTGCTAGACCTCATAGATAGTAGGAATGATTGTCCACAGCTGCGCTAAGCACTGTCCCCACTACTGTATGCCTTTGTAACTGGTCTCTCATTAAGACCAGTTACTGGAGCACCTAATAGCAACAGTGAGGACATAGGGGCAGTGCTTCTGCATGGGTCACCTTCCTAAAGATGACCTGTGACACCTTCTGATATCTCTGTTTTAGAAAATCATTGTGTTCCCTGTTAAATAACAATTCCGGAGCTTCTTCTCTTACAACTCTGTGTGGTGCTGTTCCTCTGTTAATGAATGTTCACAGGGCTTTTTTCAATCCGAAAAACATATTGAAAAACGTAGCGTAAAATGAATCCAAACATGTACCCAAAGTGTGGTACGTGTTTGGATGCGTTTTCTATGCAGCAGAAATGCACCCTATAGTTTTAAATAGGGTGTCTGCTACGTAAACTGATCAATTCTTCAATCAGATCCGTTAAATGCATCTGAAAGATGCATGTAAAACACATATTGTCTGAACGCCCATAGGTGTTTTACATTGTTTTCTAATGTAAAATCACGCTGAAGATTGTTGAATACATTTTGAGGTCCGTTTTCCGATACGTAAAACGTACCCTAAAACGCATTAAAAAAATAGGGTGTGAACATACGCTTATTCTTTCCAGAAATGTATTACTGAATCTGTCAGTTGGGTGTTGGAGTCCCTGTACAGTTTGACATTATCCAAGCAGTGCTGATGGTCAGTGTGTTAAGGGACACACCTCTCTGGAAACTGGAGTGGTACCACCCATCTGACAGATTCAGTAATACATATCTAGAAGGAATAACAGAGGAACAGCACAGCGCTGGCATGGGTGGCAGCACAACTATCTATTAAAGATACTGGTAATATGTCTGTTTTAGTAAAAAGTGTGTTACTCATAAAAAAGCAATTCTGGTGCACCTTTTGTTAAACCTCTGCTTTGTGCTCTTCCTCTATTGTCCCTTCTGGAAATGTATCACTAAATTGACAACTGGGGCTTTCCATTATGCTTGTTAACAGGTGTATCCCTACACAATCTAATACTGTTCAATTAGTGTTTATAGTGTCAAACGGTGTAGGTTCACCCCTACTGACAAGGAAAATCAGTGTCAACCGGGGTGCCTGGAGCCCACCAGTGCAGTTGATTCTTGGGGCCCACCAGTGAAATTGATTCTTGGGCCTAACAGTGAAATTGATTCTTCAGGCCCACCAGTGAAGTTGATACCTGGGACCCACCAGTGTAGTTGATTCTTTGGGCCCACCAGTGAAGTTGATACCTGGGACCCACCAGTGCAGTTGACTCTTTGGGCCCACCAGTGAAGTTGATACCTGGGACCCATCCGTGCAGTTGATTCTTTGGGCCCACCAGTGAAGTTCATTCTTTGGGCCCAATCTACAGCTACTGTACATGACTGCACACACTGTCTCTTGCAATCTGCCGCTCTTTCTCTGCCTTTCTCCGTGAAAAGAGGCCCTTGGCCTGTTATTCTCAGTGACCCTCCATGCTCAGGGCCCACCATGCCCAGGGACCCTCAATGCTTAGGGGCCAACCAGAATTTCCCTTGCTCCCATCTGGGCCAGTCCGAGCTTGAGGATATTAGTAATGCTCTGAGGTCAGTTGGATCACAATGGGTTATAGATGTGAATGTCCATTTTTTGGAAAGCCTACTCTTTTTAAAGCTTAACCTTTGGGGACACTCTACTGACTATAATATGGAACTGCCTAATTAGCAGGTTATTATCAGGAAAACTCGATTTACAAGTTGGACCATTATTTGAAATTAGAGTAGATTAAAGACACTATATACAGAAGCCTCTATTGTACAACTATACTTATATCACTGAGGTAACAGAGGCACATGCCTATGACTCCAGCGGGCAAAAGTGAAAAGACTGAAATGACCACCAGCCCTGCAGGTTAAATGAGTTGTCTGGGTCATTTTTATTAACTATATTTAGACTATTGATAAAATAAAAAAAAAACATACATCACCTCTCAACTCTCTTTCAACGCCGCCGTCCTCCACTGTTTCCCCCGGTTCTTCTGTTAAATTCTAGGTTGCTGCAGTCAGCTTAAGACCACTGCATCCACTGATAGGCTACAGCAGTCATGTGCCATTGCCTGATGTCATCATTCGGGAGTAAATGACTCCAAGTGATGATGTCAGCAGTGGCAAAAAAACACTGCAGCCAGTCAGAGCCCCCCAGCTGACCAGAGCAGTAGAGTTGTATTATACAGGCTGCTGTATATAGTGCCTCCCCTTGCGCTTCTGTCAACTCCTGGCTGCTGTAGTCAGGTCAACACCAATTAGCAACTGACTGACTGCAGGGGTCACGTGCCCCTGCCACACAGTGGCATCGGGCAGTGGCATGTGTCTACTGCAGCCAATCAGTGGCAACAGCAGTGTTGAGCTGACTACAGCAGCCAGAAGTCAATAGAGGAACTAGGGAAGACTGAGGCAGCACTGTGAGTTGAGAGGGGATATGAATATGTTTTTTTTATTTCATCAGGGCACAGTAGTCTAAATATATTTAGTAAAAATAAATGGGACAACCCTTTAACATCTGGCAATCATGCTACAGAGGAAAAATACCCGAGGGGCACAGTGAAAATCAATGTTGCATATTGCACTATAGTGGGACTATACAGGTGTCGAGAATCTTGGCGTTCCCATCCCCTGGGGATACACCAACTCCGGGGTACACACGTGAGTTATCCTGGTCTATATTGACACTGAAGACACAGGATTATCTGTGAATAAGATTAATAGTGTAAGTTTTTTAGAATCTATGACCCATTGAGGAGTCCATGAAAGTGGGACGAAACAAGTCTGGGGATTGTATGTATTATCATTTGAACCGAGTTTATACTTACCTATTATTGAGGTTTATTGATTAAGGATTGTATTCACACTTACCCACTGCTATGGATTTGTGTGTTTTGTACACTATATTGTAGACTGTTTCGGAAACTGCGGTCTTTATTCCCTTTATACATTCACCTATATCATCGTAGGGTGAAATTTAGGGATTAGCTAAGGAGTTGTGCGGGGTCGTCCTTTTTCAGGATGGGTTCTCCGCTGAGGGTATTTGCTTAGCTTAGTTATCCTAGGGGAAAGTAGAAGTGTCCCTTTAACACTGACTGATAATTTAGTTTTTTTAGTGTATATTTATTAAAAGTTATATTTTAATAGAAATAATTTTTACTGTGAGTATATTTAATGACAAGTATTCCTATAGCTGTACCTGTGGGAAAGTATAGAGTTTCTCACTACAGATTTTGCCACAAATCCACACTAAAATCTGCAGCAAGCCAATTTCTAATGCGAATTTTCACCATGGATTTCAACCCTGCAATATTGAAATGGGTGAAATCCGTAGCAAAAATTCAATTTCCATGCTATAGCATTTCTTTAGCATCCATATTATCCGACTGTGTCGTTTACAAATTTTGTTTTTTCTTCCATTAAAACCAAACTCGTTTGGAATCTGAGAATGGTAATTCTTATTTGCTGTTAAACGGTCTTAACCTGTATATCTTTGATAGAAGTATGAGGCTGGGGACAAGGACCGACATAAGTACTAACAATCTGTGTACAGTGCTGAGGCTAATGTTGATGCCATATAAGCAATGGTAAATGCATAAATTCTAAAACTGAATTTTGATTGACACATAGGAAAATATAGTAAGTGACTATGCTATTGCATTATGCTCTATATGGAATAAGCTAGTCAGAAGGGTGGATTCTTCTTTCTACTGCTATAAGAAGCCAGTATGTTGTATAATGTTTTACAAGACCTGCATTGCTAGCAGAAGATGAGATATAACAATTTAGACTCAGGCATTTAAATGACATGACACTAAGTATTCCTTAGAATATGAAATTATAGATTTACTAGATTTACTAGATGTTTTCTAAATATGTTTTACATTCAGCAACTACTTGCTGTAAAGTAATCTTTTTAAGTGTCAGAATGAAGAATTAGGCGGCACTCCTTCATAGGTTTCCCATATATGAAAGCAGCAGGAAGCTGCAGAATAGCACAGGAGCCATGCTGTTTGGTTATGGGTCCTAGGACCTGAACAAAGAGCTTTTGTAGGATAAAGGCAGAATGTAAAAGAGGCTTAAAGGCAGTTTGACCCCTCAAAACTGCTGACAATGCTTCATAGAGGATGGGAAGAGCAGCGTAAACATACCTGGGATGATGGTCATGCAGGTTGCATGACCAAAAGGCATATTTTTAATGCCCCCAGTGATCTTATTTCAAGTGCCCAAAAGGTGGACCCTTTCATGTACAATACCCAAAGCTCTCTATACTCAACACTTCTCCAACCCTTCCTTTTAGGATACTGCTAGTATGTAACCAGGGTACTGCTAGAACCGGTGGTGCTCCAATCTGTTAAGACCGGGCAGTCTGACTCCTGCCCGTTGAACACTCGGGACAGAGGGCGTCCAGAGGCAGCGGCGGCGAGCCCCACAGGAAATACCGGGATAGCAGATGTAGAAGCAGCTGCTACAGGACCCGCGACTATAGGGGGCTCAGCCCAGGCCCCCCAAGGATGTGGGCCCTGTAACAGCTGCTATGTCTGTACCCAGGTGGGAAGGTGGCTGGGGAAGTGCTCAGTGCAGAGAATACTGGGTACTGCATAAGAAGGGCCTGCCTTCTGGGAGCATGTGATAGGATTTTGTGGTCATGCAACCTTTATGATCATCACTTGTTATACCTCTGTCCTTGAATGTGGGGATTTAACCTCAGGTAATGGGGTTATACTCATTCTGATATTCCACAGCAATGAGATTGCTTGTCTTTATAAAAAGTATGCCATTGTGCAGCCCCCAGGACCCAAACATGCTGTCTCTGTCCTCATACTTCAGAATTCAACTGATGGCACTGTTATGGTGGGCACTGTATGGCTGGCACTATTGTGGTGGACACTGTAGGGCTGGCACTGTCATGGTGGGCACTGTATGGCTGACACTATTGTGGTGGGCACTGTAGGGCTGGCACTATTGTGGTGGACACTGTGGGGCTGGCACTGTCATGGTGGGCACTGTATGGCTGACACTATTGTGGTGGGCACAGCTATGGTGGGCACTGTAGGGCTGGCACTGATATGGTGGACACTGTATGGCTGATGCTATGGGGCTGTATATGCTATTTTAAGCAACCTAAATGAGCAATCCCATAAAAACTGCTTTTTTCTGAATTTCTACCCTAAAGGAGTATTTATTTCTGACACAATCATCAAGATAAGCCATAGAGGTGTCTGATAGGCTTGAGGCTCCACAGAGGAGATGGGTTGGAGATGAAGCTATACATGTGTGTTGTTCTCTCCAGTTATAGTTGTAAAACAGCTATTTTTGTAACCTTCAAAAACTACAGTGAGAATAGGTACCTCAAGTCCTCTGTCTGGAGCACTGAGCAGAGGAACCCTCCCCCCTCCCCATTCTGAATTCTGGCAGCCCCTGAAGTGGAACTAAGACCTCTCAGCCATTTTGGGTATTTATAATTGAAGTTCCATAAAGGCCTCAGATGGAAAATACCCCTGGGAGATATACAATATGACAATGTGGCCCTTGGACCAGAAAATGTTGTGCACCCTTGACTTAAAAGGAATGTGTTGTCAGAAAATGACCTATTGTTTTAGGTTAAACAGATTTTTTGCTAAAGCTTTTCTTAATTTTCCATATTAATATTTTTAAAACATTCTAAAATCCTGCAGTTTTAACTACCAGGCCTAAGGGTATGTTCAAACAGCATACTGGGGCGCGTATTGTACACACCGCAATACGTTGGGTGTTTTAGAAGTACGCGCTGGCCAGTGCGTACTTCTAAAGCGCAGAGGGTCCAGACCCATAGACTTCTGTTATCACTCGGTGTTCAATACATGCAGGAGAAGACAGGTGTAATTCATAGCTCTCTGTGTCGCAGGGCACATTTTGGGTGTATTGAAGCGCAATTAAGCACCTAAATACACCCCACAATTACAGCGTGGGAACATACCCAAAGGCTACGTCTACACAGCAGATGTTAAAATGCTGTCCAAAATCCGACGGCATTTTAACATCACCGTACTGCAGTTTTCAGATATCCTGCTGGCCTAGTACATTGACTGAATGGGAATCAAACGGAAGATAGAACATAGTCTGTCTTCCGGCGGAGGGCTGTTGGTTTAGAAATCCCACAGTAGAAAATCCGTTATGTGTAGACTACAGCTCGGATTTTCTATTGTGGTCTATCGGCACTGGGCTACAACTGGATTTTTGTGGATTCTAAATGCTGAATCCACTTAAAAATCCAACTGTAATCCTGTGCTATGTAGACATAGCCTAAAAATAGCCTGTAGAGATCACTTCTCAGCAGTTTACTCATCACAGGTAAGATTACAACGAAATGTGACACCAATGTATAGAGACAACAGTTTTATTAACCATTCACAGTAGGAGGCAGTCACATCTTACGCTCTCCACTGTCCTACAGTGACTTCTTCCCAGGTCACAGAACATGCCCACAAAAACTCTCCCAATAAACATCAATGAGTCAGGCTCCTATGTAATTGGTCTATGTAGCTGCATCAAAGCATCTCTCTAAGGGTATGTTCACACGGGCAAATTTCAGCGCGCATTTCGAAATTGTGTGCCGAAATTATGGTAATCCATAGTTCTCATAGAGAACTATGAATTACACCTCCTCTCCCCGCTCGTACAATACGATCGTATTGTATGAGTGGGGAGATGAGTGACATGTCAATTATTCACGCCGCGAGTAATGACTGTCAATGGGCCCCCCCGCGCCGCAGGGGTACGCTCGTATTAGCGCGACTCCCAAATCACTCACTGTAATTTCGGCCGTACTGTACGCAACGCAATTATGCCATGTGAACATAGCCTAAGTCTAACTAAAAGCTGCTCAGATACGTTGGCTATCCCCATGACCGTACACAGAAAGTAGAATTTAAAAAATGTACAATCAGAAAATAAAACCATCTAAGAATAGAATATGCATCAGTATCTGGTTTTAATAAGTATTTGAACAAGGGTTTTCCATGAAATGCTGGAACATCTTTTTACATATGTATTGTGCCATTTCATTACTATTGCTCCCAATAGATGTATGTGTAACATGTAATATAGTCGTTACCTTTCAGTTTGATAATATAATGTCTAAACCTTTTTTCTCTCTCATTTGTATGGAATCTGAGATATTTGGCATATGAAATCGGGGCAGGTTGTGGTTCAGTAGGAGGCCCATGCACCACTATGGGCTCCCTATTACAACTCCATACAACACACAGCCACTATACAGCCATCTGCTACACCCATGCCTCCTGTGTTATCTTGGATCAGTACACAAGTGAAGGCACTCCTATGCTGTGGCAGGAATTTACTGTATAGTTGGCAATTTGCATCGACCTTTTTAGCTACTAGTGCAAACTACTCCCCTTAAAAACATGCTTTATGAAGAAATGATTGCAATTTGAGATGCTTGAAACAGGGTTAAATCTTTGAACTCAGCTGAACTATTATGAGCACTATTTTCTCAAGATGATTGCACGCCATGAAAACATCACTGACATTTTTTAGCTTTCAAGATGTTTGCACTGAAACACGAATTGCTTAGAATATGAGAAATTTCCAAATGTAATTGGTACGAAAGGTGATAAACTTTTCTTTTATGTATTTTTCCGTTTTTGAACCAGCCTGACTGTGACTGCACAGTAGTTAGTGCTGCAGTATTTTACACTGTAAAACACTGATATAACACAGGACACTACCTATAATAAATCCACAAAGCAGGACTATATCTGCTCTACAGTTGTTATACATATTTAACGATTGTTATTGTGTTTGAGCTCTTTTTATCAAATGTAGTAAAGACCTTCAAGGGGACCTGGGATGACCCTGCAGCTGTAGCTACATAGATAACATGACACATGCTGATAGTTCAAAATATTACTTTTCTAAAAACATGGGATGTTTTCATGGACCACTACTGCTTACACTTTTATCTGCCTGCCTCTAGCACCCCTAGCAAATAGCTTAGTTTAAGGAAAACCATGACATGGATAAATCACTGATTATGTAATATACAAATGGTTTAAAGGGGTTGTCTCACTACAAGGATTGCTTTTTATGTTAAAGATCTTGCAAAAACAAGTCACTTTGCAACATATGTCCATTAACTATTCTGAGATATCCTCTCCTGTATGGGCTGCATCAGCTTCTCAGGTCGCTATAGCTACAGACCTGTTCAATCTCTCCTGATAGGCTGCCAGCACTGGTTGCTATTGCTACAGACCTGGCTTCTACTGCAAGATAGTAGAAGCCAGTAAACACGCCCCTGAATTCAAAGTGAAACCAAGAAAACAGGAGTGAGGTAAGATGAATTAATGTAGTGCGACAACCCCTTTAAGCTTGAAAAGTGTAATGTTTTTTATTAGGTTAAGGCACCAATTAGGTGTGTGGAGACGTATACACCATTGGTCGCTTCAATTAAATCTAAATATACCCAAGAAGGCTCATAGGAAATGAATTATGACTTTGCAGCAGCACCTACTGAAGGAAGAGTTCTTCAGTTCATCAGACTCACTGAGCCTTGCAATGTAAATGGGATTAGAGACAACCAGATATTCATCTGCAGACAGCTATTTTGGGGTGTTTGTCTCTCATCAGCACAGAGTAGAATTCTGGTTGGCTATGTGAGAGGCTCTAGGTGTAGCTCAAAATGGGTACTGTTGTTCATTAGGAAAGATACCACATAGGTGACTAAATGGCTCAAATCAGCCAAAATGGGATTTCCTCCTGTGACATGAAGGGTATGTTTACATGGCTATTTTTGATCCTTATTTTTCAGTATCCAAATCAGCTTCAAATACTTTTTGAAAACTGCCTCCTACTTTGCAGTTTTTAGATGAGTATTTTTATGTGGTTTTTATGTATACATTCAAATTTTGTGCCAGTGTGGTTTTTGGCTGCAGATCCGTGTCCAAAAACGTACCACATTTTGTGTGAGCCATTTTGGATGCCGCTTTGAAGCTCTCGTTTATTTCCTATAGACATTTTATTCATAAAAAACGACTTATTTTTCAGTGCTGGAAACAGCGCTGACAATAAGCAAGTAAAGAAAACATAGGAATCAATGGAAATGACCTGGAGGCGTTCTATAGTTGTTTTTGGCGCTGTTTTTTTGGTGACCCAATCAGCTGTGTGAACATACCAGAATAAATCTACAGTCATAGGGTTCTGGGGACTGTCAATACGACATGGAATTGTTGTAGAAGAATAGTACATAATCCAATGTATATTAGTCGGTCAACACATTTCTATACATAGCATTGTAGAAGGTGATCAGAAGAATTTATCTTTTGGACAATCATTAGCTCATATTTGTTGTACTTAGATCAAGTTAGAATTCAGCAGATGAAGCCACTGGCTACTGCTAATCATGACAAGGCCAGCAAAAGTGGAAGAAGGGCAACAAGAAACCCAAAAGGGCACATTGAAATATAATAACAAGGTCACTTCCCTGGTAACCAGTAAATATAATTTCCTGAACTGTCCTGTTTCTGTGAAGTAGTTCTGTATACTCTAAGACTTTTCTTAGATCTCTCTGCAGCATTTGACATTGTTGATCACCATATTCTCCTCAGCATGCTCAGTGCCATTGGCATTTAGGACACCGCTCTCTCTTAGTTCTCTTCTACCTCTCTGACCGCTCCTTCAGTGTCTCATTTGCATGTTCTACCTCCTCTCCTCTACCTCCTGCTGTTGATGTTCCTCAGGGATCGGTTCTTGGTCCTCTCCTCTTTCAATCTATCTAGATTTGGCTTTGAGTGCCATCTCTAGGCTGATGACACCCAATTATATACCTCTTCCCAAGACATCACTCCTGCCCTGCTACAAAACACCAGTGACTGTCTGTCCATTGTCTGTTACATCATGTCCTCTCTAAACCTCACTAAAACTGAACTTCTTGTCTTTCTGCCATCTGCTAACCAACCCCCATCTGCTATTTCTCTTTCAGTGTGTTGTACCACCATAACACCTAGGCAGCAGGCCCGCTGTCTTGGGGTTATGCTAGAATCTGATCTGTCCTTCATCCTCTATATCCAATCCCTTGCCCGCTCCTGTCACCTGCACCTCAAGAATATCTCCAGAATCCATCCGTTTCTCACTGTGGAAACAACTCTCCTCTCTCCAATCTGTCCTGAGTGCAGCAGCCAGGCTCGTCTTTCTTTCCAGCTGCTATACTGATGCCTCTACCCTGTGTCAGTCACTGCACTGGCTGCCCATTCAGTAAAGGATACAATATAAACTCATCACACTCACCCATAAAGCTATACACAGCGCTGCATCCCCCTCCATCTCCTCCCTCATCTCTGTCTACCACCCTACCCGCTCGCTCTGCTCTTCTGCGGATATCAAACTACAGACCACAATCATCCGAACCTCCCATTCCCATCTTCAAGATTTCACACGTGCTGCACCAATTCTCTGGAACATCGTGCCACATAACATCAGGCACAATCCTAACCTTCATAGTTTTAACAGTGCCTTGAAAATACATCTTCTTAGGCAGGCCTACCACGATCCCTAATTGCTTATCCCCCCATCCATACACTTCGTCACTCCCCACTTAGGGCCCCCACAACACTTATTTTTTTTTATAGATGACGTCTGGGTGGATTTTTCCCCAAATTTTTATTTAAACCACCCCTATTTTGAAACAGGCTGGCCCATGGTAAACCTACCTTCTTACCCTTCGCTCACCCAAATAGTTGAAAACTCTTGCGAGCGGGGCCCCTAACCTTGTGTCTCAACTGTAAGTAGCTTTTATTGTGTAATATCTGTCTTTTGTCTGTAACTACACCTCATAAATTGTAAAGTGCTGTGGAATTTGTTGGCACTGTATAGAGATTATTATTATTATAAATGTTTCTGATTTTGACAAAGATGGGTGGCAACTACTATAGTTATCATTACAAAGACAATCACCCAGACTGACTCTTAAATGGCAAATATAGCATTATTTTGTATAGGTAGACATATCTACTGTTCAGGAAATCCGGATGATAATGTGGGAGGTCTTTTGACATTCATATTAGTCACTACATTTTTCCTTAGATATAACTAAGAAAAGCATGACATTTTTTAAAGGGGTTGTCCACCATTTTTATTTACTATTACAATACTGCTGCCCCATCCTTAGGCTATGACTGAAAACAGATCCCATAGACTCATAGTAAAAAACGTTCTGCAGTCTTCACAGACTTTTTTCTGCTCATTTTTTTTTGCGGTCATTTTTTTAAACAAAAATTTCAAATTTGGGGGCATGTAAAGCTCGGATTTCTTGGGCCCCTAATTTTGCAGAAATCCACAGAAATTATGATGCTGTGCATTTCTACAAAAAAAAAGAAATGCACCAAAAGTGCAAAACACCAAAAAAAGTCAAGTTTTTGAGTTGTTTTTGAAATGCACTGGACAAAAAACACAGTTTTATGTACGGTTTTAGGATTTCATTTTCAGTGAGTTTTTTGTCCAATGGTGTGTAGACCTAGCCTTACTCTCCCCAGTCCTTGGTTTACTTCTTTCAAACGGGGATGTCACCGCTGCAGCCACTGATTGCCTGGTAATGCCACCGTCTGAAAGAGTGAGGACAGCAAAGCGCTGGAACCAATGTGAGGGGAGAGGTGAGTATAAGCTTTTATATTTTTAATGGGCAGCAGTTTGGTAATAACAATAAAAAACAAATATAGTGGACAACCTCTTTAACAAGTTCTCAGATAAGGACTCAATACTATTAGCTTTTATGCCAGAAGAAAATGGACCAAAATAATTGCTCTACATAATTCTTCTAATGCATTTACTGAATGTAGTGCAGGGGGTCAAGCTGTAATAGACAAGGTGGTCTTGTTTGCCAAGCTCCTTCAAAATAATTAAGGTTGTCTTCTCTGCCAGTCTCATTCAGTTACCACGTATGAGTCCTTTCTTTTTTTTCTTTCAGTGTAGTTTGGATGGCGGGTGGAAGAGTGGAGGGGGGAGAAGAGGGGCAGATATCACTGGACCCTAAATGGGGACAAATGCCCAAACTAATTAGCTTTTGAAGGAACATTACACAAATGTCCAAATTTAAAAACAGTTTGCAGCTGGTGGCAGGTTCCCATTAGGGTATGTTCACACAACGTATTTGTGGGCCATACTTTGGGGACTAATTGTGCTGCAATACGCCCGAAGTACGGCCTTCAAATGCGGTAAATCATAGCTCTTATTAAAGAGAACCTGTCACATAGGTTATGCCCCCCTGGCTGAAGACAGAACAAGGTAGTGTCAGACCTGCTGTTTCCAGCGCTGTGTCCCTTATTCTGTAAGATGCTGTAGTTTCGTGTATTTAATGCTCAAATCTGCAGTTTTCAGCCAGAAGAGTCATTCGAAGAGTCCTTCAGAGTGTCAGTTTTTTTCCATGCCCCGCCCACCTAAGGCTAGCCCCGCCCACCTCAACTGATAAACCTATTACTTTGAATAGGTAGAAACATGTGAATAACTGTCAGTGGGCGGGGCTAGCCTTTGGTGGGTGGGGCTAAGACCTGCTCATGAATAAGATTTGAGGGGTAAATGCTCTAAAACTGCTGCATCTTACAGAATAAGGGAACAGCGCTGGAAACAGCAGGTCTGACACTGGCTTGTGCTGCCCTCAGCAAGGGGGGCATAACTTATGTGACAGGTTCCATTTAAATGCTATGATTACCTGCTGTTTTCTCTGGGAAAACAAAAGTGAATGGGGGCCAGAGTCAGAGCGCTTTAGAAGTACGCACCGAAGAGCACAAGGCGTATAGGGGTGCGCACAGTACGCGCTGCTTTATGCCAAGTGAACATACCTTTACACGTGCTGACACTAATCTTTACTAAATATGACAGTAATCTTCTCTGCTATCAGCCATATGACAAAGCGAGAGCACCAAGAATGCATTCTAAGCTAAAGCAATCATAGCATAATTCTGGCTTGAAAAAAAAAAATTAAGTATATCGCTTGCTCTCCATATTTCTGTACAAAAAGGAAAAAGCGTAACAAGACAAAACATTTTATTATTAACAACCTCTTCTCAACAATCAGGCAACATACTCCAAATGTTTTGAAACTTGCAACACTAATTACACCTATGTACATAAATACAAAAATACTTTGAGTAAAGGGAGGGGGTTAAACAGAACATATTGCTACATTTTCCATATTTACAGAAGCAAAAATAAAACATAAGAATGAAATGTTAACATCCAGACACATTGAAAGTAACAGTTGCCTTAAAAATGTACAAAAATATAACATCTTAAACCATTAAAATAAAAGTGTCAGAATAAGTGCCCCCCAAAACGTACCTTTCGTATTAATGGTTTGGTTAACAAGCATATTTTAAGGGATTTGTCCACGCTCATACAGTGGAATTTCGACTTAACCCCTCCCTAAACAGCCAGGAGCAAAAGGTCAAAGCATTACTTTTTTTTCTTTTAGAAATATTTAACATTTTAAAAGGTGCAAAAACAGAGAAATGCAGTGCAAATACAGGGTAATGCCTCGGTGCACCTTTCTGTAGGGAATCAGCAATCTTAACTTCCAAGGGGTATCAGTAAGACAGGGATATGCTATTGATCCGACCTGTTCCTAAGATGCAACTATAATGAATCAAGATACAGATGCTGGCTTTCACTCGGCAATATGCCATTCAGTCATTTGTGCTTTGAGCTGATTATTATCTACACGAGGTTAGGCATCTCTCTGATGCTAAAGATGAAAGTTATACATCCAAATAATTTAACTCTAATAACTATACTTACTGTATCTATCAATGAGTATAAGTGCGTGGGAATGGTCAATAAATATTTGAATGAAACAGACTGTATAGGAAATATGAATCAGTAGCAAGACACTGGAGACATAGGCATGTCAAGTCACACAGCAGAAGCGGTTCGACAGGATTCTGGTTTTGTATTTGTTTTGCAACTGCAAGACATTTCAGCATTTTTGTGTTTTTTATGCCACAAATCAGTAACAATGTTTTTAAGTCTCTTCAAAAGATTCTGTGATCTCAGAAGCCTTCAGTCATCCATAGTCCTTCACTGGCATTGAGCATTATTACTGGTTTTCGTGTGGCTATATGGTCCCCACAAAAAGCATATAGGTCTGAATAAGTCAATCTCTCTTCAGGTATCACACGGGTCACAGGGAACCTGGCAGAGGTTTTGGATCACCACTGTCAGAGAACATTCTGTCTTAAAACTCAGCAGCTCAGTAAGACTGTGGCAATTTTGTAGCTTTTGGAAATGTGTGTGAAGATAAAATCCACAAGCAGCGATAGGTGTCGTTAAAGGGTGTTCAGCGTTCCCGGTTCGCCAGTAAAGGCTGAGTAGATGATGTGCTGCTCCCCACTGAATTGATCCTCACAGAATGATCCACAGGAGTATGGTTTGGACATACAGGAGAAGTGTTTGCAATATTCTGTTTTGTGAAAAAAAAAAAAATAATAATAATTAATAATATAATTATTAGGTCATTAGCCAAAACATATTCCCAAGTCCAGAGCTATGCATGTGGCTGGTTTAAAGGGATTTACTCACTAAAAAGATCATATCTCTATGATGGAGACAGTAAAGATAAGCACTTTTGCAATTGGTTTCCATTACCTAAGTCACTTAGTATAGTATATATGAGCTAAACTGTGCATCTATAACTATTTCTGCAGCAGCAGGACGGGACACGCCCGCTTTTCTGTGATTGGCTGACTCACATTCCATTCAGCCTGTTCGGACATGCCCCTGGATGGGACACGCCCCCTGCACTGTGATTGGCTGCCTGCATTCTGTGCTTAGTCTCCTCTGAGCTGTTGAAATTGAAAGTAAAACGAACTTCCTGAGATGGCTGTGTGTATATAATAAAGGCTGTCTAAGCTTCTCTCTATGTGATGGCTCTAGGTAAAGGATCTGGGCAATTACTGAGTCTCCAGCTGCTTGATTCACTCTCTCCTTATATAACACAGTCCTATACACTGCTCCCACTTTCCCCCCATATAACACAGCCTTATACAGTTCTACCTCCTGCCTGATAACAGAGGAGGAGGGGGGGGCAGAATGCCTTTCTCACATTTGTTTCATCAGTTCAAGCTGTGTGTATAACTGCTTACAGCAATGCAGGTGTTCTGCTTACAGTAATGTAGGTGTTCTGGTTACACCAATGCAGGTGTTCTGGTTACAAGGAGCTTGTGCAGCCTGGAGCTGACAGCTTTGCAGCCATGAGAAGCATGCAGCAGGTCTGCAGAGCTGTGACATCCTTCCACTGCTAACACAAAATGATGATGTCACAACTCTTCAGTGAGGGAATACATGCCTAATGGCAGGAGAGACCCACCTACTGAGAGAAGAGACTCGCCCCTGAATTTGAAGCTGAAACAGATAGAATCTGCTCAAGTCTGCGAAAGCGTGTAATAATAAAACCTCTTTAATCCTACTTGTGCATTTAACATTTGAATTAATGGTCATGCATGTGACTGTATATAATCACAATTAAATATAATCTCTTTAAAATGGCACTCATGGAAGATTATAAAGGCATGTCCCCGCGGTAGGGGTTTTCAGCCTGTTTTTCAGACGGTTTGCGGTTATGCAGACCGTCTGAAAAACCGTCCGAAAATGAGCACAGCGGGGCGCTATGGAAAACCCGTACAGCAGTCCCCCCTGCAAGGGTTTTCCCCCCTTTGGCTTTTCCTGCACGCGGGCCACCCCGCAACACATTGTACCTGCACATTCTTCCGTCCGGTTTTCGGACGGAATCTGTACAAGTCAAAGTGAAGGGGGAGGGCTTTTCTCCGCTCATCGCGGAGGTTGCGGGGCACATTTATTAAGGCACTTGCATAGAATTCGGAACCAAAATACTGGTGTACCCACTTTACACCACATTTATTACTTGTTTCTAGACACTTCACCTCAAAACGGTGTGGCCTCTGTAGAAGGGGTGTTGCTTCATAATAAAGGGGCATGGCTCTGTGTGCCCAAAAAATGTGCCAAAAGTTTGGTACAATTAGTTGCATAAAGTAAGCCAACTAATAGAAGGTGTAAACTTTGACTAAACATGTGCCACATTTATCAAAACCGTCATAAATGTGGCGCATTGTAAGACTATCTAGTCTAAGTTTACACTAAGTATTAGACCATATTAAAATCTCGCCACTATTTTTAGAGGAGAATAGCTGTACATAGGACATGTCATGGAATATGAAATGCATATACAGTACATACCCCACGTATATAGCCCTGACGAGTCACATGAGGCTACAGATGTGTAAATTTGATGTATATGAGAAGAGTTAACCTTACCACCTAACACCACATTTACATTACAGCTATTACAACCTGTCAGTCTTTATGATCTATTATACAATTTAAAGCATTTCAGCAGACGTTCCACTATAGTTAATAACATTTGCGTCTTAAGTGAGAAGGGAAAAAATATACTTACATGCCCCTTGCTGTCTGAGAGCTGCTGTTCCACCATCTGTACAATCTGTTTAAAGGTAGGTCGCTTCACTGGGTCGGAGTTCCAACAATTTTTCATTATCTCATAGCTGAAAGTGAAAAATGAATCATTGATAAATGCTGATTTATTTTACTTTTGGAAACTTCCACAGAAATCAACCCAATAATAAATATATGTTTACTCACAGCTCAGCTGGTGCACATTCTGGGCTCAGCATGCGGTAACCATCCTTTATCATTTTGTAGAACTTCGAGTCCACTGGTATTCGAGGGTATGGGCTGCTTCCTGTTCATCGATCAAACAATGCAATGTTAAAACAGGAATTAATGAATTAGAAGAAAAAATAAGTATACCGAGGGCTGGGATGACAATCATATTTTTGGTATTTTTTTGCCAACAAGCCACTTATCTGGACCATTTTACCATCTTATTCCTGTAAGATATGAATAACAATTCTAAACCTAATGCCTTCTACTACTTTGCTAGTGCTCATGTCCTGTGCTAAGGCAGACCACTATACTCAGAAAATAATACGGTACTGCTGTACAATAAAAAAAAAAAAAAAAGAAACATACTCCCCTTCCTCCTCACCTCCATTCTGCTAGTGTGTCTGCAGCGTCTCTTTCTGGTTTTCTGTGTTCTTTTTGTCTCCAATCCAAGAATATGGCACTGTTGCAGTTGCCGATTGGCTACAGTGGTCACGTGCCTCTGCTTTAAATTACCGTTTAGAGCTCTTCACTCCTGTACGGTGATATAAGACAGTGGTACATGACCACTGTAGCCAATCGGCGGCTGCAGTGGTGACATCCTATTTGGCCAGAGATAGGAAGAAAGCAGAAGACTGAGGAGAGGCCCCAGAAGCAGGGGAGTAGCTATAGGTGGTGCAGAGGTAGCAGCCGCTAATGGGCCCTGCAGCCTGAGGGGGCGCAAAAGCCCTTCTACCACATAGGAAGACACCAGCACTGTAAGTGACACATGTTAGCTGGGGCGCCCATTTCACTTTTTGCACTAGGGCACAGGAGCTTCAAGTTACCCCTCTTTCCAGTATGGAGGTGAGAAACAAGGTAAGTACTTTATTATTCATTCTTAAATAAACTGGACAAAATCTTTATGGATTTTTGTATGGATCCAAATCCTCATCATTGTTCATGTCCTGACTGACTTCATTAGCAGTATCTGTATTGGGGTCATTAATGTGGATAGTGATTTTGATCACAATTTCTCCGGAACGTGCTGAATTTACAAAGCAAAAGAAAGTAGTAGTTGTCATGGGGGCAATAGAGGGAAAGAGCTGAAGCCTATGTGCCGCTATTGATATTCCTAATGTGCAGAAATAATTAACCTAACTTACCCAGAGAAAAGATCTCCCAAAGTAGGATCCCATAGGACCAGACGTCACTTTCAAACGTGTATACACAGTTGAAAATGCTTTCAGGTGCCATCCACTTCACAGGTAGTCGAGCCTGTAATACAAGGTTTAAAGATCGGATTAGAAAAACGTAGGTTATTACCAAATAGTTTAGTAAATGTAGGGCAATATAATGACACGATCACAGTAGATAGAGCAGTATGTCCACTTTATTGTCTATTTCTGTAACATGTTTTTTGTGTGCCACCATTAACAATGAGGATACTGAAATAAGCCACAAAAGTAACATGAAGACCTAACCTGACCTATAACATGTGCTAACTATATTAATCACTTCCTAACATCTTTTACTACTATAGTGACCCAGATACAGAGGAGACCACTGCACACATAAAGACGTCCCGTGTAGTGGTTCTTTAGTAAGACTGCAGCTTTTTATTCTCTGAAGCTCCTTCATTTGCTGGAGGAATTGCAGTTCACCATTTGCTTATGCTACCTGACAAATCAAACAGCTTTATATCTTAGACATCAGTAAACATCTACGTTTGCTGATAGTAAAATATAAAACCTCATCTGTTGCTTCTCAGTTTTTACAAGTCCATTATTTGCTGACATGTCACATCTCTCCTAACTGATGTTACAAATGCCTAAAGGGGTAGTCGGGTGCAGCAATTTCATCTAGGCATGTAAAGGAAAGGAACCCAACTGGCATCCCTCCCTCCAATATTATCTGAAGATTTTGGATTACCTACTGTCCACTAATTTCAATAAGCACCGAGCAATGTAGTGGGGGTCGAAATAGTGGAGCATCCAGAGCACAAAGAAATTCAGATTAAATGGTTTCAGGAAGACATCCGCTTTAATGTAAAAACCTCTGATTTACACTTATGTGAACAGCACCAAAAATAACTTTATAACGAATTTGCAAGTGATTAGCATTACACATGTAGGCAAAGGTAAATGAAGCTATGATCAATTACACTGCTGTTCTGATTTTGTTGCCTTTCAGGGTTACAGCAGTTCTTATATCCTCCTTGTGAACATAAGCTTCCCTAGGTTACTTCAGCCCTGGGCGGGATGGTCAGGACAGTGATGTCACTCCCTGCTGTGTCTTAACAGCAGCACATGAGCTTGTTTATGTTTCTTACTGGCAAACTATAATCCTTAAGAGCTATGTAGCCTTCTGCCCTCCTGTTTAAATACCTCCATCACCAATGTCCCTCTAACAGGATAAGCTAGGAATAGCAGAGCTGCTGTAGAGCTGCCCACAGCCTAAGCAGAAAGTGAGAGCCTAAAGAAGGCTGTGAAGAGCAGGCTTTTAAATTAACCTCTTCTTAACATTAACTCCAACCCCTATTAGATCAGAAGGCATTCAGGTCACCACTATAGTCTTTCTTGACAATGGCAAACAGTAAAGTTGAATACAGATGTGCCAACACATACAATGGCTACAACCAATGTGCATTAATGGTAGAAGAAGATAAGGAGAAGTATCTAACAAGCTTAGTTCTTCCACTTCCTTCTGTACTTATTGTCAAGTAAAACACTAAAAGGTTATATTATATATTACAAGATTTCTCAGTAGGGACTGTGTAAGGAAGCCATACACCTTAACATACTTCTGAGATATGAATATGGCATTGCTAAACTATATTACTTTTTTTGTCAATTACTAACCAGTTTATAAGATCAATACATTTTATTTTTTTCTCCAAAAAGTGCATTATGTCCAGTGTTTCCATAATGTACAGTAAAAATGTTCTTAATCGGTCTAGCGAAGTGTCATTTTTACATAGAATTTAGCATTATATCACTAAATCATTATTTTCTCTCCAAGAGAGAGTGTCCTGATGTGATTTGCCAGCTTCTCAGGGTTTTCTAAGGAAATTTGAGAACACTTAGTAGTGGTAACTTAATTACACCTGCTCAGACTTACATTTCCTTTAACCACATAATTAGAATCATTCTTGATATCCCTAGCAAGTCCGAAGTCACAGATTTTTGTTATTCGACCATGAGTGAGGAGAATATTTCTTGCTGCAAGGTCTCGGTGAATGCACTGTTGAGAAAAAAGAAGAGATACAAAAATACATATATTACTTCATATTAATTTATAACATAACATTATATTCTGCATCAATGGTAGATGACATGAGCCATTCTAATAAAACTAAATGTCATGACAAAATGTATAAACTATGGGGGACCTGTTTGAAAACTGTCTTGGTCTCAAACTTTTATTGTTGGCCATAGCAACCAAGCAGAGCGACAATTTCATTATTTCCGAGTACTATGTGAAATGCAAGGGGAACTCTGGTTGGTTGCTATGGGTAACAAGGAAAGTCTTAGGCCCTGTTCACACGACGGTTTTGGGCGCAGCCAAAACCTCGTTCAAATAGTGCCCCAACCTCGCGTCTCCCGCCGCGGGTAATCGGCGGGGGTTTTGGCGCGGTCGGGGTGTGGTTTTCGCCCATACAAATTAAGAGGCAGGACTAAACCCGTGCCGAAAAGAACGGCTAATCCCGCGCGGACAACGCGGCGAAGTCTCGCTGTCAAGAGTTGACAGGAGACTTCGCACACACGCGCGGCAACGCCGAGGCACCAAAGCCGCCGCCAAACCCACGCCGTGTGAATAGTAACGCGGTTTCCCGTAGGAAACCATGTTATGAACTGGGGCACGATTTGGACGAGGTTTTGGCCGCGGCAACCGCGCTGAAACCCTCGGCCAAATCCGCGCCCAAATCCGTCGTGTGAACAGGGCCTTAGACCTAGACAGTTTTCATAGATGTGGTCCTATGCTCCTTGGACCATGAATGGTGGTAAAAGATGTTTTATTATGCATTAAGCAAAGCCATAAGGACCTGGTGGAGGCCATTGTGTACCATAAATAAAAATGGTAGGTTAACACCTTTATTGTAATTTGGGACCTTCTTATCTTAGACAAGAATCATTGGGAGATTGTTGTCCTTGGGTTTATACTTCATGGGGGGTGCTGTTTATTTTTTGTGGTCCTTCCAGACAAATCTATAGTATATGGCCAACTTAATTAACGCACGGCCACTCCTGATCCCAGAAATAGGGGTCCTAATGAAGAAGATTTGGAAGAAATCTCCATAACTAAATTTCAGTTCTTGGTTAAGAGACACATTTTAAAACAGAAAGTTAAGGTTCATATGACAGTGGATAAGTCAGCAATAAAACAACATGGATTCATTGGATTTTTAGGAAATTCAGTGAATGTTTGCTTTAGAAACTAAAAGACCAATGAAGAATTTTAACATTACTTCTGAGAATATGGCATGGCTGCTGTAGATTTGCCGCTGTTCAGCTAAACCTTGCCCATGCAAGTAACTGTATCTTTGCTTTGGATGTCTGTCAAGTACAAATGTGTGTGAGCATCTGTGTATTAACTCACATTTTTAGACGCCAGGAAGTTCATGCCCTGTGCAACTTGATATGAAAAGCTAATCAGATCTTCTGTATCTAGAGCTAAATCATCCTCTTCGGGCATTGCGATGGTGACATCCTGATCAACATAGGAACCTATTCAAGATAAACGGTTTAAACAGTGAGACAGAAATTTCAAACAACTATATTATGGGTCTGAGCAATGACCACTTTATTCTTCCACGCACGCAAACAAGAGATGCACTAGAGTAATGAAACTATGTGAAACTTAAACAAAAAAGCTTAGTTTGAGAAATATGTTTTTTAGTGAAAAAAAAATTTAAACTTGCATTTACCAAAAACTGAATTAAAAAAATTAAAGTTGTCTTGATTTTTCCAAACTGAAATATTAGAGAAGGAATTCAACCAACCTGATTTTCTTTTGTCTGACTTGGTAGGCACCACGTAAGACACTCCTGGCTTCATATCCATGTACTCGCTCAATCCCTCACTGTAAAACAAGAGGATGGATTGCTTTTGAAAAACATCACCACTGTTTACAGCTTCTCGAAAGAGAGATCCAAGAACAAAGACGAGGATATCACTGTTTTACTTGGCAGGAGAACAAGCATAACAACTCCTGACATCTACGTTCTATAGGAATTGCGGCACAGGATGCATGTATAATCACTGAAGACATGACCACTGGTGGCAACAACAGACTTGTTGGAAACATAAAAAAGAAATACTTATCATTTCACACATGGCATTCTGTCCTTGAAATACACCTGCACATACTACGGACATCTCCTTACAAGCCATATGCTGGCTTATTTGTACAAAACAGCGACATCAGGTTCACCATCATTTCTTAAACTGATTACACATGCTGGGAGCAGAAGTTATACCCATTACGTTGTATCAGGAAAGGAAGACGACAAGAGATGAACAATAGATCAGTCTCCAGGGAAATTTGAAGTCACTGTGTTGTGTTGACATGAAAAAAGGCCTTGCACAAATGTTGTTCAGAAGTCAAGGAGAACACTGATTAAGACTTCTGCTCTTATAGGGGGGCGATGAGCCTGTGAACATTGCACACGAATAAATACTGATGATGTTCATCTTTATCTGTAGATACAGTAACCTTATGCTATTAGTTAAGCCTAATTTCCCAGTCTACATTTGCACAATTAATCACTGTGCTACAGTGAGTCATGTAACTTTTCATTTTGATTTACTTAACTTTTAAGGTTAATATTTCTAACCATAGTGCTAAGGTTGTTTTAGTTCAAATTAAACTGCACGTCCCTCTGATAGCATTCTCACTGGTGGGAATCCCCGCTTAGCATCAGGGCAACTGCATTGTAAATGTTTTTTTTTTTTTTCTCTTGTAGTGTTACTAAATGGTCATCCACAGCTGTGATCCAGTGTCGGACTGGGGTGTCTAGGGCCCAAAGGTGAAGTTGTTTCTGGGTCCACCAATTAAGTTTATGTTAGGGTCCCCTCCTACAGCTACTGTAAATGACTGTACATGCCTCATATATTCTGTCTCTTGCCTCTCTTTCTATGCTTTTTTCCTCTTTGGAGGATGTATATGCAGTTAAAAAACAACTCCATGTCTGCAATGCTCATGGGGTCACCGGGGGTTTCCTCTACACCCTGTAAGCCAGTCCAAGCTTGCTGTGATCCCTTCTATTACCTTAATATATACTTAAAGGGGTTTCACCACCACATACATTGATATGCCATCAATATCAGATAGAGATGGGAATCACAATAACCTCCAAAATGGGCCACCAAAACGCTCTGTTCTGAATGGAGAAGTACACGGTCACTTTCTATTCATTTCAATGGGACTTCCAAATACAGGTGAAGGCAACCAGTGGACTGTACTTGTAACTTTCATAGAAATTAATGGAGAGTGACCATACAAGCATGCCCACTTCTCCATTCAGAACAGGAAGCTTCAGTGGTCTGTCCTGGAGATAAGTGCGAGTATTATCTCTATCTGATTTTGGGACCCACACCTATCTAACATTGATGGCATATCCTATTGATATTCCATCAATATTTGTAATGGCAAAACCCCTTTAAAGAGGACAGGTGGCTGTTCCTCATATGTCTATGTAAATCCTTGTGAATTAACAATTTTGGAGCACCTTCTCTTAGAACTCTGTGTTGTGGTGTTCCTCTGTTAGTCCTTATAGAAGTGCATTACATATTCTGTCAGCGCGCAATTAGGGGAGTGTTGCTGCTCAGTCTGGCAAACTCAGTGTGTGCAGGAAAACACCCTCTTTGACAACTGCAATGGTAACACCCATCTGACAGATTCAGCAATATATTTCTAGAAGGAATAACTGCACAATAAAGTTATAAGAGTATTTATTGAAACAGACAAATCAGAAGGAGCTTTTGAAAAAAAATAACTTTATAAGTGACTTTCTGTAATCATAATTTTTCTCTATTGTGCGTCATTTCAAAATGTGTCTGTTTTAGCAAGCACCTTAAGATGACCTAGTAACTGAATAAAACACATCTTCTTTTATCAGTTATACGACTGTAAAACATAATACTCTGCTCACCAGACTTTTTCCCTTGAGTTGAGGAGGTTTTTGTAAAGGGCACTTTCGGAATGGTCCTCAAACTTTTGGCAGATAAAGGAATCGCGTTTTCTCCGTAGATAATTCAGAAGATCTCCATAGCAGCAATATTCAGTGATGACAAGAGTCGGACCTGGAAAATAAATTAAAATTTCATTTAAAAACAATAATATATTCAGAGTATATGGAGAAAACAAATACCATCAATCAGGAGCAAGTGTGATACAACAATGTCGTTATGAGGGGGTACGTGATCTGTGCACAATGCTCATGTCCTTGCTGCAGCCACACTAACAGTATGGTATTACAGTATCATATCCAGTCATTTATCATTATATTCTATGGGACCAAGCTACAAGGATGTCCCAGGTTACAAATGACAACGCTAAGCACAAATAAAATCAACTTCTCGTTTCAGACTTGCCAGGCACCTTTTATATTTATAGCCACTTTTCTGATTAACAATGCACTGGTTACAAAGATTATCCTTGACAATGCATGTATACACGTAGAAAACCATAAATATGACAAGTGAATGAAAAAGACAGCTACTCCTTAATGGGACTTTCCCATTTGGCTGTTCCACAGAGCCTGCTCCTCACAGCCAGCTTCAAGCTCCCACTTCCTGTTCAGGCCATGGGTGGTTCTAGAGCAGTGACTAACATTTCAGCTCTCCTATTCCTAGCTGAGCATGTTAGAGAGACATTGGTAATAGAAGGGTTTCAAAGGCAGATCACACTGCTACAGTGCTCTAAAGGGTTAAGGTTTCTGTAAGAAACAAACAAACTCCTGTGCTGCTAATGAGACACAGCAGGGAGTGACCTCTCCATTCTGGCCAGGGCTGCTAGAGTAGAGAGGTGGTCTACAGGCTAGGAAACCTTCTGTAAACAAGCAGGTGATAAGAACTACTCTAACTTTGAAAGAGGATAGAACAGCAATGTAGTTGGCAATAGCCTTTATTAACTTATGTCTACATGTGTATAACCAGTAACTGTTATGGGAATTAGCTTTAAATATTAATTATAATATCCGATGCATAAATTAGGTATGCAAAAGTATAGGATCTTGCTGGTAACTAGGTACCTGAGAAATTATCTGTTGCACCAATTGTTACAAGTTCAGCGCTAGATTTCACTAGCTTATTCAGAGTAATGAAATGGCTGATTACTAAAGAATGCAAATTATACCTTATGCTAGAATGCAGCTGGAGAGCCACACAGCATGTTTCTATTTGGAGAAGTGATCCACTTACACAGGCCGCCAACGTTCTAAAAACAACCTGCCGGGTCACTGCATTAAATTATATAATACCTAAGCTTCTATGCCTCGTTACTCAAATCCCAAATATACTTTCTGCAAGGTTTTATGTATACAAGAATTCTTAACTCCAGTATCATTTTGTTCTACAAATTAAAACAATGGTCTAATGTGACTTTACGAGACGGCAACTAGTAATATTTACAATAATGGAGCAGAGGTTTAAGCTACCCAGGTCAGACACGTCATTGTTCCACCACTTTTACAAGAAGAAACACCAACAAGGAAAGAAACTGTATGCAAAAAAAAGAAATAAAAAATACTTGTATTGCTTAAAACAGTAGAACACCCAGAGATACTCCCCAAACAGTTCCTCCCAATTGTTTATGTAATGAAAGGAAAAAATTTCCAGTATAAACCTGGATCAGGTGATTGGATTGTACCGACACCTCTCTTTACTCAGGCTAAGTGTTTGCTTATTACTACTTTGATTACCAGGTATATATACTATATACTGATCCATTTTCACCTTATTTACACTGGACATTTTTCTCCTTTCGGTATGTAAACAATTGGTGGGAACTACTGTTCTATGCAATACAATTTTTATCATTATTTTTTTCTTATTTGTAAGCATTATTAATAAAAGTATTTTAATTGATATATAAGAACACGGTTTCTTTCTTTGTTGGTGTTTTTGTAGCATTTTATGTATGCGTTCTCTTAGATATAGTCATTTTTTAAATAGGTGCCACTTTAAGCAGCAGAAAAGTGAAATGCTTAAAGGGGTTTTCTCATTTCATCAATTCATCTTACTTCAGTCCTGTTTTCTCGGTTTCACTTTTGAATCCAGGGGCATGTTTACTGGCTTCTACTGGCCTGCTGAGGATACCAGGTCTGTAGCTATAGCAACCAGTGCTGGCAGCCTATCAAGAGAGCTCAAACAGGTCTGTAGCTATAGAAACCTGAGGAGCTGATGCAGCCCATACAAGAGGGGATATCTAGAAATCGGTAAGTCATGGTTAATGACAACATATTGCAATGTGACTTGTTTTTGTATGATCTTTAACTTTAAAAGCAATCTTTGTAGTGAGACAACCCCTTTAAGTCGGGTTCACATCTTCCTTCAGGGGTTCAGTTTAGAGCCTCCGTTGCAGAGGTAGTAATGGATCCATTATTTGACTACAAAGGGGTCCCACCGGTTTCTGCCAAGGTGTCAGTCACATATACAGAAAGAATAGATTCCATGTGCTGCATTTTTGATACAATCTGCAACACAGATGTGAACCTAGCCTTAGAAGAACCGTGACATCCCCTGACCTGTCTGCTTTAGTAAAAATTGGTGTTCCCTGTGAAATAACAGTTCTGGAGCATCTCTTATTATAACTCTGTGTCATGCTGTTCCTCTGTTATTCCTCCTAGAAATGTATTACTGAATCTGTCAGATGGGTGGTACCATTCCAGTTCTTTTTTCCTGCACACACTAACTCAACACTGATTGCCCAATGTCAGACTGTGAAGGACACCGCCCCAATTGGTAACACCCAGTTGGCAAATTGGTCATGAATTTCTAGGAAGATTAACAGAGGAATCAAACAAGATACTAATCTATGGGAAGAGAATTATTATTTTATAGGTAAACAAGTATTTACTATAACAGACATATCAGGAATGGCAACAGATCTTCTTTATTAAATGAGTCACAGAGAATGCGACTTTGAAGCCCCACCCACTTTTCCAGACACATTTAACTTCATGAGAAAAAATGGCTTAGTTCAAACACCCCATATTAAATGTTTCTATGCCAAACAGTGTCATAAGTGATTGGAGTAATCTGCTATATTGTCTGCAAACTGGATCAACAAAAAACGACAAGCTTGTACATGACAAGTATTTAGAGAAATTGTGTATTTTTATTTACAGGGGATTTTACTATAATTAACTTTTATGACATGCCAATCATATACCTATGACCCCACCTTACTTGAAAATGAGCAGGTCCAAGTCCCTGATTTCAGTGAAGAGGAGGCAGACTAAGGACAGTTTTACTGAAATCAGTAAAAGCCAAGAAAACCATCCTCTTACATCTGATTGATATGGTCTAGGAAACCCATTTAAGTTTATGTATTAAAGGGAATCTGTCGCAATTTTTTTTTACTTATTAAATCAAGCCCCTGATCCATATTCTTTTCCTCTCAGCCGTTTTTATTTCCTGATTGTAGATTTCTCTATTCGGCCGTCTGTATATGATTGTGGGGAAGACATTCTTGCTTGCACTGCTTTAACAGCAGTCAGAGAGATACTTTACTGCAGCTTCATGCCCATAGGATTCTTAATACAGATTCTGTCCCATAGACTTGTATAGGAGAGTTTTCACTGTGAAGGGAGGGGAGAGGGGGAGCTGTGACATCTCCTCTTGTGACTGGTGGATTCTGTGTTATCTGTACACAATGGTGTCTCCTTTCAGTTTGACCTTGCTTTTACTGATAATTAGCAGACACTGAAAATCTCACTCTACAGAACAGGAAGTGTCAGACTGTTATTAGGCTTAGTGGCCAAAGTGAAAAAAAGTCATTTTTTTGATGACACATTCCCTTTAAAGTAATTTTATAACAAATAGGCATGTGATTTTCCTGGAATATATAGAAGTGCAATTGCTAAGTAAACATAGGTTTCTGTCCTATTCAGACTATATGTGTAATATAGGCTTGTGGTGATGCAGTACTGGTGTGGTTTCCTGCCACCCCGTCTGAGAATACTCAATGTGAACTTACAACAGACACTTATGGTGCCCCTCCCAGAAGATAATATGTGGAATAGAACAGTTAAAGTGGTTGTCTCACTACAATGATTCATCTCACCTCAGTCCTGTTTTCTTGGTTTCATTCTGAATTTAGGGGAGTGTTTACTAGACTGCAGTAGAAGCCAGGTCTGTAACTATAGTGACCATCACTGTCAGCCTATCATGAGAAATTGAGCAGGTCTGTAGCTATAGTGACCTGAGGAGCTGATACAGCCCAAACAAGAGGGGATATCTAGGAATAGGTAGGACACTGTTAATGGACACATATTGCAAAGTGACTTGTTTTTACAAGATCTTTAACATAAAAAGCAATCTTTGTAGTGAGACAACCCCTTTAATACTATATTTGTCACACACCTTATCACATGTTTTACTTTCCTTTCTTTACTCATAATAAGCTCAATTTCTAAGGAGAGAGAGTGGGATGTTGGAGAGTTCACTTTTTGCACCGATGCACATGTTTACATTGCACATAATCAGCCCTAGACACCAAATTAAAGCATATCGCTGCCTGAACTTTACTGAATAGACGATGTGTTTCTGTCTGATGAAGTATGATTGATGATGCATTTACTATGCTCTACATACAACGGCACAAGTCCACATTAACAGCTCTTCAGTTGTCCCTGGCTCCATAGGCTTAGTCACACATCCAGTCTTAAGCTGTACTCCCAATTAAGCGATTATCATTAACCCCTTAGGCAACCAGGTGGCTCATGTATTCTAAGCATTGAGTCAGTACAAGGTAATCCTTAAAAATTATGCAAAAACAAAATAGAACAGAATAATTTATAATATTATCCTGCTGTAATCCCCAACAAGGATTTAGTCCAAACAATGTATTTCACAAAGAGCAAAACAAATAGTGTTTGCTTCTCCAACTTCCTCAGTTGTTACCAAGTCAGTGGCTAGGTCTTCTGCTCATGTAATAAAAACTTACAGGGGTTTTACCATGAAGTAAAATGGACGTGGGAAACTTGCAAATTAAATAATAAACATTTTCACCATTCATCATTATTAAACATTCTGTAGCATTTTTGTTTTAGCTGCTCCCTTAGTGATTCATAGTGTACAGCTTGTCTCCGAGGGATGCGACCAGTGACGAGAGCTCCTTAATCTTGGCCACACATGCACAGACATCACCTCTCCTCCTGGGCTATGTTCACACGGCTTAATTGAGGGGCGTAATTACGCCCCACAAATAAGCCGTGTGAACGGGGGCGGGGCGGGAGCGGGGGGCCGGCACCTCGCCAGCCCGTAGACTATCATTACTAGCGGCGCGTATACGGCACTAGAAAGTGACATGTCACTTATCTCCCCCCGCGGCGGATTCGCTGAGCAGGGAGAGGAGACGTAATCCATAGTTCTCTATGAGAACTGTGGATTACCGTAATGACTGGGACGTATTCCAGCTGTAATTCGTGCAGTACGGACTGAAATACATCCCATTTAAGCCGTATGAACATAGCCTTAGGCAGCTACTGCCAGTCTCTTCCCTGATTAGTAAGTATACACATTCAATGCAGAGCAAGTGTTCAACCCCTGGTGCTGTCATTCTACTCCTGTTCTCTGTACTCCTTAGTAATCAAGCAAATAAATAAAATAAAAAGGAAACCTCAATCAGGTTTGTGCATTGAGACAAAAAAAAAAATTCACCTTTGGCTCTTGCAGGGTTTTAAGCTGAGGACCCCTATGTTAGAAGGCAGAAGTGCTAACCACTCAGCTAGATTGTAGCCACCCACAGCTCTTTACATAAACAGACTTTTTAACTAGAGTGAGAACACTGTGGGTAAAGCATGGTGAGGTCAGGCCTGCCGAGCCACATGATTGCAATTCAAACAAATCATACATGCCCGCATTTGAGCACACTGAAAGGCGAAGTAGGACAAACCAAGCATGAAATGCCTTTGTGGCAAACCCCCTTTAATGATACAATGCATTTCATCACACAGGAAGCCAAGCGCTGACACTGAATGCTACTTTGTGTAATTTTTGTTTAATTGTAGAAAACAAAGTAGCAAATATTTCAATTCTATTCATTTTAAAGTAAGGCAATTGACTCTGGGAATGCTACTTAATATAACTAGTGGATTGTCTCTCCTCTGTCGGGTACACAGTGACAAGAACTCACATGATACTTCTGTACACACTAAAATAGAGTATAGCATTACATCACGTGATCCCTCTGGGCACTACCAATTAACTGATATGGATGACTGGGAGAAAGCAGCATATGAGGCACAATTCACTTCAGAAAAATGATGAGCAATTTAGTATTCATTACTCACAAATCTGCTTTTTTTTACTGATTGCACACATATTATTAGATACTGAGATGTAGACTTCACGTTAAGCTACTGGCTATTAAAAGCATGCCATTATTTACCTCCAATGGTGCAGGCTCCTAGTAGATTTACAATGTTTTTGTGATGGCCCAGGTAGCTCAAGACCTTCAGTTCAGACATAAGGGCCTCCCTCTCTGTGGCATGGGCACTTGCTGCAAAAAAAAAATAAAAATAAAATTGTTATAAAGTTGTAGGTATACAGTAATTTATGTAAATTAAACAAGAGTAAGACTTACGTTTCAGCATTTTAACTGCAACTGTGAGTGCATTGTCTTCTTTCAATAAGCCGTATGCTGTGGCTTCTACCACTTTACCAAAAGCGCCAGCGCCCAGAATCTTACCTGTTAGGAAATAAAAGACAATTAAATGCTAATTAAATAATTACGATATATGCTTAAATAGGCTCTCACCACAATGATTAGCTTTAAACATGGAGGCAAAGGTAAATAAAGACTAAATTAAAACATTGCTTTTTGATTTTTTTGTTTGGGGATAAAGGAGTTTTATTACTGTTTTGGTACAGAAGTTTTTCTAGGTTATCTTTAAACATATGGATAAAGGTACATAAACATTATTACTAAATACATTCCAATTTTTCTTTATTTCAGAATCAGAGCAGTTCTTATCTGATGCTTGTCTACACCCGCTTGCATAGGCTACTGACCATTTCTCTCTGCTCTAAACGTGGTTGGGATTGTTACCTTCATTTTGCTGTTCTATCGGGTGGGGATGAGCTTGCTTCTTAGTCTCTGATCTTATCTTTCAAACAGTGAAAAGCTTTAACCCATTAGAGTTACTGACCAGAGAGAAGCTTCGTATCATCCTGTGTGGTCTACACAGAACATAGCTTTTATATACATAGGTAGCAGTGTTAATTAACAGCAGTGTGTTTTGGCAGCATGTATTTTTTTTCTTACTAAAAAGCCCTTTCCTGACCAAAAAAAGCTCTCATCTCAATTTTAGCCAGACATACTGCATTAGCAGTTTCATTTTGTTTGTACTTTTGTCCCTCTAATAGCCACAGCTAGGAACAGGAGCTAGCAGAGCTGAAATGTCAGTCACTGCTGTAGAACCCCCCACAGCCTATACAGGAAGTGGGAGTCTGAAGCTGTGGGAGAATAGCAGGTTTTGTGAAAAGAGACAGATGGGAAAACCCTTATAATTCTAATAGTTTAGTATATAATTAAGCACAGAATCTTCAAAACATGATGCAATGGAAATGTAAGGGTAATAACCAGTCTGCATTCAGTACATCCCTACAGTACCAGGTAAAGCTTTTAAGAAGCATCTGGCGGCTGCTATGGGCAACACCATTTTGCACTAGCTGATTAAAATTAAGTAGTGCAACAGTGATGCCTGTTTTTCATTGCATTTTCAACTTGGAATTAACACCAGGCTCATTGTTACCTTTTCACTTATTTGGAAATTAATGGATACATGTCATAATTGCCAAAATGAGACTGATGCCAAGCAGCTTTGTTACAGTAGCTCTTTCTGTAATCTATTTGCAAAGTTTTACTAATAACAATTTATGCAGATTGAAGCCTCTACCCCGTTTCCCCGAAAATAAGACAGTGTCTTAGGGTGCGTTCACACGGCAAAGGACAAAAACAGCTCTGTTTTTGCCTCTCATTTCAAGAGGTTTTTTGACTGTTTCGGGACTGTTTTTGGACTGTTTGGGCATGTCCCCACGGCACGGGTTTTCGGCCGTTTTTTCAGCCGGTTTGCGATTTTTCAGACCGCCTGAAAAACCGGCCGAAAATTAGCACAATGGTGCTCTATGGAAAACCCGTGCAGCAGTCCCCACTGCATGGGATTTCCGTCGGGCGGTTTTGCCGCAGGCGGTCCGGCGGCAAAACATTGATCAAGCACCATCTTCCATCCGGTTTCCGGACGGAAGAGGTGCTTCTCAATGGGAGGGCTGTTCTCCGCTCATCACGGAGAAAAGTCGCCCCCCCCAGGGGCCGTGGGTGCACGGGGGCAAAACAGGACAAATACCGGCCGGCAATTGTCCTATGCCGTGTGAAAGCGCCCTTTTTGTCACAAAACCGGTCTGTTTTTGGCTTCCGAACTGTTTTTGGTACTGTTTTTGTCCCGGTTTTCCCAGTGGTTTTCGGACTGTTTTTCAACCTCCAAAAACAGACCCACTACAGGTGGGATTATTCTTCACTTTTTTTTTGCAAAAACCGAAAACCGCCCAAAAACCGCGTCAAAAACCGCCAGCTACGTTTTGAGCGGTTTACATTGACTCAAATGTTAATTTTCCGTCTAGAAACCGGTCATAAGATTGTGCTTGTTCAATGTTTTGCGGTCCGCCGGCGGTCTGAAAAACCTTTCAGTGGGGACTGCAGGGCGGTTTTTCAATTGAAGTCTATGGGAGAGAGCTTGTTGCAAGTTTTCTGATGGTTCCTAAAACCGCAAACCGTCGGAAAAACCGTCCAAAAACCCTTGCCGGGGGGACATGCCCTTACATTACCTTCTGCTCCTATGGACGAGCTAAGACTTATTTTTAGGGGATGTCTTATTTTTCCCTGAACAAGAAGTCACATTTATTGTTGAACAAAAATCAACATGTATTAATATAAGGTAGTGATTTCATCACAAACATCAGCATAAGCAGCCAAACTCTGAATTGCATAAAAAATGCACTAGGTCTTATTTTCAGGGAAACAGGGTAGAAGCAAAATGTACAATGGTACAATAAGACAAGGCATATTATTTGCTCTGTAGGATTCATTTTAAATCTGACATAATACATCCCATGAAATGGGAGGCACATAGTTACACAGCTCGACTTCATGGCAATAAGCACCTTATTGGAGGTTACACAGAAAAGAAATACAGTAATACGCAGGAGGATATAATAAAAATTCATGTACAGTACAGAGAGAAATAACACATAGAATTATACAATATAAAAGTGAGATAATCCAATGTACTAACCAAAGCACAGCCTGTCTCTAGGGAACTCCCATTTGTTGTCATAGGGAAGTTGTGTTGGGTCAATATAGACATAATTATTCCCATTGATTTCTTCTACTACTTTCCACTGAATTTCATACTTTGGCTTCTATGTTAAAAAAAAAAAAAAAAAAAAAGGAAGAACAAACTAAATAAAGGAAACAAAAATCAACATAAAACACTGGTAAAAGCACAACACAAGTGTTTATCATACCTGCAAATACTTGTACGTGAGGATCGACATAGCGACGCATAACACAGCAGCTGCTACTATAAACCCGATCAGTAAAGGGGTAAACAGAGAACTCCCATCTTCCAAAGAAACAAATCAAAAAATAGAAAGGTTAGAATTTGAAGCCGACGTAAATCACACCAATATTTAATTTATAGAGATCATTTCTGCAAAACAGCAAATAAAAGTGGAGTAGATGCTCCTGGCAACCAATCGGATCACTGCTGCCTGCAGCCAATGTGCAACTACAACTCTCAGCATGCACTGATTCTACGAATGCTATAAAGTGAATGCATTGCTCTAGGCAGTGCCTCTATCTTGTCCTTTTATGCAGGAGTCCTAATATTAGTGGAATTTGTTTGGCTTATTATTTTGTTTGTATTAAATCACTTATTTTTTTTCAAAAAAGAAATACATTGTTCCTTACCTTTAACAGCAAAACTGAAAATAGAAGAAATTCTCTCCACATCGTTGTAGGCGATGCAGTGAATGGTGCCATTTTTTTCCTTAATAGAGCTCACGTCAATGATACTTTCTACAACTGTACGCCCAAGAGAGGAGTTTTCCATGCTGTGCTTTGTATCAATTGGTATTATAACTGGAGAATCTGGACACCTGTAATAACAAAGTCACAATATTTTTTTAAGTCAGCATTCAAAGCAAATGGAAAGTATAGATATGGCTACACGGACAGCAGTTTTAAAATATAGCTACACAACTGAAATGGAGTTGTCTGTATCAATGTGGCTACATAAACTGAGGCTCTTGCAAAGCCGGTTATTGTGTCACTACCATAGAGTTGGATGACACATTAGTAATTGTGCTAATGTCTCAGTGCTGTGCTTAAAGGGGGTTTGCCATGAAGTAAAATTGACGTGGGAAGCTTGCAAATTAAATAATAAACATTTTCACCATTCATCATGATTAAAAATTCTGCACCGTTTTTGCTTTAGCTGCTCCTTTAGTGATCCATCTCCAGGGGATACGACCAGAGCTGAAAGCTCCTCAGTCCTGGTCATGCTCAGACATCTCCTCTCCTCTCCGGCAGCTACTGAGTGTTCAAACCCCAGGTGCTGTTATTCTACTACAGTCCTCTGTACTCCTTAGTAACTAGTCAAACAGTGCAAATAAATAAAAAAAGAAACCTCAATGAGGTATGTGCATTGATAAAGAGAAAAAAAATCCACAGGTTTGGTTCCAGTAGGGACTTGAACCTAGGATCCTTGTGCCTGGAGGCAAAAACTTTACCTCTCAGCTACTCACAATGCTTTACATAAACAGACCTTTCTTTGACTACAGAGAAGAAAGGCCTGGTGATTTCATCCTGCTGGGTCGCATGATATGCAATAAAAAAAAATCACACACGCCCCCTGCTGAGAACACAGAGCTGAAGAGCTGGATGCAGAAGGTATGAAATGAGATTGTGGCAAAACCCCTTTAAAGACATCCTGGGCCACATGTATGAAAACTGTCTAGGTCTAAAATTCACTTTGTTGCCCATAGCAACCAATTAGAGCACCCCTTTCATTTCATATAGTGCGCTGGGAAAACTAAAGGGTGCTCTGATTGGTTGCTATGGTCAACAAAGTGAATTTTAGACCTAGACAGTTTTCATACATGTGGCCCCATGTCAATAATTTATAGATACATAGTCAAGAGTGCTGTCTGGCTGTCAATCAGAGTGCACTCAGTACACCATACAATCTATGTCTAAAATGTAGAAAAAACGGAGTTCCTGCATTACAGTTGGTTTGAGAAGCTTTCAGGTTCACCTTGGACTAGATTTTTTATAAAATAAAAAGACTTATGATTTATTCAAGTGTAGTGTGGGTAATGTCTATTACCTGGATTCAGATCCTGGACAGAATGACCACTCAATGGAAGGCACGGGGAATCCTGTCGCCACACACTGCAGCCTGTCAGTATTAAGCCTCTCCACTAGTAGGATTTCTGGTTTTGCTGGAGAATCGTAAAAGAAACCCAGGTCATTCAAAGAAATGAGTTAGAAAAGATTTACCATGTTGCCCAGTAAAAGTCCACACTTACTCTTAACTGATACGTTAAAGCTGACGGATGAGTTGGCATCAGAATTCGAGGCATAAAATGTATAGATTCCTCTCTCATTCTCTTTGAGGCGGATCAGATGTAGTTCATTAACATACCTTTTAGGGATAAAGTAGCCCAGTCAGTTATGGGATATAATAAGATATATTGTCATATACAGATACAACCTGTGCATTGCATAGTTTATGCATTCTATTTTTATGACAACTTAGTACTAAAATAAACCCCAGTGACACATAGTAGCTAAGCAAAATCGTCCCAATATCCATGGCCCGTGTGCTATTAATAAGCTGCTCTGACAGTGCTCATGCAATTATTAACGAGACAATATGTGATTGTCATACTTATTGTTGCCTAGGTCTCGAGGCTGTACATAATGGTCTGATGTGTTGAGAACAATTTCGTTCATGAAAGTCCAGAACTCTTCATCTGGGCGAGGATATGCATCAATGGAGACTTGCAGCACAATGTTGTCCCCAGCATTCACAGACAGATCAAGCATGGTGCTGTTCATCACAGTAAGGTTGATGTATCCAGTTTCTGTTCAGAAATAGAATCATAATAAAAGTTTACAAGAAAAGTGAAAGGAAGTCACCAATATTAGATTTAGAGGAAGGCCGCTGAGGGCACCAAATCATGTGAGAGGAGAAGATAGGTAGCTTCTCAGATAGTGGGCAGAAACAAGAGGAATGTACGTGGAAAAAAACTTGATAAATTGTAGTTGCGTTCCATGGCTCCTTACAAAATCTAGACTTCTGCGAGTTAGTACTGGAACTAGTCAACATTTAAAGGGGTTGTCCACCTCATAAAAAAAACTATTTCATTAGATCCTGGGCTTCTAGTGAAATAAAAAAAAAATTATACTCACCTTCCCTCAGTCCCTGCTAGCACCACGTCTGCTCTGTCTTCTGTTGGCATGATATACTGTCATTTTTTTAACAAGGGCGTCACCACTGCGGGAGCCAATTGGCTGCAGCTGTTGTGTGCCGTTAACTTATATCATAGTTTAGAAGTGAACAGAATCCAGTCACTGAGCAGCCGCAGCGGTGACGTCCCAATTCAGAAGTTCCAGGATATGTCAACAAATGACTGGGGAGACACACCGCTGGAATCAAGACCAGAAGAAGGTGGGTATTTTTATTTTACTGTTCACTGTTTTTCACGAAGTGGACAAAGGCACTGAACAAGCAGGAGGGTAAAGGAGAAGACCGTTTAGAGCTAGGATTAAAGGGAATCTGTCGCCAATTTTTTTTTTTACTTATTAAATCAAGACCCTGATCCATATTCTTTTCTTCTTAGACATTTTTAATTTTCTGATTGTAGATTTCTTAATTCAGTCGTCTATATACGATTGTGGGGAAAGCTTTCTTGCCTGCACTGCTTTAACCCCTTACTGACCTATGACGTATGAGTACGTCATAGCGCCGGTAAGCGGCTTTGAAATGGGATCGCGGAGCAATCCTGCTTCACAGCCGCCGGGTGTTAGCGGCTAATTGCAGCTAACACCCCGCGTTTTAACCCATCAGGCGCCGCGGCAAAGATGGCAGCGGCGTCTGAATGACTGGAAAGTGGTGCCGCACACCGTTTTTCAGCCCGATCGGGACATCAGCAATAAGATCGCTGAGTCCCGACGGGCTAACATGGCAGCGCAGAGCCTTGTGAAGGCTCTGATCGCTGCCATGTTCCTGTTTGCCCCACTTCCGTCCACAGACAGGAAGTGGGGAAACCGCCATCTTTGTACACTCTAATGCATTTCCTATGCAATTCATTAGGCTGTATTAACGATCGCGCCTCCTAGTGGTCAAGCACCATAAGGGGACTAAATGTTAAAGTAAAAAAAATAAATAAAGTTTTAAAGTAAAAAAAAAGTATTAAAAGTTCAAATCACCCCCCCCTTTCCCGATTTTACAAATAAAAACAATAAAATAATAAAAAAGTTACACATATTTGGTATCGCTGCGGCCGAAAAAGTCCGATCTCTAAAAATAATATAATTTGGCCCGTACGCTGAACACCGACGAAGAAAAAAAATTCCAAACGGCAAAATTGCGTTTTTTGGGTCATTTCACGTCACATAAAAATTGGAATAAAAGTAATCAAAAAAGTCGCATCCATTTCAAAGTGCTAGCATTAAAAAGTACACATCTGCCCGCAAAAAATGCCACCTCACTGACGTCCGTAGGTGTTAGTACAAAAAAGTTATTGGTCGCACAAAATGGCGCCGCAGCGCAAATTTCAATTTGGAATTTTTTTACGGTACCAAAACATAACGGAAACCCTACATGTTTGGTATTGCCGGATCCATAACAACATGTAGAATA
Organism: Phyllomedusa bahiana; assembly: GCA_025379985.1. Taxonomy (NCBI): domain Eukaryota; kingdom Metazoa; phylum Chordata; class Amphibia; order Anura; family Hylidae; genus Phyllomedusa; species Phyllomedusa bahiana. Next base: position 153,683 of record JAODAL010001724.1, on the reverse strand, counting down.
CAGACAACACATCTTTTTTACCGAAGATTGAACTCCGTAAAAACAAACCTCCCGCAAACATGGCGCAAGTAAGTTTTTTTCACATTTTGCCCCATTTAGAATTTTTTTGCCGTTCCCTAGTATACTCTATAGTAATATAAATAGCACCACTAGAAAGTAAAACTTGTCCCGCAAAATAAAAGCCCTCATATGTCTATGTAGGTGGAAAAATAAAAGAAGTTATGGCTTTCAGAAGGCAAAGAGCCCAAAAATTTAGAGCTATATTATTATGACCGTCCGTCAGGAAGGGGTTAACAGCAGTCAGAGAGATGCTTTACAGCAGCTTCATGCACATAGGAGCCTTAAGACTGACTCCATCCCACTGACTTCTATAGGAGAGTTTTCTAGGCATGCTCTGTGATCTGGGAAGAAGTCAGTGTGCAGGGAGGGGGAGAGGATGAACTGTGACTATCTCCTATTGTGAATGGTGGATCCTGTGTTATCTATACACATTGATGTCTTCTTCAATTTAATCCTGCTTGTGCTGATAATGAGCAGACTACTGAAAATCTTTCTCTTCAGAACAGGAAGTATCAGACGATTATTAGAGCTTGTCCCCACGGCCAGGGTTTTTGGACGGTTTAACAGATGGTTTTCGGTTTTGAAAACCATCTGTACACCGTCTGTCAAACTTTATAATGGACCTCTATGGAAAAAAAAAGTTTTCTGCGGAGCGGTTTTTTTAGACCACCGCGGGCCGAGAAACTTAGAACATGTTCATTCTTTCACCCAGTTTTCAGGTGGACAATGAACATCTCAATGCGAGGGGGAGGGCTTTTTTCCGCAAATAGCGGAGAAAAGCTACCCCTCCTCCTCTCCCGCACGGCCACGTGCACGGCCGCAAAACAGAGCAAATACCGGTCAGATAATCAGACTGGTATTTGCTCTCTGCCGTGGGGACATGCCCTTAGGCTTAGTGGCCAAAGTGAAAGCTGCAGGAATTACTAAAAAATATTGAAAGTTATATGGAAAATTAAAAAAAACATAACCAACAATTCCTTAAAAAATTTGTTTAACATAAAAACGTGAGTTAAACAATGAGTCGTTTTTTGATGACACATTCCCTTTAAAAACGAGCAACAGTGTGTAGAATATATTTAGATGTAAACATTAAAACAGGGTTTAATAGTGAGCATACATTTTCAATGACTGATGTTCTCCTGAGTGCTCAATGCAAAACATATTAGTCATCACAAGACAATGAAAACATAAGACAAGCAAGGCAGAAGCAAGTCCTACTCAAATGTAGGTCAGCAAACCACACACATTTTACTAGTGATTCGTTTATTTACATAAGAGAAAATGATGATGAGAGTTTGACAGAGGATCTTGCCACTTCTTTAAAGGGAAAGTCCCATGCAAGGCATTATGCCTATTGGTGTGCTGCTAAATCATCTCCTATTGTAACTTCCATAGAAGACAATGGGAAAAAAGGCCATGTGCAAGCACTGCCATGTCCTCACTGATGTGTATGGAGAATGCAGTGCCTGGGAATCGGCAAACAGTCAGCACATCTATCGGGCATTTATGACATATGTAAAAAATACCTTAGATGAGATCACCCTTTAACCCACGTTATTACAAATTTGTCCAAGACTGCCTGTTTGCTGGGGATGCCCTGTCCAATAAACCAGTTTAAAAAGTTGTCAGAAATGTCATCCTTAGGCCATGTTCACACTGCTTAAAATGGGACGTATCTCAGTCCGTAATTCAGTCCGTACTGCGCGAATTACGGCTGGAATACATCCCAGTCATTACGGTAATCCACAGTTCTCATAGAGAACTATGGATTACGTCTCCTCTCCCCACTCGGCGAATCCGCCGCGGGGGGAAATAAGTGACATGTTAATTACCAGCGGCGTATACGCTCCGCTAGTAATGATAGTCTATGGGCCGGCGAGGTGCCGGCCCCCCGCTCCCGCCCCACCCCTGTCCACATGCCGTAATGACGCCCCGCAAAGAAGCCGTGTGAACATAGCCTTAGTCTGCCCCAAAAGACTCAAAAGTTATATTGGCACCATGTACCCAGCAGAGAATGGCTTGATTAGCTTAGAAGCAGTCAAACCCTAGTAGTCCCACTTTTAGCCTGTATGGTTGATGAAATGCATCTCACCATGTATTTAAATAAAGAATCTCTTTAGACTTTATATTTAACCGTGATGCCAAGAACTTACCAAGAACATCTAATGTGAATGTGGCATTCTCCACAGCAATCTTGTTGTTGGCTTGACAGGTGTATACTCCAGAGTCATTAAGCTGAACTGCATGGCTGCTTAGAGTATTGTTCCGTTCAAACCTTGTATTGGAGGGGAACTTGCTGTTTATAGTGGTTTTCTGTTAAAAAAAAAATATATATACATAAATAAATAAATATATATTTTTAAAAAATGAATAAGATATCAACTAGATTTCCTCTAATTGTCATCCCATCCCTAATAACCGCCTCCCTAAAAAAGAATATTTTAAGACTTTGTAATGGAAGATAAATAAATAAGGATAACAATTCCTGAGTGTTAGGACGCTTTATTATTCTGATGTTCACCTTTACAGCTTCATTAACACATACTAATGAAAATAGCGGCTGGCTGGATCTATGCAGAGAAAAGAAACGTACCCAAAATGAGAGATCGGAAATTGAGGATGATGAGGGGAGAGGAGAGGAAGGAAGGAAGAGGGGCTGAAAGATTCCACGAATACAGCTTCCTTTCTTTTCATAATGTCAAAGAAAAAAGATACTAATAATGGTGAGGAAAATGGAAGGTAACGTTGGAGATCACATGAAATATAAAGCCATTATGACACATGATGTCTCTCTGTACATTACATAGTATATGTTATAGAGGATTTAGATATTTCTTTTGTTGCTCACACAGGGACAGCAGGGCAGTTACACAACCTCAGGTTTACACTGAAACAATACATTGACATTACAAACTACAAGACAACTTCCTGTATACTTTATCCTACTATCAAAAATAAATCCAGTCACCTGTGTTCACAAGTCAAGACATTTTACCTACAAACTAGAGAAGGGCTACTACATGAAATCTTTAAAGGGGTTGTTCGGTACATTTTTTTAAAAATTATTGGTTCCATCCTCCGGGGGTTGTCTGTTTACTTCTTTCTTTTTCTGGACGGGGACATCACCACTGCAGCTGGTTAGCTGCAGTGATCATGTGTTTGGAACAGTGAAGTCAGGCAGTGGCACATGACCCCTTTTGGAAGAAGTAAACAGAAGACCATGGAGAGCGAGGATGGTGCAGTGCTGAAACGGAGGGAAGTATAATTTTAATTTATTTGTAATGAGCAGCAGCATGGTAATAAAAATATTGTGGACAGCCCCTTTTACAAAATGATTGGCTGCATTGGTCAAGTGCCCCTTCCCGACTTCACCGTTCAGAGCTATCACCAATGGCTGCAGTGGTGACGTCCCCATTCAGAAGCAGAAAGAAGTTAAAGCAGTTTTTTCGCTAGGCTGTTTCATTGAGTCACAAGCAGTTTACACTTACTCTGTTTTCTCGGACTGTGGGTGGTTCTATAGCAGTTAATAGCATATTCAGCTTCTAGCTGAGCCATTATACTGACAAGTGTACATGAGCTGTGAGGACTGAAAATAATGGATTTATTTGTAATCAGAAGCTAATTAAATAAAAAACTTTTTCTCTGAAGCTCAGTCTGTACATGGGGTGACGTCACTCCCTGCACTAATCAGATAACAGCGTTACGATCAGGTAATAAATAAATAGACAAAGAAATCTGATACTTATTGGATACCATATAAGAGTTCATTTTTTCAAACTAGCTTTGTTATGACTAAGGGTCCTTATGACATAGTAGACCCGAAACGCGTCATCTAGTTTTATGCATGTCGGTTGCTTGCTTTTATTCTTTCCAATATGGGACAATAAAGTTTTTTTGTATACCTTTTTACCTTTGAGTGCTGGACAAACCTTTCATTTAGCACTTTCGATCAGGTAACCAGATAACCACAAAAACCTGTGTGAACGCAGAGCAAATAAAATGTCTCTTATCTAAAGTAAAATCTATTGACCAATGTTTTTAGAAAAAGTCTTCAATTAACTGTCCCTCACACTGAAAACTAATTATTGTAGTGAGCAAACCCCTTTGATAGGATTGCGCCGCACTGGAATGGAGGCGACAGGTGAGTTTAATTATTTTTATTTTTATAGGGCCATTCTGTGCTATTAAAATGATAAATAGTACCAGACAACCCCTTCAGAATCTTATGTCTATAAGTGTATACATTTACAATAAAAAGAATCTCAGGAAAGTCCTTTAGGTCAGGGGTTCCCAACTCCAGTCCTCACACCCCACCAACAGGTCATGTTTTCTGGCTTTCCTTAGCATTGCACAGGTGATTTCATTTTGTTGCACAGGTGATATCATTATTGTCAGTGCATTCTGTGTTATATCCTGAAAACATGACCTGTTGGTGGGGCGTGAGAACTTGAGTTGGGGAACACTGCTTTAGGTGTCTTCTGGTCAAATTGTAAAATTGTTATTCAGCTATTAGGCAAAGTTCACATTTACATCAGAGGTTCTGTTCGGAGTTTCTCTACTGCAGAGATGGAACCCAATCTTCTTCAGAATCGATATCAACGCCACCCAACATTGTTTTAACGGAAAAAATACTACACTATGTAAACCCAGCTTTACCTAGGAAAACCTTCCGACAACCAATATGTCTGATATTACTGCAGCTTTCCCAGACTCCTGAACAGTCCAGTTTGTGTACTGAAACTCAATGACAGTTCATACAATAGCAGTAATGCCAGCAATATTAGTTGTCAACCAGCTTTCCTAGACTCATAAATAATAGAACTGCCTAGTTATGTAGCAGTAAGTGAGCAAGGAACATACAAGGAAGGCTGAAAGAAGCCTATTTCAAGAACCTACATTGACTGATAATTTATGGCATCTGAGGAGCAAAACTTCTTTAAACTATTTTAGCTTCTTACATTGTGCATTAACAGGTTGTTCTAAAACGTCATTCTTAGACAGCTGACAGTAACCTGAGCTTTGCACATTGAACGGTGATACTTAAACACTGAAACATACACGACCTCCCTCCCACTGTATTTGCACACAATGCGATGATGACCTCTGGGCAGAATAAATTAGGTGAAGAATGATAGGCTGCCAGGACAAAGGAATGAATATCTCACAGAATATTTAATGGTAGACCTTTCATGAGCATGGTTACCATGACGCTGTAAACGGAGATGTCCATAGCAACATGTCTATGGGTGGCATGCTTACTGGTTTTTCTTGAAATGCCCCGGGCTAAACAGCTACAGAAAGTTCTCTAGCAAGGTGGATAAATATAGCGATGATAATATCAATGTTTCAGAATGGACAGAACAACTTGGCAGATAGCTTAAAGACCCTGGGGCAAGGAGATGATGACTGTATATTTGCTCCCCTATGTTCAGTGAGGCACTTGGCTTAAAGGGGTATAACCATCTCATTAATGAGCTTTAACCAGTTCCTGACTGGATCATTTAACCCTCTCCCTATTTTCCTTCTTAAGAGGCATATTTTAATGTTTTTTTTTAACTACCTGTGGGTCTGAACACTATAATACTTGGTTATTCTTTGTTATTCTACTATATTTTCCAGTGAAGCTTATTTTCATGTAATTTTTACATTAGTTTTTTTTTATAATAACATAAAGAAAAACTTTGAAAAACCATATCAGTTTTTCGCATTTCTAGTTTTTTATAGCAAAAAGTGGCAGCGAAATATGACTTCTGATTGTGTCACTTTTCCGTTATGGATGTTTTATAATTTTGAGGTCAAAGGGAGAGGTTTGGGCTGTTTTACAGATATTTTAGAGTGCTTATTTTTTTAAAATGTATTTTACATATTGTGCACCACATAAGGGTGCCCTCTTTGGGCATTTTTACATACACTTTTTTTTTGCTGATTTGTTTTGTAGTTGGGGCTGATATACCAGCCCCAGTTACAGGGGAAACACACCAAAAAGTGATATTAGTGTGCCCTGCCAAACAAAAGTTCTCTTACACAGAGTAGGACAATAAACTAAATAAAACATTTTGTCAAAAATTCTAAAAGAAAAATAGTTTCTACAAATACTGGGTTTTAAAAATAATACTCATTTCTAATAGCAGTGTCCCTTTGTGTCACTGCTAAAGGTGTCTAACATCAGATTATTCCACTCTTTCCAGTGACAAATTATGGTGGCTTCTACAGTATTGCACTTTTAAAGTGCTGTTTTCAATCAGCTAATTTGATGAATAGTTAAAAATGTTTTTTGCTTTGGACCAGCATTGGGTACTAGGACCATCTTTTCCACTAGGCACACTAGGCAGCTGCCCGGGGCCCCAAAATCATATGGGCCCCATGTGGGGAATGTATATTCCATGAATCCAGGATCTATGCTGCTTATTTAACAGTTTGTGTGTCCTTAGGATGTGCAAACAGTTATAAACTATGGTGGAGCAGGGAGCCTTCAGCTCCCTGCCCTGACAATTATTTTTGTGTGCTGCTTACAAAACATCAGCGGATTGTCCCGATACAGGTGGCATGATGATTTGGGTGTGCTTGCTGGTTATTAGGGGCATGGCCTCATTTGGTGTCATGTTTGGGTGTGGCTGGATTTATGGCATGGAGAGGTGTCATGTGCCCATCATGCTGTTAAGAGGGCACTAATTTGTGCGGCCCTAAAGGAGGAGGAGATTCTACCTTCCAGTAAATATGAGCAGTTTTGTGAAAAATGCAAATCCTTTCATTTGCAGACAGTCTCCCATTTCTCTATATTACACTTACATATTTGCTGAGAGTGACTGGCTCTAAACAGACTTTTCAAAAATACACTCCAGGGCGCCTGCTACTAGATGTACAGACTTCTGATTATAGTGCACTGAGACACCCACCAGCTGTCATCACAGAGCAATCCTTCCCTTCATTAAAGGAGCCTTTCAAATCACAAAAGCTTTTATGTGGCCAAAACAGCAAATTAATACGTAAGCGGCACAACCACGTTTTAATAATTCAGCATTGTTTGCAGGCCATTATTCAGAGACGTGTTTTCATTTTGCAAATACAGCATGGGCTGTTGTTGAAAGACAAAGTGATTGATATCTTGTGGGAAATGTCACATTCACTTTTCATATAATTCACCCTACACGTAAGGAAGCGAAGCCTTTGCTTACCATGGTTGGTGCATCTATCCAGTTGACCTCCACAGTGTTAACATCTCTCACCACACAGGTCACTTCAAATGGTTCCCCTGCTTTCACAACAAGCCTGGATTTGGTTAGGAAAACCAATGGTCGTGTTTTGGGAACTAAAGAAAAAATATACATATAAGAAACAAATGAATGAACATTCATTTTGGTTTTAGGATAAAATATCCAGTTTTTCATAAAATAAGTCTGATATTTTTAAAGATATTGTCAGCGTCTACTTTCAGGAAAGACAATAAATCCAGGAACATTTCTTATTTCTTTAATCTATGTTATTCAATATAGAGGTATCTGAGCCTAGAAAGAGAACTTTATCTTCCTGGCTTATTATGGGATGGAGAAGAGTGTGCTATTCTCTAGGGAAGAATGTAAGATCATTAGTAGCTGGGGGTCACGTGTTAATGGATAAGACAGTGCTACAGATGAAGCTCAGCATCATGACTTCATTCCATGAATTATAAGAAAAATCATTTTGCAGGCGGCTTGGGAGAGACTTTTAGGAGAACGTTACCATATAAATGTCTTACCGTTCTGTAGACTACTCGTTGATGCTATTATAAGAATACAGTACTGCAACGAAACTGGTCTAATATTTTCTAGTACAGAAAAAATGTGATTCAGCTCATTCTTAATTTACTGTTTTCTTCATACATATTAACCCCTTAGAAGAGCGTTCTCATCTCAAACATTAATGGGATATGTATAGGGCACATATCTGGGGAACAGGCCCCCAAAAGTCTGTTTGAAACTCAGAGTAGATTTTGCTTCCACACTAGTCTCTATTCTGTTCTATGAGAGTGCCAACTACAGTCGAACATACCACTCGGCTCTTCATAGAGCTCCCTAAAAAAGGAATGGAGAGTAGTGGACAAGTGCAACATACTCTTCATTCTGAACTAAGACTTTGGGGCCCCATTTCCAAGATAGTGCATGTCCATTCTCCGGGACTCTCACCTATCACACAATGATCGATATACCATCAATGTGTAAGATGGGAACACCCATTTAAGGACTGGAACATGTTTGGGTTTTTTTTGTTTTTGTTTTTTTATCCTCGTGTGCCAAGAGCCATAACTTTTTTTATTGTTCTTCCAACAAAGTAGTATGAGGGCTTGATTTTTTGCAGGACGAGTTGCATTATTTACTGCACATTTTTTAGGGGGTTTTTGTTCGTCAACAAATTGTTATAGTTTTCGTTATGTTTTACTACTTTATGAAATAAAAAAAAGACTTGAAAGAAAAATTGTCTTCAATCACCATTTCCTGGCCTTTTTTATTTTTATGCCATTGGAGCTGTGTGATGGCTTGTTTTTTAGCAGGACAAGATCTAGCACCAGTTATGAGTGTAGGAATCTTTCATCATTACTAAAAAAAAAACCACAATTTTGGCGTTGAGTATATACATATATATATATTTTTTTTAGAATTTTCACCGTGCAGGATAAGTAAGGTGATATTGTATTAGTCTGGACTTTTACGGACGTGGCATAATCAATTGTGTAAAAAAAATTGACTTGGAAAATGGGAAAAGGTTTTCTATTTTTCAAACTTTTATCACACTTTTTTACAGTAATGTTTAGTAAATAAGGTCGCTGATCACTATACACTGCAGTACATACACAGTCAAGTCACATTATTAAGACATTATTATGACCACTAGCTACTATCCAGAGTAACAATCATATGCAGCACAGATAGCAGCTAGGCAGATGAATAGTGACTCAGTAAGGTCCGGGTAGGCCACAGCTACTGGAAGGTGCGTGGGGATGGATCCATGGAGCCAACATGATAATTGTGGTGGTCCGACAGATGCTCAATTGGATTCAAGTCTAGGGAATTAGGGGGCCAGGGTAGTACTAGGAAGTCTTGGTCATGCTCTTCCAACCAATGTAGAACATATCTAGCCATGCGACATGCCACATCACCTTGCTAGAAGATCCTATTAAACCTAGAGAAGGCAATCAGCATGTATGGGTGTACTCTGATCTGCAAGGATAGATTCATACTCAAATGGGTTCACAGAGCCTTGGATGAGTGCGCCCATAGAATGCCACCAAAACAATCTCTAGACCATAACACTGACACCACCAGCTTGTGTTCTTTCAACAATGGTTGCAGGATGTTTGTTCTCTGATTTGAAGTAGAAAATGTGACTTATCGGAGAAGACAGAGGTTCAATTCCGATACTGCAGTGAAAATTAAAGCTGATTTTGTTAGAAGCGGTGCAGTGACCATTCATCTAATTCGGAGCCCCATACGCAGCAGGCTTTGCAATGGCGACATTGAGAGTGGGAAATAGTCACAATAATGTGACTCGACTCTGTATGTGCTACATTATACACTGATTAAATTGATCTCTTTTTACACCCATTCTGTGGCAGGATGTAATAGGAGTACAATCAAGGCAGGCCTTGAGGCCTTCATTTGGTCCTTGGCAGCCAAGGCAAGCAAACAGCAACCTGCAATCTCATTACAGGAGGCACAATTGGGTGGCGGAGAGGTCAAGAGTAACTATCATAGACTTAATACTTCCTGTTATTATTTACAGCAATGTGTACAAAATCTTAATTTATAAAGAGTACTACGTGAGTCTTTAGAGAGACTCAACGTCTCCTAAGAATGACCAAGTTCTGTTAATCTTATTTCTTACAGTGTTTCGCATAACATGCTATTTCATTATAAGAAGTCTGTTTTTGCACCTTATCTTAATGCTCTTAAAATTATATATTTTTTTTTAAAAAAGGTTTATGCCCTAACCCCCTTAGAGTGTTTAAAGTCAGATAAAACCTACACTGCTTAATATCCTGCAGCTAAAGCTGATCCATTTGTGATACATGTCACCAATTGCTTCTGTAATGGGATTAAAAGTCAAACCCACAATGCATTGCACTGGAAAACAAGCTTAAGTAAAGATCTTTAAGTAAAATCTAGACCCAACGACAACAAAAAGGGTCAGATATCAATGTATTACCCACCCGGAATCACATTCAGGTTGAACGGCTTCGAAATTCGAACAACTCCAGTTTGATTCACAGAACATTTGTAGCAACCCTCAAAAATTGTCTGGACATTTTTTATGGTAATGCCAGTCTCAACATCGCTTTCATAGACAAAACCTTCAGGCAGGGGAAGACCATTACATGTTTTAATAGAATAATTCGTAACATCCGAGTCCGAAAGCAAACAAATTCCAGAAGCGTCTGCGCCTTCTTTGGCATCAGAATATCCATACGTATCAAGGAATGGGTTGCCTAAATCTGAAATAAAAGCAAAACACCAAGGACTATTTTAGTTACAGTGATTCAGATTTTTTTTTATCATAGAGAACAGAGCAGTAGATGACCTATACAATGCTCTGTCAACATACAATTTTAATTGGTTCCAGGACGACCATTTTAGGTTGAAACTTAAACTGTATGGAAATTGGTAATTTGTTCCAAAATCCCAAAGATGTCACCCAACATAATGCAAAACGCAGATTAAAGAAAATGAAGCAGATAACTAATCCAGATAAAGCACGTCTTCCCATTTACTAATCAGAAAGAGCTGCTGGAAATCACTTTCTATTTTGAGGAAAGGAGCACTGTTGGGTCATGTACTTTATACAGAATCGGGCACATTTATTATGGTAATTGCACTAGAATTCTGGCACAATTTGTATGAAAATATTGCCATTAAAGGGGTTTTGCCACGAAGTAAAGTTGACGTGGGAAGCTTGCAAATTAAATAATAAACATTTTCACCATTCATCCTTATTAAAAATTCTGTACCATTTTTGCTTTAGCTGCCCTTTTAGTGAGCCATTGTTTACAGCTCGTCTCCAGAGTCTACGACCAGGGCTGCAAGCTCCTCAGTCCTGGTCGCACATGCCCAGACATAACCTCTCCTCTTAGACAGCTCCTGACTGTTCAACCCCCAGGTATTGTCACTCTACTCCTGTCCCCTACACTCCTTATTAATTAATGAAAAAGTGCAAATAAATTAAAAAAAGGAACCTCAGTGAGCTATGTGTATTGATAAAGAAAAAAAAATCCATGGGTTTGGTTCCTGCAGGGATTCGAACCTAGGACCCTTGTGTCGGGAGGTAAAAAGCATTACCTCTAGGCTACAGTGTAGCTACTTGTACCTATGTAAATAAACAGACCTTTCTTTGACTAGAGAGAGGACAGGCCTGGTGATGTCATCCTGCTGGGTCACATGATATGCAATTCAAACAAATCACACACGCCCCCTTCTGAGCACACAGAGCTGAAGAGCTGGATGCAGGAGGTATGAGATGAGATCATGGCAAAACCCCTTTAATGCTTTACATCACATTCAGTATGGGCCTCATGTATGAAAACGGTCTAGGTGTAACTTTCTTTGTTGCCCATAGCAACCAAAGCTCCCCTTTCTTTTCATATAGTGCTCTGAAAAAATAAAAGGGGTGCTCTTATTGGTTGCTATGGGCAACAAAGAAAGTCTTAGACCTGGACAGCTTTCATACATGGCCCCCATTGATTGGTTTAAGACAGAGTTTACACACTTATGTGCTTCATCCAACAAAGGGGAGTGGTTTACATAAAGGCCATGCAGCAAGAAAATGTGCCGAAATTCAAGTAACGGCATAAAGTAAGCCAAAAAATAAATAAACTTAAAACTAGACTGTCTAAATGTGGACAAGATTTTAACACTATAATAAATGTGGCACATTTTAAGACTGTCTAAGTCTAAGTTCACACAGTCTAAACATTAGACAGTAGCGATAAATCTGCCCCATAGTGCCAAAGAAAAAGAGAAAATAGGGCTGCCCTCACCCGTTGCCCAAAGGAGCAGCTCATCCTGACACAAGTAAAAAGCAGTACAGGACATGTAGTACCACACTACACTGTAAAGAGGCGCTACTAAACCGCCAACACTGCACTTCACTAATACTGTCATGTTCATGATAGTTGGTTGGATCTTCTATCGTTCACGAGCCGCAGATCGGCAGTGTCTGTGACATTGTAATGTGAGCGTGGTTTTAAAGTACAATGCTCCATGGAAGACCATTGGGTGCTGTAAATCTACTATGCTGAGGCCACTGTAACTTGGAGGACCACCGTATTAAGGAATTTATTCAAATATATACAGAATATATCATATCAGGACCAATTCCATCTATAGAAATTGTGTGCACATAAACATATGTCTTCTTGCACTAAATATCCCCTATGGATCAAATAACCCTTTAAAACGCTACAAGAAAAAGTAATAAACTGCAAATAACATAACATTTTATTAAATCCAATTTAATACGTTTATCCTGCTGCTACAGGGGTTCCCCACACTAAACAGTCCCCACTTGTTAGAAGGGTGCCTTTGCAATAAGCAGATCACAACATGTCCTGCTGTTCAGCCCCCCCACCACCAGCTTTGGAGAAACCACGGGTGAAATAAAGCACTACACACTACTTATTCAAAGGAATGAGTTGTTTGCTCAATGCAGGACAGCACAGGTTCTCCAAAAGGGGAGACGCTCTTTGTAAGTGTTCTCCACTCAGACTAATAAATAAGGATACTAAAAAGTCTAACACCATCTAAATATTCAGAATTCACTAAACAGGTATAAGTATAGCTACAATGTGTTCACCAAATGTAAATCCAATGAAAGGAAATTCCAGCGGGTGCTCTTTTCACCACATGTATTCCTTATGACAATGTGTTCAGTAGTGCCAAACACTGTTGTGCTCACCCAAGTCTAAAAATGTAATTTTCCGACCTCCGACACAACTAAAGCACAGAAAGGATATCCAGACGTTGCTCTTGTCACATTAAAATTTTCAATCCTGGGGCCACATGTATGAAAACTGTCTAGGTCTAAAATTCACTTTGTTGCCCATAGCAACCAATCAGAGCGCCCCTTTAATGTCATATAGTGCTCTTGCAAAATGAGAGGGGCGCTCTGATTGGTTGCTATGGGCAACAAAGTGAATTTTAGACCTAGACAGTTTTCATACATGTGGCCCCTCAGTGTCTATTGGGGATTACAATTTAAAATCTGTATCTGATACACACATGATTTGACCAATTTCCTAAAATGTATTTATTTCAACTGTGCGTCTCAAAGGCTGGAAGAAATCACAATGCTGTACAGAATACAGTGGTCTTACCTTTAACAAAGAGGTAGATTGCAACGTCATCTGTGACAGTGTCCCCTTTATTAACGCAGAAATATTTCCCGGTATGCCTACGTTCTGCCTTTAAGATTTCAAGTCTGAGTCCGCCTTCTATTGTTTTCACTTGAGATTTATTAGCAGGATTTGGCTTTTTACCTTGTCCCGGCTTCTGATGATACCATACTACCGGGGCAGAATCTGTGCAAGAGATTTTGAATGTATTTCCGGCGTTCACAAGTTGCCGCCTTCCAGAAACAGAGATAGTGGGAGATGAATCTGCTGCAATATGAAAACCAAAATATTCAAATCACCAAATGTTGCTGAGGACAGAAATTAAGATTTTACAAATACGATTATTAGTAATTTATATAACAAACTGATGTCAGAGCAAAAGTAACAATCTAGAAAAATGCTACAAGATCAGTATAAGCTATTTCTGTTTTGTTTTTTTTAAATGACAAACCTCTTGATTTGCCATCACAAATATGATAGCGACTGTAAAATGTTGGGTCCATAAAAATGAGCAAATGCCAATTCAGCCTTCTACTTTTTATTGTTGCCTTTACTTGCCTAAAAGGAATTCTCTGCTCTGGACAATTCCTGCTTTTTAAAAGGATCACTTAAAGGGGTTTTCTCACTATGCTGTTTTACAGAGTCAAAAGCAGTTTCAGATTAATGCATCCTATCTCTTCCTTAGGCTTTGAGTGGTTCTATAGCAGTGATTAGCATATAGACTTCACATTCACAGCGCTTTTAACTGTCTTTTGCACTGACATGAGAGCAAGAGATCTTATCTATAGAGCAGAGAGCTTCAGAGCTCAAAGTAAACAATCAAAAGTAATTTCTTTCCTTTGTTTATTAGAGATAATATACTCTGTTCTCAAGCTGCGGGCAACCATGTGTGCAGACCTGTGGTGACTTTACTCCCTGCTCTCAGATAAGACAAAGAGATGAGAGTGAAGGGGATGGCAGGACGGTAACCTAAAGAAACCTGTGTGTACTCAGAGCAGATAAAACTTCTTATCTCCTCAACAAAGCAAAATAAACAAATCAATGAATTTGGAAGAAGTCTTCATTTACTGTTCTCTACAGATTGAAAGCTAATCTTTGTAGTGAGGCAACCACTTTAATAATAAGCTGATCACAAAGTGTCCCCCTCCCTAGACTGCTAGCAATTAGCTGATTTTTTATTTTAAATTAGACACCCTTTTAAAAGGTTTACAGGGAATAAGAGTGGTCTTCTTGTCCTTCTATTTCTCTGGACAATGTCCTATTGCTATCTCCTCAGAATTCGGCAAATCATCACTAGGAAGATCATCTTTGCTGCTCATTTACACAGATATGTTTTGTCATGGTAGGAAAAAGTATCCTGAAAGTTAGCTTCTGCATGATACTTGTTAGAAATGTATATACATTTTTTTGTGTTAATCATTTCTTTATGTTAATATATGTAACATAACCATAAAGCAGACAATGATCAGAGTCATTGCATAATGGCTAAAGAACAATCAGAATACCAAGTTATTATACTAAATATTATTTAATTTCCACAATGCTTTTGATTGACTATTATTTTATTATTTAATACTGATTAATTAGTTTGACCACCCTTAGGTCATCATACGTAGAACAGAAGTTAGCACAAACAAATATTAGCAGCACAACACACAAGAGACATCTAGGTAACATAAAGCTGTAAACAATAATCTGGAATATAATTCTAAACAAAGACCCAGTAGTTCTAAGGATTAAATGGGAATGTACTGACAACAACACTGACTGGTCGACAACAATGCATTTTAAAGTCAAAACAAACCCATTATGTGCTACCTAAAGATCAGGAAAGATTATCACAATCGTATTGTCTTGGGAGAAGTAGAGGGTCGTTTTATCTCAATCCACCCTTATAAAGTCTTTGAACCATCGGAGGAGCTCACTATGTCCACCAGACATCATTTCTTATCCAATGATTAGAATAAAGGTGCCTATACACATGCTGGCCTACAGCTGATCCTCTTGGCTCCTCCATGCCCATGCCTACAAGGCCGAGCGTTCATGTGTTCTCAATGTGGAGAGTAGAGAAAGCCTCTGCTAGACTTCTCTGCTGTCGGTTTCTCTTCTGAAAAAAAATGATTGGGAACTGAATTTTACCATGCTACATAATCGGTCAGAGAAGAGTCAAAGGCTATGTTCACACGGCTTATCTGCAGGGCGTAATTACGCCCCGCAATTACACCGTGTGGACGGGGGTGGGAGGCCGGCACATCGCCGGCCCATAGACTTTCATTACTAGCGGTGCGTATACGCCGCTGGTAATTCACATGTCACTTATCTACCCCCCCGGCGGATTCGCCGGCAAGGAGAGGAAAACGTAATCCAAGTTCTCTATGAGAACTGTGGATTACCGTAATGACAGGGATGGATTCCAGCCGTAATTTGCGCACTCCGGCTCGTAATTACAGACTGAAATACGTCCCATTTTAAGCCGTGTGAACATGGCCAAAAGGTCCCTTCAATACAATAGACAATTTCCCTGTCTTAACAAAATTGGTGGGTTCAGCTGTGCACTGGGTAACGTGTGGCAGCCTTTGATTGTGTATTTGTTTCAGTTCTACCACTGACAGAATATATAGTATTTACTATTTGGTATATGCTACAATCATGTGGCAGTGCAATATAATGAAAACTTCACCATTATAGCTATAGGTCAGCACAATATTTTTGACTACTAAAATGTAAATCCAAAATACTGCAAATTCTATATAAACAGAGGATTTAAACCAATATATCACTGCAAATAATAATCCCTGTTAAAACATAACTTTTACTAGACTATCGTAAATTATCAATCTAAACCCCTAAAATTACCACTACAAACCTAGATGATACAGCATACTGGTACTATCCGTCAGGGGAGTATTCGCCCCGATAAAGGGCGGCTCCGCTTTTATGACAGACAATATAAACTATATAGTGTATAAACACCTTACATCCCAGCTATCCCGACGCGTTTTCCCCGTACAATTCTAGGTTCATCGGGGGATTAAAAAAACTCTTCTCGCTGTGGAATAAGAGTACGCTATATACAACGCATATACAACCTGTCTTCAACACATTCCCCTCCTATTCAAATTTAAAATAGGGAGACTGATACTTAGCTTAGATGCTGTCAGGTATAAGAATGATACCCCCCCGCAGCTCCTTTGGTATCTGGCACCAGGATAAGAGGGATTACAGAGCAAATCATCTCCGTTTCCCTTAAATACCTCCAATGGCCCTCAAAAAGTATAACAAATAAGCCCCTAACCCTTCCGAATTTTGGGATGTGTTAGTTTATACCTATTGCCGGGTTCCTATAAAGTGTGTGCGCGTATCTCACTATCTTTGAATTATCCGGCGTTCCGGATATTAGACTGCGCATGTCCGGAAGGAAAAAGCATGTCATTTCCGGTTAGTACCGCCGGAAACGATACTGCGCATGTCTGAAAACCGGCCCAGACCATGCGGCGCCCGGCGTTCTAAAAACTTCACTGCGCATGTCTGGAAAGAGGATATATGTCACTTCCGGTTAGTGCTGCCGGGATCATCAATGTACATATTAAAAGTACCGTTTGGTCTCTGCACTGGAGCTCAAATGCGTGCCTGACCCCCATATACTGGTAACACAGCAGAGATAACCTATGGCGAGTGCACTCGTTCCCGACGCCACCCCAACTACTCCAATGTATATTGATAGTACACTATTGTGGCGGGACGTCTCGCCTTAGTTCTCAGAATTTCCCAGAGCAATTACTATATAACAGGGGATATCTAGGAATAGATAGGACACTTAAAGGGGTTTTGCCACAATCTAATTTCCCAAACTCCTGTATCCAGCTCTTCAGCTCTGTGTGCTCAGAAGGGGGCGTGTGTGATTTGTTTGAATTGCAGATCATGTGCCCCAGCAGGATGATAACACCAGGCCATTCCTCTCTCTAGTCAAAGAAAGGTCTGAGAGTAGCTGAGAGGTAAAGCTGAGAGGACAAGGGTCCTAGGTTCAAATCCCTGCAGGAACCAAACCTGTGTTTTCTTTTCTCTTTATCAATGTAGAGACCTCATTCAGGTTTCTTTTTTATTTATTTGTACTGTTTGACCAATTACTAACTAGTCCAAAGGACAGGAGTAGAGTGACAGCACCTGGGGTTTGAACACTCAGTAGCTGCCTGAGAGGAGAGGTGATATCTGGGCATGTGCAACCAGGAGTCAGGAGCTCTCAGCCCTGGTCGTATCCCCTGGAGACGAGCTGTAAAGAAGCAGCTAAAACAAAAATGGTGCAGAATTTTTAATAATAATGAATGGTGAAAATGTTTGGTATTTTATTTGCAAGCTTCCCACGTCATTTTTACTTTGTGGCAAAACCCCTTTAATGGACACATATTGCAAAGTGACTTGTTTTTTCAAGATCTTTAACACAAAAAGCAATCCTTGTAATGAGACAACCCCTTTAAGAGCTAAGTGACCACCAGTCCAAAATATACAGTGGCAGCCATATTGGTTGTCACCGTAAATCTTTAAACCTTAACACAACGAAGAAACAGAAATAGTTTGCTTAAACTGTCAGAGGAAGATG
The DNA here is from genome assembly GCA_025379985.1 of Phyllomedusa bahiana. Taxonomy (NCBI): domain Eukaryota; kingdom Metazoa; phylum Chordata; class Amphibia; order Anura; family Hylidae; genus Phyllomedusa; species Phyllomedusa bahiana. The sequence goes on along the minus strand of JAODAL010001724.1, from coordinate 135,669 downwards.
ACTTATGGACTGATTTATATTTTCTTTTTACTCTTATGGCAAAATTTTACTTTGACCAATATAACAAAGGTTTTTGCAGTACTTTTCTATATGTTAACTTGTCTCCCTTATCTTCACATCCAAACCCAGATATGAGTTATATCTGTAATGGACAACACCACAGAAACTGAAGCTGAAGACAGATTTATAGCGCTCCAACTTCAACCACCAGGAAACTACTGTCTAGCATCTGTAGGACTCTTTTCCTGTGGGGTACATGTCAAGTTTCAGTAATATAGTTAAGTGGTTCTATGAATAAATCCAGTTTCCATAACATACAATATCACACTGTATTAACATCCCCTTTTAAGTGTCTTTGGGGGTGATTCACGTCGTAATTGACAAAGCAAACATTTACATCTAGGAATTACATAAAATCATGCATAGGGTAATCACATGCTTAATAAAATAAAGAATTTTAAATCATGCGTACCAACTCCAGGGCACAGATAAAGGGGTTGTTCTTCAGAAAATTAGGAGATTATACACAAGATCTGAGCTCTAATATTATATTAGTAATGCTAAAGGTCCTGAACCTTCTCCACTTTATAAGGACAGGTGGGCCATTAACCCGTAGACACCCATTATTAGTGTATGCACCTTCAGATTGTGTGATGATTTTAGCCAAGATAAGGTGTCATCAGATCAATCACATATATTTTAAAACTTCTAAGGCAGTCATCATCTCTTTCCCTGGTGTCCATGATCATTTATCTTCAAGGCTGCCAAAGTAGCCTGATAGCACTTTTCACAATATTAAAAATTATTTAAAAAATTTTTCACAGATATCAGTTCACACGTTGTTTACTTAAAAGCAAACTCAGAATGTGTAACTTATTCAAGTATCCTTTGTCTTCAAATCTCAGGCTAGTTCTTGTGATATTGCAAACAACAGGGTTAGGGACTATGTAGCTATGGGAATTGTATTGTATTGGTGCCACGCACACTTTTTCCCATGTTCTTGAATGCTTTTAATTGTCAAAACTATCTTAGACCTGGTTCACATCTACGTTGGAGGCTCTGTTTGGAACCTACGTTGCAGAGGTGCAAACAGAACCATTTCAGAACGGACACCAACATCGCCCTAAAAACCCCATTGACTGTAAGGGGCCCTTTGGGTTTCCGCTACGGTGTTCGTAATTTTGATGGAAAAAATAGCACAACCTTGATGTAAACCAGGCTTTACAGAAATTCTTCACATTTCCTAGGATTTATTTTAATTATTTATATAACACTGTTCTATTCCAGAGTGTGGCACAGAGATTAACATTATTCATATTGCCCCCTGTCTCCATTTGAGCTCACAGTCTTAATTGCAAATTAACCTAGAAATGTGTTTTTATGAGTGTACAAGGATAAAGGGAGAATATAAAAACTTCATGCAGATGTTGTCCTCTAGGGGATATAAAGATGTTGTCCATTAAAAAAAATAAATTACAAGATGAGGCCAGGGTGGTCCAAAAAAGAAAAAAAACCCTGATACTTACAATAGAGGGTGAGAACTTGGAGGTTAAAGGGGTTTTGCCACCATGAAATGTTGACCTGGGATCCTCCAAAATGGGTATTTAATCACTTTTCTAAATATATGTGATTACAAAAAGTGAAGACTCTGAGAGCTACAGCTTTTCTCAATCCCCCTTAGTTACCTGAAAGCTTCCACTAGACAGGACCAGAGGGACCAGAGGAGCTGACAGCCCGAGCATGCATGAAACACTTCTTATCTGATGACAGGGAAAATGGATGAGCTTTTAAGGGACAGGGAAGAAAGTGCAGTCTATGAGGCTGTGTCTTGCTGTATTGAGAATCCACTGTTGTACTGTTATCATTTCAGTTAAGTTTTGAGACGCTCCCTTATTCCTCACTCCTTGCTCAGCCCCTCCCTCTCTCCCCTTCAGCCTTCCTGACTCAGCATGATTTGTTTATATTCTACTCCCATGCTGATAAGAGGTAAGTAACTGGCGTCCTGGCAAATCCCCTTTAAGAGGAACGAATCACAAAGACCTCTGGAGCAGCAGCAGCGGGAAACAACTAGATTTGTCACTTTTTTGGTCCATCCTTATGTCCAACACAGTGTATTTTATTTTATTTTTTTAATGGACAACCTCTTTAATCTCAGGGATCTAGTGCAGTTGAACAATACTAACCACTAAGCCACCATGCTCCTCTATGTTGTTTAAGATGAACAGGAGAGCAGACAATTTTTTATAACTTGTTCACTTTCTCTGAAAATCTGATATTGCTTGATGCCATTTTGTCTGAAAATATTTATAAAATTGTTTGAACAAGGATGGATTCATTTTGTGAAAGATTTGTCAGGGCCATAAACTTTGAATGCAGCGGGGTAGATGCCCAATCGCGACTCCATTTAAACTCCTACTGCACTGGGGAACACTCATTGGTGTCTTAAAGGGAATCTGTCGCCAATTTTTTTTTTACTTATTAAATCAAGCCCCTGATCCATATTCCTTTCCTCTCAGTCGTTTTTATTTCCTGATTTTAGATTTCTCTATTCAGCCGTCTATATATGATTGTGGGGAAGACATTCTTGCTTGCACTGCTTTAACAGCAGTCAGAGAGATACTTTACAGCAGCTTCATGCCCATAGGATTCTTAAGACAGATTCTGTCCCATAGACTTGTATAGGAGAGTTTTCACTGTGAAGAGAGTGGATAGGGGGAGCTGTGACATCTCCTCTTGTGACTGGTGGATTCTGTGTTATCTGTACACATTGGTGTCACCTTTCAGTGTGACCCTGCTTTTACTGATAATGAGCAGACTCCTGAAAAGCTCTCTAATCAGAGCAGGAATTGTCAGACGATTATTAGGCTTAGTGGCGAAAGTGAAAACTGCAGGACTTAAGAATTATTAAAAAAATATTGAAAGTGATATGGAAAATGTAAAAAAAATAACCAAAAATTCCTAAAAAATGTGTTTAACATAAAAATGTGAGTTAAACAATAAGTCATTTTTTGATGACACATTCCCTTCAAAAGTTGTTGAATATGTTTGTGGCGCCGATTCTGACAATGACACCTGTTTTCCCCTATAATCTCAGGTTTTGTAGATCTGGCATTGCCACCTTAAAAAGTACAGGCAGTCACCGAGTTCACGATAGGAACGAGGTTTGTGTTACTGAATTTCTGTAAGTCGGAACAAGTAGATTATTAATTGTACTCCAGCAAACGTTTTTTTTATTCGTTTTGGATAAAAAAAGGGTTTATGTGTGGAACATTGTATTTTAATAAGTGGTGTGGATGGAACTGTGTTCAGATTGCTGTGTTTGACATGGAATAATGATGAGTAGGAACTAAGGTTTTTTTAAGCTGAATTTTCAGTAGTGGAACAATAATTATTAATTGTAACTCCAGCACAAACGTTTTTTTTTTTATTCGTTTTGGATAATGCAAAAAAGGGTTTTTACATTTGTTTTGCTCTGTGCCCCTGTTAAAATTTCACCTCATTTTAAGCTAATGTGCTGCTGTGGCATGCTGGAACTTGTCGTTCCAGCATTGCTGTCTGCTGTGGAACATGGAACTACCAGTGCCAGCATGCCCCATAAGTCTCTGTTTGTAACTAGGGGACAGATGTAAGCCGGAACGGTGTAAGTTGAGGACTGCCTGTACATGCTGCTGAAAGTAGTGGTCACTCGATATTGTACTAAAGAATTGTTGGAAATTCATGTGAAACAGAAAAGACATACATTTAAGAACATTTTGAGAGCACATGCAAACAAAAACATGAACGTGCAGGAGCAAATCCACTTCTATTCACCTGCGCTAAATATTTAAACACAAATAAATCACAAGAACAATGTAGAGTCATGTAGTTAACTTCTCATAAACTAGAGCTGCTAGGACAGCATGGAAGGGATTTTCGGACTCAGCAGCACTCAAATACCCAGAACAAGGTCCAAATTTTTAGGCAACAAAAAATTCTGTTTTTTGTTCCCCAGTGCTACCTGCAATCTTTCTACTCGGAGGAATTGGGTTCCCTGTTGTAGTGACTGATGGGCATCCCAGCTATCAGACCACCACACATCTAACATTGATCAGCTATCCAGTAGGTGTTCTTTATAATGTTACCTGCGCTTACAAATTAACCTGAATGACTTCCTCATTTTAACTTCCATAATTTAACGTCCATTAAATTCAGCACAACACCGCTTAAACAATATGAAATAAAACTCCAGTAACACATGCTGAAATACAGTAGCAATAAAGATTTGTTCTTATTTTTTTACTGCCCTAAACAGTTGCTCTGTCTTGATCTCAATCATCTAAATGGCTGTTAAATGTAGGCCCAGTCCTAAAAATAATCGACTCTTATCAATAAAACACAATTCCCACACGTTGGCAGTGAGTTATTAACCCTGTATACAGTAGTAACTTGCAATATTATGTTGCATTGTAAATACTTTTGCTGAAAGCACCAAAAACTAAGCTTTACGGATTAAAGTCTACCCAGTATCAGAACACATGGCTGTAATACAGTGGCCTCAGCAGTGATATCTGTGGGTACAGCATGCGACTGCAGCAGCAAAACTGGAAACCTGAATTTTTACAATAAACATTAGGTTCTCTGATGATACCAAATCATTTGTTGTGATGTGTTTCTGTAATTATATCATATCATTTGATGTCTTATTCCTATACACTTTATAACACTATGTCTGTATAGAGGTATATATGCACACAGGGGCGTAGCTACAGGGGGTGCAGCGGTAGCAGCCGCTACCGGGCCCTGCACCATGAGGGGGCCCATTAGCCCGTCTGTCACATAAGAAAACACCAGTATTGTAAATGGCGCATGGTAACTGGTGGGGCCCATTTCACTTTTTGAACTAGGGCCCAAGAGCTTGAAGTTACGCCTCTGTATGCACACCCATGTGTTATACAGCTATACAGAAAATGATATGGATATAAGACATCTCTGACAGCCACTTACTAACTTGACAATGATGACACTTTTTCACATTGCACTCACCAAACCTGGAAAGACCTGAAACGCCCAATCTGCTGGTCTGGCCCACTGCCCACTCCTCAAACAGACAAACAATAGAAAAAGGGGGTGGCAACCAGAGAGTGGGGATGTTACTAAAATTACAACAGGAAACGTATTTGCTTTTTAAAATCAATATATGTTCAGTTCCGGGACATTATAATAACACCAGGCGTCTGACTCAATTATAACTGTGAAAGCAAACAAGTTAAATAAATGAACATACTACACTTGGCTAATCCTTCCATGTCCTAACCACACCTCTGAAAACTTAAAGAAACACTCCAAGCAGAACTGATGCACATGTTAAGCAGTGCAGAAGGGGTTGTCTCACTACAGGGATTGCTGCTTTTTATGTTAAAGATCTTGCAAAAACAAGTCACTTTTGCAATATGTGTCCATTAACAGTGTCCTACCTATTCCTAGATATCCCCTCTTGTATGGGCTGCATCAGCTCCTCAGGTCGCTATAGCTACAGACCTGTTTGATCTCTGCTGATAGGCTGCCAGCACTGGTCGCTATAGCTACAGACCTGGCTTCTACTGCAGCCTAGTAGAAGGCAGTAGACACGCCCCTGAATTCAGAATGAAACCAAGAAAACAGGACTGAGGTGAGATGAATCAATGTAGTGAGACAACCCCTTTAAGCCTCATTTACATCACGTTTTGTGGCTCTATCACCAGTATTCATCAGGACACTGTTAAAAAGGTATTGCCACATTTACCATAGCGGAGCTACAGGAAACAATCGAGCAAATGTCTTTTAGACCTTGTTTGCTCTGTTGTTTCCTATGGCTCTGTCGTGCTATACTTCGGGATACCTTTTCACTGTGTCATAATGAATACTGGCAATGGAGCCACAAAATGTGAAATGATTGGGGGCTTAGAAAAAAAATACAATTCATACACCACCTCCTCAGACTCTGCATTAGGCATGGCACAATGCCCACATTAAGACAGTGCAAACTTAGGGCGTGCTTTGAGCCAAAAAAACTTGTCACAGCCCGGTGCTATATATGTATGCCAAAATTTGGCACATTCTGTGCCAGACAAAGCAATTTTGAATGCGCCAATTTTGCGGCAAAAATTAGCTAAGCAAGACATACCACACTGCAGATTTAGGAACCCACACACGGCATACTTATACATGTGGGCGCCTTCTACACTAAGAAAAAGCCAGTTAGAACTGGCGAGTCAGTGCCAAGTTCATACATGTCGCCCTTTGTCTAGAAATACAACAGATTTTATCACAGTGGCTCATGCTGTTAGATAATTCTTTTGCATCTTCAAACTTGTCTAGCTTTTAGGACAAACTATTGGAGCTTTTAAGACCAACTACTGGTTGTCCATTAGCTGCACATTTTGTGGCATTTTGTGGCTCAGTGTGTCACATCGTAGTCATGTCTCTTTCTCGAAAAGCCATGCCCACTTACCATAAAGTCCAGTCACCAATGTCTGGCTGGTCGCAAAAAGTGTCTAATGCCCATAACAAATGTGTTTGCAACACTACGACATGCGCTGCCAAAAATGCAGCACCTTTTGGTGAATTTTACGACACTTTTCTGCCATAACCACAATAGTAAATGTGCGCCAAAGTATTCATTTTAGAGTGTTCTTTTAAGAACAAAAGGCAGTAGCATGTCAGTCTATTAGTGTATGTACGGCTTATTTTCAGGCGTAATTGCAGGCGTATTTCGCGCCATACTGCGTGAAATACGCCCGCAATTACGGTAATCCATAGCTCTCATATAGAGCTCCCGTGCTTCTGGAGTACGCGCTGATCAGAGCAAGTCCCAAAACACCCGGCGTATTGCGCCGCAATTACGCTGTGTGAACATAGCCTAACATGTGTGTTCTGTGCTGTGTTCGTAATTGCGGGACGTACAGTATGGCCGCAATTACGCCGGGTGATTTTGGAGTCGCGCTGATACGTGCGCACTCCCGTGGCGCGGAGGGGGATTGGTGAGCCCGCGGGCCCCATAGACTGTCATTATTCACGGCACATATTCGCCGCAAATAACTGACATGTCACTTATCTCCCTGTGCGTACAATACAATCATATTGTAGAAGCGGGGAGAGGAGACGTAATCCATAGTTCACTATGAGAACTGTGTATTACCGTTATTTCGGCGCACATCTCGCTCGTATTAGAGCGCAAATACGACGCAAAATACGCATCAAAATTCCCCTGTGTATACATAGCCTAACGGGCAAGATTTCACAACCTGTAAAAGTAAAACTAGTTGTTAGCAATGGGCCGTGATACTGAGGGGCTTCAGTTTTAGGCTATGTTCACACGGATAATTGCAGGGCGTACAGTATGCCCCGCAATTACGCCGGGTGTCTGGGAGCTCGCGTAAGCGCCGTGAATAAATGACATGTCAATTATATCCCCCGCGCATACAATACGATCGTATTGTACGCCTGGGGAGAGGAGGCGTAATCCATAATTCTCTTTGAGAACTGTGGATTACCGTAATGATTGGGGCGCATTTAGCTCATATTAGAGAGCAGTACGCTCTCAATACGTGGCGAAATGCATCCCAAAATAAGCCGTGTGAACATAGCCTTAGGGTGTGCTGGAAGTGGTAGCTTCCCAAAGACCTGGATAATCCATTGTTTTATACCTGTTGTGAAGATAAAAAAAAAACCAAAAAAAAAAACAACATTCTATTTATGAAAATATATTCAAGTCTTTATTGCTTATACCAAAAATAGTTAACAGTGCTAGGTTCAAAATATAAAATTCTAAAAAACGGCAAGCTTCAAAAACACACCATGACTAATAATTTAAAAATACACACAAACAAGAACGCAGAAGAAATAAAGACATTTACGAACTGTAAAATTTATCAGAATTGAAAAAGTCACACACTCGACAGGTGCATTAATCCAGCAATAAATTCCCAGCCCTGCACAGTCTACCTCTTGCTATTTAATATTATGTAATTCGATCCCAAGCAAAAAGCCCTTCAATTTCACATTGAAAATTAGTGTTCTCAAATAGAACGAAACTGCCCACACATGTGGGAAACTACTTATTGTGCTGGGTTTTTTTCCTTTCAAAGTGGGAGGCCAGATTATGTCCAATGCTTTATGCACATATGGGCCCCTTTCGGAAAATTCTGTACCTCAGATTTCTGTTTCAGTAATAGGAGTGGTCTAAAATAACTTTTATGATAAAAAAAAATAGTGCCCTAGTACAGTTCTGTATAATGCTTTTAATTAATTTATAGTGCTCATTAATTTCTTTTCCATTTTTCACTGATGGTTGGCACCAGTATCAGCCTGTTCTTGAACTGTTAAAGGATAGATATTTGGTCCCTCTTCCCAGGGAAAAGGAATATGTATTAAGTATATTATTGTTGTTCCTGACAAAATAGCTGCTTACATCTCAAATACAAACAGTAAAGCAAAAGACCTAGATCAATCAGCACTCAACCTCATAGACCTGGTTGGGAAGTTTAATTATGCCCCGTTTGGTTGGTTCTAAGTACCCTTTAATTGATCTCACCATTACTACCATAGTAGATAGAAGAACAATGGCCCTCATTTACAATCGTTCTCTTAGGCCATGTCCCCACTGCACGGGTTTTCGGCCATTTTTTCAGCCGGTTTGCGATTTTTCAGACCGCCTGAAAAACTGGCTGAAATGAGCCAAGGGGTCATGGAAAACCCGTGCAGCAGTCCCCACTGCACGGGTTTTCCGTCCGGCGGTTATGCCGCCCGCGGTCCGGCCGCAAAACATTCATCAAGCACAATCTTCCGTCCGGTTTTCGGACGGAATCTGTGCTTGTGAATGTGAAGGGAGAGGGCTTTTCTCCGCTCATCGCAGAGAAAAGCCGTCCCCCCCGCGGCCGTGGGGACGGGCGCAAAACAGGACAAATACCGTCCGGCAAACCGGCCGGTATTTGTCCTGTTCAGTGGGAACGCACCCTTAAAGTCAGACAGTGAAGACTCAAACAGTATAAAATTGCACTAGATTTATCCCAGTCGCTCGTGCTGATTGATACATAGAATTGTCCAGCGTTTTAGACCAGTTTTAATGGCTCACGTTCTATGCTAGAATTTTGCCGCATTTTTGGTGCACCATGTTACATTGTAGCCACGCCCATATTTCCTCTGTGAGATCACCCCTACTTTTTTGTATGTCATGCCCACATATCGAGCAGTGTCCAGAAAGTCTGTTAAAGGGAATGTATAATCAAAAAAATGACTTATTGTTTAACTCACGTTTTTATGTTAAACACATTTTAAAGTTTTTTTTCAATTTTCCATATCATTTTCAATATTTTTTTTAAAATTTTTTAGCCCTTGCAGTTTTAATTTTGGCCACTGGCCTAAAAATTTGTTTTGGACACTTCCTGTTTTTGAGAAGATTTTCAGCAGTCTGTTTATTATCATACCAGCAGGTTTAAAAACTTAAATGTGACACCAATGGGGTAAGAAAACACAGGAAATCCACCACCCACAAAAAATGTCACAGCTCTCCCCCCCCCCCCTTTGCACACTGAATTTTTCCCCAGGCCCCACAGAGCTTGTTTTACAAAACCCCTATAAAAACTCAGTAGGACTGCTCCTTTAAACAGGCTCCTATGTCTATAAAACCTGCTTTTAAAGCATCTCTCTAAATGCTTTTAAAAAGGGGGATGTATCGCTTCATCATTTCGGTTTGATTTCCGTAACTTGTTTTTTTTCAGTTCCTAAAATTCCGGGCGTTTTTTTCCCCCTCCCAGCGGGTGTTTTTTAAACTGGGGGGGGGAATGACATCACCCCCCCTTCATTCCTTGTCGCTCGGAAAGTCAGGTTCATTTTCCCCCCCCCCCCTCTGTTGAGTCCACAGTAAATGTGTCGGTTCCTTCCCTATGCAGCTTATTTTGAAAGAGTTTTAAACCCACGGGCCCTTTAAATTTTCACCCTTTGGACAGTCTTCTATAAACTCAGACATGATCTTTTCTCCTCTCACACCCTGGAGGTTTGTTACAGTTTAATCCATCTTCTATAAAACTCTTCCAGGCAGCCAGATCTGTCTTTTCTTCTAGGGTTTTACACACAGGGCATTGGGGCTCCGGGCACAATTCTGCTTTTTCTGATTGCAGAAGCAGCTGCGGGGTTTTCTGTTTTGCTTCTGGCTGTGCAGAGTGAAATTGGGTTTTCTGGCCCCTTATTCCCGAGTGAGAGAGGCAGGGAAAGCCCCCCTGTGAATACGAACCGGGGGAGAAAAGAAAGTAAATTAGTAGAGCCACACCAATGAAATTTAAAGGAGGTGAAATCTGACCGGCACTGGGGAACAGTATTACAGAAAAAAAGATAAGGGGCAGACGTGAAAACAAGAAGCTTTGCAAAAGACACCAATTTTCCCAAAAAAAGGGGTTTTTTTTTCCCCTTTTTTTCATTTTCCCCTTATTCTGAAGTTATTTAATGTAATGGTTAAAAAACCATTTTGAGCATGCAGGCAAGAAAGCTGCCCCAACAAAACATACAAAGAAGAAAAGAATATGTATCAGTATCTTGTTTTAATAAGTAAAAAAAAAAAATGGGAAAAAGATTCCCTTTTTGCCCCTAATAAATTTTTTCCCGGGGACTTGCTGCAACATGCTTTCCCTTTAAAAAAACATTTAAGACACTTTTTGTTGCAACCACATTAGTAAACAATAGGTGTTTCTTGACTATGTACATTACAATTTAATCTGAATAAAGTCCATGTTTCAGCAGATGAGATGTCACTTTTAAATCTACAAGGACCCTTATATAAATGTTGGATGAGTCCCGGGTTGGGGCCCTTTTTTTTGTACTTGGAGTGCAGTTATTTTCATTTTTCCCCTAAAAATCCAAGGGGCCCCCTTGGAATTGTAATTTAACCAAAGTGAAAGGAAGTTTACCCTTAAAAAACCAAACCCTTCTTTTTGATTGGTATGTTAAAAAGGTTAAAAAACCTCACACACATCAAGAGAAAAAACAAAATGATTCTTTTGGCCCGTACTTGATAACAAATAAGGCTACATGACATGTTCAGGTATTAAATGAGCAAACACGTAATGTCAGGTGGGCACACCAAAAGACCATTCCGGGAAAAAAAAAAGCAAAAAGTCCTGAAAATTTTTGCAAGCCCCTCTTGCTCCAAAAGTAATATTTAAATTTCTTAGGGTTGTTTATATATATTGTCCCCGTTTGGCTTATACACCAAGTAAGTCCCCGACATATACACTCTGTATCCATAGGTCCCCAATCAGACGTGGGCATTCCAAATTTTTTTTTTTTTATTTTAGATAGTGGCATAAAAAAATAAAAGATAATAAAAAAATGCTTCAAAACCTCCCTTAAAGGGAATGTGTCATGAAAAATGACTTATTGTTTAACTCACATTTTTATGTTAAACACATTTTTTAAGAATTTTTGGTTATATTTTTTTTAAATTTTCCATATCACTTTCAATATTTTTTAATAATTCCTAAGTCCTGCAGTTTTCACTTTGGCCACTAAGCCTAATAATAGTCCAACACTTCCTGTTCTGTACACAAAGATTCCCACTTGTCTGCTCATTATCAGAACAAAGAGGGTCAAACTGAAAGGAGACACCAGTGTGAATAGATAACACAGGATCCACCAGTCACAAGAGGAGATAGTCACAGTTCACCCTTTCACCTCCCTGCACACTGATTTCTTCCCAGGTCACAGAGCATGACTAGAAAACTCTCCTATAGAAGTCAATGGGACTGAGTCAGTCTTAAGTCTCCTATGTGCATGAAGCTACTGTAAAGCATCTCTCTGACTGCTGTTAAAGCAGTGCAAACAAGGCCTAGTGGCCAAAGTGAAAACTGCAAGACTCAATAATTATTAAAAGATATTGAAAGTGATATGAAAAAAAAAAAATGTGTTTAACATAAAAACGGGACTTAAACAATGACTCTTTTTGTTGACACATTCCCTTTAAAGAAGGCATGTGACGTCTACTGATATGCGTTTTAGAAAATCCCTGTGAAATAACAATTCTGGAGCATCTTCTCTTATAACTCTGTGTTATGCTGTTCCTCTTATTCCTTCTAGAAATGTATTACTTAATCATTCAGATGGGTGTTATCATTTCCAGCTTCCAGATGGGTGTGTCTGTTGACACACTGACTGTCAGTACTGATTGGGCAACGTCTGATTGTGAAGGGACAACCTCCCCCCCCTCTCTAATTGGTAACACCCAGCTGACAACTTCAAGAATACATTTCTAAAAGGAACAACACCACACCACAGATATAATAGAATGTGCTCAAAACACAATTATTGGCCAAAACAGATACATTAGGAACGACCAAATGTAATTTTTTGATGACACATTCTATTTAAATGGATTGTCCTTAAAAAAAGCACATCTATCAGCAAAATGCTTATAAACATGCTGTATCAAAAATGAGTTGCCACATTTTATATATATATATATATATATATATATATATATATATATATATGTTATTATATATATATATAATATATATATATATATATATATATATATATATAAAATGCACACACACACACACACACGAGATAGTGTTGGGCAGATTACCAATTTCATGATCTTAATTTGGGAAGTCGAAAATGTGATTTCTCCCTGCCTTCAAGTGCTGACAAGAGAGTGATAGATCCAGAAACATACTAGAATTGTCTCATTGGATATCAGGAAGGAGGATGAAGAGCAACATGTATTATATTTCTCATTTTGTTTGTATTCTAATCTACTCATGATCTTGTGACTCTGTGCCATTGCTTGAGTATACATACACGACACGTTTGTAAGCCATCATGTGAAAACTACGCATTGTTAATAAGCAAACAAGAGGCGTATACTTTGTCATTGTGTTTATTTGGAGAACTGGTAGGAATTACACCTTACACATGTAACCCTTCACACTGTAAAATAATCAGCTATCAGTCTGGGTCCTTAGCTGCTTTGGAGTAAAACACTCAGTAGTCCATGCCTATAAACAAATTAAGAAGTAGCCAAATTGAGAGGTTAGAATCATTTAGATAGTTGATTGGTTCAGTGGCCATGTACATTAGACAGAAGTAATGTGATGGTTGAACAAGATAAATAAGATGCAACCAAAGACATTTTACTCTATATTAGCAGTTAGAGTCATTAAAACTGGCCATGCACGTTCAATGATATTGGGTAAAGAATGAACAATCTTTCTGAGAATAAGCTTCCCAAAAAAATGATTCTAATGGCGGGTTGGTTTTTTACAGATGATTGTGTGTATAGCAACCAAAATGACCCCTCTACGATTAAATACTATTGACTAAGAGATTAAACTTTGAAACACGGCCACTGGATGGTGAGGACAATCTGTTACTGTTAAAATATACCCGATAATGGCTTATTTGTGTTGAGATTCTCAGTTTCCATCAATTTGGTGTAATGCGTATGACCACCATTACAAAAGTCACAGACCTTCTAAATGCCCCCCATTATAAGAGTCGTCTGAACTGGTTGATCTGGGTGGGAGTAGCTGAGTGTCTAAGGCTATGTCTCCAAGACATAGAAAAATGATCGTGTTTTCAGTGGTTTTAGGATTATAATGTTATCATTCAGCCAGCCCATAGATTGTAATAGAAAAAACGACCTGTAGTCTACACAGGTCGTTTTTCTCTGCTTGTCTTCTGGTGCCGATGGATTATACAACATGTTGTATAATACACTTGTGTTTGGAGTTTTCGTCATCTTCCCATACAATCAACTGAATGGGTAGATGCCCAAAAAAAAAACAAGAACCAACCGCTTTTTTTGCGCAGAAAGTGACAAAAAACATGGTCATGCATCGGACAAAAACCGGTCGACTTTCGGCTGTCTTTTGTCCGATACAGTGGGGATTTAGCGTAATGTGTATGAGGACCTGCCTCTCCCTGATGTCAAGCCAGAGAAGGTCTGGGCATGTTAAATTTCTACACCCATCCTTTCGTTCTCACTAAAGATAAGCTTCCAACATTGGAGTCTGACAGTAGCTTACTCTCCTCTTCCCATTGCCAACACATGCATGCTTGACTGAGTCTAGTATGGTTGTGCATGGGAGAACTGGGAGGAATAGCTAGCGAACAAGTGTTTGAAGGTTTATGGGCACCTTGAGAAAAGATGTACGGAACAAATGGATGTGTGTAGGATTATAAGATAGTTTGCAATGAATAGTTACAAAAACAGAGCTGACTGCATAAGAAAAAAAAAAATCAAGTTTATCTTAAGAGTTGCTTTATTCTTAATTTAGCTACACTGGTGCAGTAAATATTAATTGGTTGTAAAAGTGTACGTCAAGTAGAAAAAAAAATTGTTTGTCAGCTCACCTATTTAGCAGATTGGCTTGTTATCCTCTCGCACGTCCCCTGCTCCAGCAGCATAGGATATATGTACAGCAAGTCCAAAGAGTGGGACAGCGTATTTGGAAACGGCCAGAAAATCACAATTTATTTCAAATCCATAGATGCATAAAATTCACAGAGGCAAGGGATAGGAGGGACACAGAATGACACCCTCAAAAAACAAAAGTGTACGTCCCCTTTAAAAGGAGCACTTGAATAAGTTTTATGTATTTTTACATGGTATTACATATCAATAATTGAAAAACTGTCATCTTAAGAATGACACATGATCACAAGTTTTTTTTCCTGCAGATATTCAAGTGTTAGTAGTAATCGAGCCTAGTGAACATGCCCTTTGTCCTTGTGTGAGGGCCTCTTTCATAAACCTTCATAAAGAATACCATTTCAATCAATTTATATGAATGTGTAGCAAACTCCTTGCATCATGAGCATGTAAAACAAGCTCTGTTCTGTCAACCACTGTGGACAAGTCTTAGGATTGTCTTCTGTGCGTGATCATCTACCAGCTCAATACGTATTCAAGTCATGGGATGGAGGTAAAAAAAAAAAACACTGAATACGTCTCGGAGCGGGGACAAAACAGATTTTTAGCTATGCTTAGACAAATGACATTTTTTATAATGGTTTAGGGGTTTTTAAATTTAAGGTTAATGCACATTTTAAGGTGGATGATCCATAAAGGCAGAATGAGCTTTGTCAGGTGTTAACACACCTGAAAGTCGTCTTCTCATGCTTTACAGTTCTTTCAGAGTAACAAACCCTGACTATATGCTGCTCCTCCTCAGTGTTGTTTTTAGTATAATCTGTCTGTAAAATTACTTCAACCCATTCATAAGAAACAAAGATGCACAGTAACACAATAAGAAAGGAAATTACAAAAACAAACAAAATGTACAAAAAGCTATAGGGTTTACTTATTGAAAATACCATAGGCATGCTTTAAACACTAGCTGAAAACCAGCCCTTCTGTCTGTTTTATTTTAAGAGGGAAGATGGTCCCTAGTCAATAATGTTGATATACTATCATTATTATTATTATTTTATTCCGGCTACGCATACATAGCCGAGTCACATTATTATGACCAGCAGCTAATAATCAGAGTAATTGTCATGTTCAGCACAGACAGCAGCGAAACAGGCTAGGAGTGACTTATGGTTCTAGTAGGTTGTCACAGGTATCTGAAGCCATGTTGACTAAAATGCATTCCACAGCTGGTGGAGGGTGCTAGAGTGAGCATGACAATCAAAGTGGTCCCACAGGTGCTCGATTGATTTCAAGTCTGGGGAATTAGGGGCTAAGTACGTACTTGTAAGGCCGTGTTCACACGGCTTATTCCCGACGGATTTGTGAGCCGTATTGAGCTCACAAATCCGCCGTGAATAAGGGGCGGGACGGGGGAGGGGCCGGAGCGCGGCAGGGGCGCCGCTCCCGGCCCCATAGACAATGCATTGTTTACGCCGCGTACGCGCCGTAAATAATGTGCATGTCAGTTTCTCCCCGCCCGGCGGATTTGCCGAGCGGGGACGAGCGACGGAATCCACTGTTCTCTATGAGAGCAGTGGATTACCGTAATGACAGGGACGGATTGGCGCCGTACTGCAGCGCAAATCCGACTCGGAGTATGGTGCCAATCCGTGCCCAAATAAGCCGTGTGAACGAGGCCTAAGGGTATGTTCACACAGCGTGTTCACTCCGTGTTGGAATATGTTTTTAGATGTGTGTTTGGATAGGTGTTTCGGACCCTAAACTGACCCAAACATGCATCTAACAATGTGCAGTGTGATTTTACATTGCTTGCTATGTAAAACAAGCATTGCCGTTCAGACGAGTGATCGCCGATGCATGTTTATTTACGTCTTTCTGATGCGGCTTTCGGATCCGTTCCAAGAATTGTCATGTCAATTCTTGATACGAAAGACGCAGCAGACGCCCTATTTAAAACTATAGGGTGCGATCCTGCTGCAGCCAAAACTCAGCCAAACACACACCTGCGTGTTGGATGAGTTTTGGATGCAATTTACGCAGCAATTTTGGATGCATTTTTCGGATCCAAAACTAATCCAAAATTGGACCCAAGGTGCTGTGTGAACATACTCTAAGTCTTGGCCATGCTTCTCCTACAAATGTTAGACATTTCTAGCCATGTGACATTTCGTATTGTCTTGCTGGAAGATCCCATCAACCTCAGTGAAGACAATCATCATATAAAGATATATGTGATCCGCAAGTATAGATTTATACCCAAATCAGTTAAGAGTGCCTTCCACATAAATAGCTCAGAGAATGGCATGAAAATATCCCCTAGATCATAATGCTGCCACTACCATTTTGTGTTCTTCCAAAATCCGACCATTAGGTATAGCAGAAAAATGTGACTAACTGGAGAAAGCAACCCTTGCCAATCAGCATAGGTCGTCAGCGTAGAGGAGCAGTGATCATCCGTCTGCTTGGAGCATCATACACAGTAGGGTTTGCTGAACTGTTGCTTTCAACACGTCTAGTAGGTTCCTGGTGCATTTTGGCAGTGTTTTGCTCTACTGTAGCAGGTCAGTCCATCTCATGCACCTTCATAGCAGATGATCACCTCTCACATCACTGGCCGGTGATGCTTTGCACTTTTTACGTCACTTATTCACAATGGTGCCATTTATCTACTCAAGATACACTTGTACCAGAGTAGAAGGCAAACAGTTCACAAACTGTGCCGTTTCAGAGATACTGTAACCCTGGACATGAAAGCCAAAAATCATGCCTTGTTGCCTCTTTTACCCATAACAGCAACAATGGATATGAGTGCAGATAGTCTATCACACTCCTTACATACCCACCAAGCCAGCTCATAACAAATGACTTCCATCATGAGCTACATGTTACTAACATCGAAAATAGGAACTGGCCATAATAATGTGACTTAAAGGCACATATGCATGAACTTACTAGCATCATTTACTAGCATAAATTGGAATAAATATTATACCCTTGTGAAAATCCGCTAATTTATATAGAAACAACTCAGTCTAAAGTATGCAGGAAATATCATTAGTAAGTGGTACACAAGGTTCTATAAACTAACAATTCTATATTTGTCTTATTAATGTAAAGGCATTACCACTTACTGATATCATTAGGCTAAATACCTCCCATGAAAGTATAACAATTGAAATGACTTTTTTTCTGTTTCCGAAACCTATTGTAAGTAAAGATGGTATAAGCTGTAGTTCCTTATGATTAAACAAACTGAAAGACATTTCCCTGCTAATGTGCACGAGTCCTACTTTAATAGTGAGGGGGGACTGCTCATCAAGGATGTTATGAATGCTTTTCTTCCTGTTGTCATTTTTTATAAAATAAAGTTTGGGGAAATGACTCAAATTCCTGAAATCTGCCGTGTGGGCAAATGGAGAAATGCAAGGTGCAAAAATAATGACATACAATGTTCCAGCTGTGGTTTGTGGGTAACACTGAGTTTCTGCGGATACATTTAAGGCTTACATTAAAAGAAACCATTGTGTTGGACACACACACCCTTTTACAAGATGTTTTCTTTGAATGTTTTCTCAGCTTTTATCCTAAAAAATGAGAATTAGAAATCCATAGCAGTGGTTTTAGCATTGCAACTTTATCCCTGTAATGTTACAGGAATGACTGAAATCTATCTTGTGATTGCACCTTGCAGTTGTTTTCGCACTTGTATGGCTTGACTATTTTCTAGACTACATTTGTATCTCCATACTTTAGATCACATGTGACAAAATCAAGGCCCTCAGTATGAATCTGTCATTCTTTGTGGCCCTTGAGGGTCCAGACACAGCACACAGGGATGGACAAGGTGAGGACACACAAGGGCTGGCTCTACATTCTCCCTGGCATATGCAGCCAGCACCTTGCAGAAGCAGCAGTGCTAGCATAGGAAGTGTACACCATCTTGGATTCAGCGCCCTGGCTCGCACCTCAACAGTACTTTATTCAGCAACTTAATGACAGTGGCACAGCTTTGACAGCCCGTCAGCCCTACTCAGACACCCTAACCCTGGACGCCCCAACAACCCATTGAGAGTAACCATAATGCTGATTTGATCCTCCTGAGTAGCTGTAGGGTTGGAATTTGAAACCAGAATCAGCTCTAATAGTGGTCCTTCGGCACCCTAGTCTGACAAAGTAGCTGTATGGTCACCCCACAGAAGGGCTGGCTCTACATTCTCTCTGGCAGAAGCAGCAGTGCTAGCATAGGAAGTGTGCTCCATCTTGGATTCAGCACTCTGGCTTGCATCTCAACAGTACTTTATTCAGCAACTTACTGACGGTGGGACAGCTTTGACAGCCCTACTCAGACACCCTAACCCTGGACCCTCCAACAACCCATTGAGAGGAACCATAATGCTGATTTGATCCTTCTGAGTAGCTGTAGGGTTGGAAACCAGAATCAGCTCTAATAGTGGTCCTTCGGCACCTTAGTCTGACAAAGTATCTGTATGGTCACCCCACAGAAGGGCTGGCTCTACATTCTCTCTGGAATATGCAGCCAGAACCTTGCATAGGCAGCAGTGCTAGCATAGGAAGTGTGCACCATCTTGGATTCAGCACTCTGGCTCGCACCTCAACAGTACTTTATTCAGCAACGTACTGACGGTGGCAAAGCTTTGACAGCCCGTCAGCCCTACTCAGACACCCTAACCCTGGACCCCCCAACGACCCATTGAGGGTAACCATAAAGCTGATGTGGTCCTCCTGAAATTAAGTTTGCTTTAGATGTACCATGAATTATTTGGATGTTGAAAAACAGGTGTTCAAATATGATATCAGGCATCAGAGGGTTACGATACTAGGGTCACCAATGACACTTCCTGAAGACCTTTTTGTTACAGAATCCTAACCATAGCAGATTTCTGTACATATAACCCTAGCTATGATTGCAACTCAAAACTATTTTAATGCAAGCAGATCTAGGAGGTTGATATAGTTTTTGGAAATGTTTAACAAAGTCTAAACAGCCTTTCCAGCAAACACCAGACTTGATAGGTTTGAAGTCTAAACCTGTCAACTGTATTGTATAGTAAGGAGATAACAAAATATCTATTTTCAACCATAGCGAGGAAAGAAGTCCATAGCAAGGAATAGTAGCTCATACAAAGAAAATAAGTCAACTATCTTCTAAGGCCTCGTTCACACGGCTTATTTCGCCGCGGATTTGCCGACGGATTGACGATCGTCAATCCGTCGGCAAATCAGTCAGAAATAAGTAACAGCCCATTTTCTATTGATTTCAATAGAAAATACGGCTCGTCGTTCACACGGCGTGTATTTCCGTGCCGGATTGCCGCCGAGGATTGACGACGGCAATCCGGACGGAAAAACAATGTGCATGTCAAATATTTACGGACGGATTCACCACCTACAATGAATGGAGATGGTGAATCCGTCGGGAAATCAGTTACAAATACGTGCCACACTTAGTGGCACTTATTTGCAACTGATTTTCAACTGATTTCAGAGCGTATTTACGATCGGCAATCCAATGTAAATATGTTCTGAAATAAGCCGTGTGAACGAGGCCTAAAAATGTAATATTTAGACAAGTCAGGTTAAGCTTTGTAGAGCTCTAATAATGAAAAATATTCAAAAATATCTTGGGATATTACATTGTGTGTCTTTATATCAAGCAGAATCCCCTTCTCGCGCCAATCCAATTCTGGATGACTGACAAGGAGGACATGTAAATAGATATGGTCAGTGCAGACAGTACTGATAAGGAGAAGATTTCAAGGACCAATTAACATTTACTGTCCACTTAACTCTCTCTTCATTGCAAAGCAAGATGCTTAGTGGTTTCAGGCCGAGGCCAGCTCCTCTGAAGTCAAATTATGTCATTAAACCAGTGCTCAATTACTACCCATAACAGCATCCAAGAGGCAGCGCATAGAATGAGCTGGTGGCATAAAAATAAAACTGCATCATGTTTATGACCAAAGGTAATCATTCATACACTTAACGAGGGTCATGATTCAAGAAATACTGGCAAAGTAAAAGCAACCATTACCCTGCATGTGATTACACGCAAAGCTGGAAATCAAGTCTCTTGTCTCACATGCTGTCAAAACACTGCCATAAATAAATACCTGTTGTTTTCAGCAGAAAACAGAAATCATGTAATCAAGGACTATACAGAAATTTTAGGGATATGTGAATTATCATTTTCTCCTTCAGGTGGGCACGCGAGGTAAAAGCGAAGGGAACTGTGCCTCGTACAATGCCAGTCATAATGAGTCCCTGGCACACCTGACAGACACTATTATCCACAATGGGCTGGTAATGACGAAACAAATGGTGGAGTTGTTTAGAGATAAACAAAGTAGAAAACTGTGTTTACTAGAACATTATTATGAACTTATGAATCTTTCTGGTGGAAAGCACTGAAGGGCAATTTACCACCAATCACATAGGAAACAAGTATTTGCATTTTTTCTATAAAGAAACTTATCGGTTGTAGAAACAACTTACATTTAGTAAGTAATAACTACAATGATTTCTTCAAATAATGAGTATGTATGTAGCCAGATCTGTGATGAAATACTAAATCCGGTATAAAGATTACATGGTAGCCAGTAGATGGAGTAAACTGCATAGCTTCACTTTCAATCATCTTGCAGACAAAGGTTGTGAAAGGCAGCGATTTGATTCTGCTGCTCTGTATGCAAGCAGATGAAACGCTCAGGAATCAAATGCGCATAGCAATAAATGTCCCAGCATTGGAGAGACTGAGAATGGGAGCACTAAGCTGGGGGTACTATCCTTTTAGGAACTAACACTTATTACACCTTTTGTCTGGTTAGGCTTGTAGACCCCAAAGTGTCAGAATCTGGTCATGTTGTTAGTTGTGTTCAACTAACAACTTGATCTTGGACTGGGGTGCTTACGACCCACCAGTGGTATTGATTCTGGGGGCTCCTCCTTCAACTACTGTGTTGGACTAGTGTGCTTAGGTCCCACAAGTAGAGATGATTCTGGAGGGGCAACCCTACAGCTACCTTGTCAGACTAGGGTGTTGAAGGACCACTATTAGAGCTAATTCTTGGTTCCTACCCTACAGCTACCATGTCAGATTGGATTGCCTAGGTACCACTAGTAGAGCCGTTTCTAGGGAGTCTATCCTACAACTACCTTGTCAGACTAGGGTGCCTAGAGACCACCAGAACAGCTGATCCCCGGGCCTACAATACATCTAACCTTATTTAACTGGGGCAGCTAAGAACCACCAGATAAGTTGATGGGGTCCACGTTACAGGTACTGTGTTTGACTTTGCACTCTGTCTTTCTCCAGGGAAAGCAGCACCAGACCTGCCATGCTCAAGGGCCCACCAGGCAAGGGGTTTTCTCCTCTACCCAGTGGACCATTTCAAGGCTGGTTGTGTTGCATCTTTGAGCATGTAATGTTAAGGTGAAACAAAAATCAGCCAGTTAGCAACATTTACAAACAGATGCATCAATTTATAGTAAAGAGAATAAGGCTAGGTCAACACAGCAATTTGAAAATGCCGACCAAAATCCGACGGCATTTTCACAATGTTGGACTGCACCGTGCTGCAGGTTTTTTTTGCGCAGGAATCCAACGGCGGTCTAGCAGAATATACAACATGTTCTATATTCCACCAGTTTTAGAAACCCTCAGTACAAAATCTGTGCTGTGTAGACTACAGCATAGATTTTCTACTGAGGACTACACAGCGTTGGGTACGGTCAGATTTTCGGTGGATTCAAAATACTGAATCCGCTGAAAGACCGACCAAACTCCAGTGCTGTGTAGACATAGCCTAACACTATACAGCCTGAGACTAACTTATTATAAGGCTCTCCACTAAAGAAGGTCTTCCGTGGTCAAAATAAATCAGTGGGCTGTTCAGCAGAGCCTTGCTGAATGCCACTGCAGCTAATAAAGGGGATGTGGTTTCAAAGAAACCTTTGAATACCTTCAAAATGCCTACTTCAGACAAATAATAAAGGACTATGTAAACCAGGCAACTATTTAAACAGATAATATTTAACCTGACTCCTAGACTCTTGTGCAGAAAGATTTGCTGAATGCTTAAGATTTTCACAAGAGCAAATATTTCAACTAAAATATTTTCTACTCCTAAACAAATACAAATTTTGCACACACTACTTACTGTGTTTACTTTTTTGCAATCACTTTAGTCTAAAAGACTACTCTGTTGTATTCATTATACCAGATTCCACAGCTACAAATAAAAGTAAATCATACAAGAAGAAAAGTCTCTTTAAAAGGGTTTCTACACACTTAGGGCATGTCCCCACTGCACAGGTTTTCGGCCGGTTTTTCAGCCGGTTTGCGGTTTTACAGACCGCCTGAAAAACCAGCCGAAAATGAGCACAATTGTGCTCTATGGAAAACCCGTGCAGCAGTCCCCACTGCACGGGTTTTCCGCCCGACTGTTTTGTTGCCGGCGGCAAAACATTGAACATGCACAATCTTCCGTTCGGTTTCCGGACGGAATCTGTGCTGTTCAATGGGAGGGGGGAGGGCTGTTCTCCGCTCATCGCGGAGAAAAGCCGTCCCCCCCGCGGCCGTGGAGGCACGGCGCCGCAAAAACAGGCAACAAATAACGGCCGCAAAACCGGCCGGTATTTGTCCTATGCCGTGTGAACGGCCCCTTAGTTATTTGGAAAGTCATTGCAACAAGGATATGATGGACTATCTATCAGAGAGATCTTTTTCTATCGGAGAGATCCTCACTGCAGATGGTCAGGATAGTAAGTGCTGCATAGCCATTGCTTTAAAGCGTACAATATGCATCAATGCCTTTAGCATGTCACTATGAGCAGCAAAATATGCAGCAATGCCTATTAGGGCATGTCCCCACTGCACAGGTTTTCGGCCGGTTTTTCAGCCGGTTTGCGGTTTTAAAGACCGCCTGAAAAACCAGCCAAAAATGAGCACAATTGTGCTCTATGGAAAACCCGTGCAGCAGTCCCCACTGCACGGGTTTTCCGCCCGACTGTTTTGTTGCCGGCGGCAAAACATTGAACATGCACAATCTTCCGTTCGGTTTCCGGACGGAATCTGTGCTTTTCAATGGGAGGGCTGTTATCCGCGCATCGCGGAGAAAAGCCATCCCCCCCCCCCCCCGCGGCCGTGAGGATGGCCGCAAAACAGGACAAATAACGGCCGGCAAACCGGCCGGTATTTGTCCTGTGCCGTGTGAACGGCCCCTTAGTTATTTGGAAAGTCATGCAACAAGGATATGATGGACTATCTATCAGAGAGATCTTTTTCTATCGGAGAGATCCTCACTGCAGATGGTCAGGATAGTAAGTACTGCATAGCCATTGCTTTAAAGCGTACAATATGCATCAATGCCTTTAGCATGTCACTATGAGCAGCAAAATATGCAGCAATGCCTATTAGGGCATGTCCCCACTGCACAGGTTTTCGGCCGGTTTTTCAGCCGGTTTGCGGTTTTTCAGACCGCCTGAAAAGCCGGCCGAAAATGAGCACAATGGTGCTCTATGGAAAACCCATGCAGCAGTTGAGACGGCCGCAAAACATGACAAATACCGGCCAGCAAACCGGCCGTTACATGTCCTGTGCCGTGAGAACGCGCCCTTACACTTCCATTTACCAACTGTGCCTTTAGGTTTTACAAGCAGCACTTTGTAAATCCTTGATAACCAATAGTTTTAGCAATTAATGTTGATCTCTTTCATTATGGTTTTATGTCTATACTGATTCTTGAATTTTAACTTACTGCAATCTCTGATCTGTACTATCCTAAAAGAGCAAAATCTGATCGGCATCAATCACTAAGAGACGTAGCAAAATACCAATCAAATAGCATGCAATCTCTGATACTCTAGTTGCAGGGAAGACAGGCATGCTGGAAGTTGTAGTTTCGCTGCAGGTTGCAGACCACTACTTCAAACATTATAAAATCTTACTACGGTAGAACACAGTTGGCTCTACGTCAACTACTCACTTTGTAGTTGAGTCATTACAGGACTGTCATGTGGTTCCTGTTTACATTTGGTAACTTAACAGGCACACAAGAAAACCCTTTGGGGTTTAAATAAAATTAATTTTCAAGTGTGTAGTAAAGACGTGCTACCTGAATGAGTGCAATGTATGCAGATTTTAGGTTAAGACTCTGACAATGATCAGAGATTGCTTGTAAATTCCTATCCATATTTACTTTTCAGAAGATTGTAACATGCATCATGCATTCCCCTTTGAAGCTTCTATTAGCTGACCCCCTGCTAAGACTTTAACCTGTATTTTATGCCTATATCCACCAGGGCTCTATAATAAAAATGGGAAATGTTAATATGGAGACAAAGATGTGACCTAATCCTACTCACATGTTTTGTAGTGACCAGTTTTGCAGACATGCATTGTTACTAACTTTACAGACTACACATACAAGGCAATTTAACACACGACACGTTACTACTAATGATGGTTCTAATGGGTGAAATATATAATGGCATATCCCCAATACAATAGTGTTTTAAGCTGACGTGAAAAGTACCATAAAAGCATGATGTGATAATACTGCTGGTCTAAAAGCAGTAACCCAATCAACAAAATAGATTAGCTTTAACTAGTCTGAAAGTTAGTCATGCATATCGTTAAACTGGTAATTTACTATTTTATATCCAATAGCAGACAATTATATAATTTTAAAACTAGTAAGTATTTACTCAATCCATTAAAATCAGAAATATAGATTCTATTGTATAGGATACCTGCAGTACACAGCACTTAGTAAGTCTGACGGTGTTCCTCCACTATATACTATTGCAAATACATTTCAAACGCGTCCCAATAAAGCCCAAGTAAGTAGTGGGAGTAAGCAGGCCGACCGAGCGCCATCCACACACTAAGGGCATGTCCCCACGGCAAGGGTCTTCGGCCGGTTTTTCAGCCGGTTTGCGGTTTTTCAGACCGCCAGAAAAACCGGCCGAAAATGAGCACAATGGGTTTTCCGTCCGGCGTTTTTTCCGCCCGCGGTCCGGCCGCAAAGCCTTTTGAGAGCTCTTTCTTCCGTCCGGGTTTCGGTCGTCATCTGTGGGGTTGACTGGGCGGGGGTCGGGCTGTTCTCCGCTCATCGAAACCCGGCCGGTATTTGTCCTGTGCCATGGGAACGCTCCCTAAGGGTGACATGTATGAAAACTGTCTAGTTCTAAAACTCACTTTGTAGCCCATAGTAACCAATCAGAGCGCCCCCCTCATTTTTCTAGAGCACTATATGAAATGAGACGGGCGCTCTGATTGGTTGCTATGGGCAACAAAGTGAGTTTTAGACCTAGACAGTTTTCATACATGTGGCGCTAAGTGCTGCTGCACTGCAAATACCCTATACTTTGGAAGCTATATTTCTGATTTTAAAGAATTTAATAGATTCTTACTAGATTTATAATTATATGATTGTCTGCTATTACATATAATATACAGTTGACACCAGAAGTTTACATACACTATATTAAGAGACACATATACAAGTTTTTCTCACTATCTGACTTGAAATCAGAATAAAACTTACTTGTTTTAGGTCAATTAGGAACCAAAATTATTTATATTTGCAAAATGCCAAAATAATGAAAGAGAATTATTTAAGGCATTTTTCTACAAAGTCAAAAGTTTACATACACTAGGATTACTATGCCTTTAAACAATTTGGGACAGCCCATATGATGATGTCATGTCTTTGGAAGCTTCTGATAGGTGTATAGTCAACATCTGAGTTAATTAAAGACACATCTTTGGATGTATTTTAACACACACCAGAAACACACTGCTTCTGTGTGTAACATCATGGGAAAGTGTAAAGAAATCAGCCAAGATATCAGGAGGAGAATAATCCTTGGATGCAATTTCTAGACACCTGAAAATGCCTCATTCATTTGTACAAACAATTATACGCAAGTACAAACAAGACGGGAATGTCCAACCATCATACCGCACAGGAAGGAGATGGGTTCTGTGTCTCAAAGATGAACTTTGGTCTGACATATGCATATCAACCCAAGAACAAAAGTAAAAGACCTTGTGAAGATGCTGGCGGAAGCTGGTAAGACTGTGTCATTATCCACAGTGAAACGACTACTATATCAACATGGGCTGAAAGGCCAATCTGCCAGGAAGAAGCCATTACTCCAAAAGAAACCTATAAAAACCAGATTAATGTTTGCAACTGCACACAGGAACAAAGAACTACATTTTTGGAGACATGTCCTGTGGTCTAACAAAACTAAAATTGAACTGTTTGGAAATTATGACCATTGTTATGTTTGGAGGAAAATGGGAGATGCTTGGAAGCCTAAGAACACCACCCCAACTGTGAGACACGGGGGTTGTAGCATCATGTTGTGGGTTTGTTTTGCTGCAGGAGGGACTGGTGCACTTCACAAATTAGATGGCATCACGAGGAAAGAAGATTGTGTGGCAATACTGAAGCAACCTCTCAAGACATCAGCCATAAAGTAAAAGCTTGGGCGAAAATGGGTCTTCCAAATGAACAATGACCCGAAGTACACTGTCAAATGGTTACAAAGTGGCTTAAGGATAACCAAGTCAATGTTTTGGAGGGACAATCACAAAGCCCTGATCTCAATCCTATTGAAAATGTACGGGCAAAGCTGAAAAGGTAGGTGGGAGCAAAGCGACCAACAAACATGACTCAGTTACACCAGTTCTGTCAGGAGGAATGGGCCAAAATTCCTGCCAACTATTGTGAGAAGCTTGTGGAAGGAGATCCAAAACTTCTAACCCAAGTCATACAGTTTATGGGCAACGCTACCAAATACTAAAGAAATATATGTAAACTTTTGACTTTGCAGAAAGTAATAAAAATAAAAAATTCTCTCTCTCATTATTCTGGCATTTGGCAAATCTAAATAATTTTGGTTCCTAATTGACCTAAAACAGGTAAGGTTTATTCTGATTTCATGTCAAATAGTGCGAAAATCATACATATATGTCTTTTTATATAGTGTATGTAAACTTCTGGTTTCAACTGTACATATACAGACTATACAAGACTTTTGGCTTTTATTCAGCCACAGTTCATACAGGTAAACAAAACAACATGGCTTGACTTCAGCCTTGAAACATAGCAAACACAGTCCGTGTGGATAACTCGCAGTCCTCACCCAGAACAGGCGAAATGGGCGCACGGCAGATTGCAGGCTGGAGCTCAAACTTTCCGCCTTTCCTTCAGACAGACCAAATACACTGACTGAGAACCACACCCCTGATTCCCCAGACTTCCTGCCTAAATTAGGCCTGGCCAAACCCTGGCCTGGATACATGGGAGCAGTCCTCCCACCCAACTCTTTGGACTGCTCCAATAAAAGCCTGGCCCGGATCGACTGCTATTTAGCAGTCATACTACTAGAAATAAACCAATGTCAGTACCCTAGCAATACTGACAACACTAGCAGGCTTTATTTCACCGAGATCAGGAACCTTGGTGACACATATCTGCCATCCAGGACGACACCTTGTGCCTTCTTACACTATGTACAATAATATTACTACTATAATACTGCTCCTATGTACAAGAATATAACTACTATAATACTGCTCCCCTATGTACAAGAATATAACTACTATAATACTGCTCCCTATGTACAAGAATATAACTACTATAATACTGCTTCCTATGTACATAAATACTGTAACATAACTACTATAATACTGCCCCCTATGTACAAGAATATAACTACTATAATACTGCTCCCTATGTACAAGAATATAACTACTATAATACTGCATCTATGTACAAGAATATAACTACTATAATACTGCTCCCTATGTACAAGAATATAACTACTATAATACTGCTCCCTATGTACAAGAATATAACTACTATAATACTGCCCACTATGTACAAGAATATAACTACTATAATGCTGCTCCCTATGTACAAGAATATAACTACTATAATACTGCCCACTATGTACAAGAATATAACTACTATAATACTGCTCCCAATGTACAAGAATATAACTACTATAATACTGCTCCCTATGTACAAGAATATAACTACTATAATACTGCTCCCTATGTACAAGAATATAACTACTATAATACTGCTCCCTATGTACAAGAATATAACTACTATAATACTGCTCCCTATGTACAAGAATATAACTACTACAATACTGCCCCCTATGTACAAGAATATAACTACTATAATACTGCTCCCTATGTACAAGAATATAACTACTATAATACTGCTTCTATGTACAGGAATGTAACTACTATAATACTGAATCTTCTGTACAAGAATATAACTACTATAATACTGCTCCCTATGTACAAGAATGTAACTACTACACTACTGCCCCCTATGTACAAGAATATAACTACTATAATACTGCTCCCTATGTACAAGAATATAACTACTATAATACTGCTCCCTATGTACAAGAATATAACTACTATAATACTGCTTCTATGTACAAGAATGTAACTACTATAATACTGAATCTTCTGTACAAGAATATAACTACTATAATACTGCTCCCTATGTACAAGAATATAACTACTATAATACTGCTCCCTGTACAAGAATATAACTACTATAATACTGCTCCCTATGTACAAGAATATAACTACTATAATACTGCTTCTATGTACAAGAATGTAACTACTATAATACTGAATCTTCTGTACAAGAATATAACTACTATAATACCGCCCCGATGTACAAGGATATAACTACTATCAAAAGCAACCTGAAAACCCATTTCTTCAGGCTGGCCTATAACCTACACTAACCTTGTTGTCACTACATCCTCCACAGACATGTCTGCCCCTCACCTCCTGTCTCTTTCCCCCTCCTTGTAGATTGTAAGCCCTCGCGGGAAGGGTCCTCTCTCCCTCTGTCGTGCCAATTGTCATTAATCACTTATCATTGTACTCGCTTGACTTATGTTATGTATATAACCCCCTCGATTGTACAGCGCCCTGGAATCAATGGCGCTCTAAAATACTCAATAATAATATACATGGAGGGTTGAGGAGCTCTCACCAGCGAACAAATGGACTGACAGTGATCCCAATTGGGATACCACCTATTCTTTATAAAACAGGCAAGCCACATTTGAACATACCAGTCAGTGAACCATCTAATGAACACCAACCAAATAATTAAAATCACTGACAGAAAAAGTGAATAAGGCCATGTTGTCTACACAGCAATGGTTAATTTTCAGAATCCGCTGAAAATCCAACTGCAACCAGTGCCCCATATACAGCACAGATTTTTTCCAGTTGGTTTGCAAATCTGCTGAATTCCAGCAAATTTTAAAACATGCCGTACCTTCCTCCAGATTCCAATACAGTTAATGAACTGAGCTGGCGGGAAATCCAAAAACCGACTGCAGTTTTTAGCACAAACTCGTGCTGAAAACCGGGGTACGGTGATGTTAAATTGCCATCGGATTCTGGACGGCATTTTAACATTACAGTGATTATCTCACAATGGCAATTGTCAAAAAGTGGAATAAAGGCAGCAAGTGGTCAGTTCTTGAAGCTGATCTGTTGGCAGCATGAAAATTGGGCACACATAAGGGTTTGTGTTACTTTGACAAGGGAAAAATTGTGCTTAATGATGAGGTCAAAAAAATTCCAAAATGGCAAGTCTTGTAGTATGTTCCCAGTATGTAGTAGTACCTACCAGGGAGAACAACCAGTTGATCAGATCAAGAGTGCACAACATGTGGCCCCTCTGTGCATCCCCCAGACATTAAAACACCAACTTTGTCTCTATCCTTCGCAGAAAGTAATATTCATCTTCTGTCAGCTGCATTCCAGTGATGGTAATATTATATTGGGCACTATACAGACAGAACTGCTATGGTGGGCACTGTACAGTAGGCCTGTTATGGTGGGCACCGTATGGCTGGCACTGTCATAGGGGCCACTTTAAGACACTGTTATGGTGAGCACTGTGGCTGTGGCACTGTTATGCTGGGCACTGTGCGGCTGGCACCATTATGGTGGGCACGGTGTAGCTGGCACTGTTATGGTGGGCACTGTGCGGCTGGCACCATTATGGTGGGCACTGTGTAGCTGGCACTGTTATGGTGGGCACTATGAGGCTGGCACTGTTACGGGGGGCACTGTATGGCTGGCACTGTTACGGGGGGCATTGTGCGGCTGGCACTGTTACAGGGGGCACTATAAGAATGGCACTGTTATGTCGGGCACTGTGTAGCTGGCACTTTTATGGTCGGCAATGTACAGCTAGAATTACAGTGCTGTATATGCTATTTTAAGAAACCTAAATGAGTACAGCAAAAACTGTTTTTATATTATCTCTGGATTTTTTTCTTAAAGGAGTATTTATTTTTAACACAATCATGGCAGATCTAGAAGATCTACCTTAAAAATGTCAACAAAATGTTGTGCACCCATGTAGTAGATCAACAACAGTGTCATGGGCACTCAAGGCTTATTAGGAAATGAAGGCTAGTCTATCTAAACCAAACCCACAAAAGTGCCGGAGTAGCACAAACTGCTGAAAATATTAATGCTGGCTATGAAAAGTGCTGGCACAGCTTGCCGGCACTTGTCATAGGTAGTATAAGGTAGGTGGTTTTAATGTCTGATGATAATGTCTGGCATTAAGGTCATAGCATAACATGTGTACTGAATAATTTAAACAGGACATACACCTTCAGCTATCTTCTGGAGTGCCATGCCCAACTGTCAGGAGGTGACTTTGGTGGTCCTACAGTTGGGGTCTCTACACAGCACTCTTTGGCTCCTCGTATGTGATAAGTAACTATGCAACTGAACACTTTGCTTTATTTACTTATACATTAACATCCAAAAATTACATGCAAACACAATTTTGTTTGCAAACATATGACCCCAGACCTCAGCCAAGTAGTATCTATAGTTAGTTACTGGTACATCCCAGGAGGTATAAAGAAAGCAAGATGTTTTGGCACCGGTATTGTTTGTTAAAATCCAAAAATCCGACGCATTTTAGGCCAAACAATGCCCTTAGTCTTAGCTAAGACTAAGAAAGCAGATAAAGAAAAAATGGACCGGGCACTCGTCGCAAAGAAATAAATCCTCGTGTGGAACCAAATTAGGATAAAAAATTGAATTTATTCCATAAAAAAACATTAAGAAGGTTGCCTTAATTATTATTGTAACCTGCATAACGCGTTTCGTGCTAAAACAGCACTTCATCAGCTGCTCAAATGATACATTACATTTGAGCATCTGATGAAGAGCTGTTTTAGCACGAAACGCGTTATGCAGGTTACAAAATCATTAAGGCTACCTTCTTAATGTTTTTTATGGAATAAATTCAACATTTTATTCTACATTGGTTCCCCACGAGGATTTATTTCTTTGAGACGAGCGCCCGGTCCATTTTTTAAATTTTTTTTTTATCC
Source organism: Phyllomedusa bahiana (assembly GCA_025379985.1). NCBI lineage: Eukaryota > Metazoa > Chordata > Amphibia > Anura > Hylidae > Phyllomedusa > Phyllomedusa bahiana. Next base: position 103,838 of record JAODAL010001724.1, on the reverse strand, counting down.
GCTTTCTACTGTTTCCTGATGTCTTGCCGGCATTAGAGATCCCGGACTACGTGGCTGCTGTTCCCGAGGCTTTGATCAAGCCAATCAGGTTTATATGAGTGCTGTGCCTCTAAATTAGTTGCACAACACCATCAGGTGAGCACCTTAATATTAGTTTATTTTATTTTATTGTGATATCAAACGTACTTTCACATAGAGCGCAATCTCCCTTTTTTAAATTCTACATTAGCTAAGACTAAGGGCACTTGGCCCGAAACGCGTCAGCTTGCCACCCCTCTGATCACTCCAGGTACACGTTTTCTTTGTGTCTATTTTGTTGTTCTTTAATAAAAGGATTATAGAAAACAATACCGGTGCCAATCCATATTGCTTTCTTTATTACTCATCTCATGCGTCTCATGGAACGCGGATTTGAGCACGGAGCTGCTACAGAATATTATGAACAAGTACTTAGCGGTGAGCTGGCTGTTTCTCTATAACATCCCAGGAGGTGTCTGAATTCAGTGCAACATGGATATCTTACTGAAATTGTTGTTCCAAAGGAAAGCACAAAGCCAATAAATATAAAGTTCTTGCATAAAATCACAACATGGGGTAAATAGTGTAATCCCTGAGCTACTGTTACTTGCCAATTCCTAAATTACCTATATGTTTCCTTTACAGGCCACTAATCTGGGAAACCTCAATTGATCAGTAATAATGAATGATCCAAAGAAAAGTAAAGGGACAAAATTCACCATGATAGTTTTTGTTTTCTAAGAGCCCTTAGAGTACCCTATGCAAAACCTTGTATTACTAGTTTACCTTCAGCTATGGTAACTTCTTAGCAGTGGAGCAGTTTATGTCTATTGTAGAAGGAAGGTCATTTACAGAGCAGGTCGGGGCAATTTGTGTTGTTGTCCCAGTGTGTTATCTCCAGTCTGGTCACCGTAACAACATAAGGAAGGTAGTCATTTTCTTGCACCTTGTAGTGTCTTAGGTTTCATTAAGTTTTCATTCACTTCCAAGGCAACCGTTCAGAGGTACAAAACAGACACAAAGTGACCAGTGGACCAGCTCTGTATACACTCCACGACTTGCATAATAATGTAGCCTCCTTTTCTACTTCTACCTGAATGTTCGAGCCTCAACACTGCTCCATAGAGGAACGGGTGTCACCATGTCAAGTGACATGAGCTCCTCTCAGCTGATCAATGAATAATGAACGGCAGAAGATTGCTATATCATGGAGTTTAGGGTTTGTGGGATGTGTTTAGGTGGCTTGCACCCAAAGAATTACAATAAAATACATGATTTTGCTGGCACAGAATGGAAGGTCGTTATAAAATGCAAATAACTGGCAAGCAGGTTTATAAGTCTTTAGCAGAAAAGAGTTGCTGATGGCAAACTATACACGAGATGCAATCTGCCCCCTGGCATTACAAGGCTGGGTTCACACACAAACATATCTATGTTCTCAGAATTCAAGCAAACTTATTTTATTAGGATGGAAACAATTTTGTATATGAAAATAGCAAGATAAGGCACCGTGAATGAAAGCAAAATCTTCTAATTCACAATCTGATTACAGGCAGTCCTCGACTTATACCGTTCCGACTTACATCTGTCCCCTAGTTACAAACAGAGACTTATGGGGCATGCTGGCACTTGTAGTTCCATGTTCTACAGCAGATGGTAGCTGTGGAACGACGAGTTGCAGCATGCCACAGCAGCACATGAGGTGAAAATGAGGAGAAATCTTCTTAACAAGGGCACAGACAGCAAAAGAAATGTAAAAACCATTCCCTGCACTATCCAAAACTAAAAGAAAACCTTTTGTGCTGGAGTTACATTTAATAAATACACCTGTTCCGACTTACATACAAATTCAAGTTAAAAACAGACCTACAGTCCCTATCCTGTTCGTAACCCGGGACTGCCTGTATAACCATAAGGGTATGTTCACACGGCGTAATTGCGGGATGTACAGTACATGGGTGCTGGGTGTTTGGGAGTCGTGCTGATCGTCAATTATCTCTCCGCTCGTACAATACGATCGTATTGTATGCGCGGGGAGATGAGGCGTAATCCATAGTTCTATATGAGAACTATTGATTACCATAATTATGGGGCGCATTTTGCTCGTATTAGCCCCAAAATAAGCCGTGTGAACATACCCTAACTATAATGAACAAGGAAATTATCAGATTGTCTGCATTTTTCTATCCATTTCAGCCACGATTTTGTGCGACTTCACACAAAAATAACCATTACGAAGGTGACAGTATACCCTTAACCCTAAAGCTGCCCTTAAATCTAGGGCTGGGGTCACACTTGAAATTTAGATGCAGTTTTTTGATCCAAAGCCAGAAGTGGATCAAGCAGGAAGTATAAATCCTTCTTTTCCCATTAAAATCCACTACTGAATTTTGGCTTTAAAAACTTGCATCAAAAACTGTCATGAAAAACCGCATGTGTGATCTGAGCCTAAAAAAGCATTATCTCATTCAAGATTTTGAGATGCAGTTCAAAAAAGTGGGAACAGGCTCAGTCTCTCTTTTTATATGTGCCCTTTATTAAAGATCTGTTCCTAGTTTTGGGTTCAAACACTGCATAAAAAACCCTGAAGGTGGAAATACACCGTAAAGTTTTCTCTCTGATACCAGTGTTCAGATTATTTTGCAAATGTAACTCTGTTTAGTAAAGAAGCAAATGTGAAAAATATGAGTGCACTGAATGAGTTTCTTCATCATTCACACAGGGCACGTGGAAAATGCAAACGTGATATTCATACACAGTAATAAAATAAGGATCTGCTCACACTCGCCTCACGGCTTCCATGACCGCTATGCTGCATCTATTTTCCAATGGTATGGCCATATGTACTGGATACGCTGCGGATTTTGCACAGTATAAAATCAGCAGCTTTTATGCAGGTAAATCCAAAGCAGTAATTTCACAAAATCTTGCTGTAGATTTGACACTGCACATAAGTGTGGATAAAGCAAATGTGCAATAAAAGGCATTAAATATCTGAAGTTGAGGCTGCAAATGCAGACTTGAAGCGTTTCAACCTCAAAAACAGCAGCAACAAAAAATTTCAGTGAAGATTTTTTTTTACCTCCCAATACAAAACAAATCTGCAGCATGTCCACGAGATAAACTGACATTGCAGAGATTTAAAAACCACAATGTCCATGTGAATTCCATGCCAATTTTTCCATGATCTGTTAAAATCTCATCTACATTGCTGCTACTGTAAATGCTCCAGATATTCCGCCCAGAAATCCCACCGCATATACACACCACATGTGGCTGAACCTTAATGGGTCTCAGCATTTTTGAAGACCAAAATAGGGATGCAGACTGTGCTATTCTTGCTGTCAAAAATACCAGAAAGGACAATGGAAACAGAATGCAAGTATGAACACAGCCTTGACGATATGATGGTAAAGTATGCTAGTGGACTGAGAAAAACCAGTGAAGCATCAACATTAGGGTCATGTTCACATGGTGCAGATCTGCTGCAGATTTGACATCAGATTCTTCTATATTGCCTTTAATAGGAGAAGGCAAAATCTTTAGTAAAATCTGCAGACAAACCCCTCCTGCAAATGTTGCCTTCTCCCTTCACAATTAATTTAGTAATCCCTGCAGTAAAATCTGCAGTAAATCTGCAGATAAATGTTCCCTGCAAATGTGGTCTTCTTCGTGTAAAAAAAAATCTACCGTAAAATTTGCAATAAACCCAAAAGTAATCCAGGACAAAATCCGAACCGAAATCCACAGCAGATCTGCCCAGAGTATGCTTCATCTTCCAATAGATGGAACAACTTTCCAAGAATCAGAACTAATTGTATTTAGAACAGACAAATTTATTTTTACTCAATCTATGACATCTCAAGATTTACTTCAGCAATACATCGCCTACACGGTATAATACATGCGTAATTACAAAATAAAATAACTACACCACTACAAGCATTGATACAAACTAAAGTTTTACGTATCCAACACCAATTCACTACTCAGTCCAAGAGCCACACGTGTGTATCTCAGGTCTGCTGCTGTGGAACTACAAGTGCCACATGTCCTAGTCCTACAACAACCCTACACCAGTCAGCCTAGTAGCAAAAGTACGTTAATAATTACATGGCAGGCACAAACAAGCAGCCTAGATAAGGTGATCAATACAGATTAACCCTCTCCCTGCCATAAAGATCAGCCACTTCCCCTGCACTGCAAGTCTCCGCACATGCATCGAGGCGATCTCTAGTTGCTCTTCAGTAAACTTCAAGTAAAGTTTGCAAAGTTAAAGGCGCACTGAAGAAAACATCGCAACTTCTATACAGCATCAGTGACAACTTCTATACAGCATCAGTGACAACTTCTATACAGCATCAGTGACAACGTCTAGACAGCATCAGTGACAACTTCTATACAGCATCAGTGACAACTTCTATACAGCATCAGTGACAACTGCACAGTCCCTGGAGACGACACACAAGAGTAGCTCCAGAGCATCACAGCCAAAAAGGAGTCAAATGGGCTGCAGATCCCGGCTGACCTGTGTGATAGGTGACAAGCAGCAGCAGCAGGCAGAGCACATCCCAGCCCATGATAAGCGCCCAGGAGGGAGGCTGCCTCATGTCCCGGCGACTCCTCACACGTCTTCTAGTTTTATCCTCAAGCTGCACTTACTACAAGTGACCTCCTCACCGGCAGCAGCAAGCAAGGTAGTCACTGCGATCTCACAGCCACGCCCCCAGATCCCTGACTCCGCCCCCTGCCCCGCCCACCGACCACGCTGCTCTGCTGAGAGCACAACACTGATGCGCCTTTGTGTGATGCGGCAGTGAGCGGAGCTGGGTGCTGATCCCAGGCTGCAGGCAGAGCTGGGTGCTGATCCCAGGCTGCAGGCAGAGCTGGGTGCTGATCCCAGGCTGCAGGCAGAGCTGGGTGCTGATCCCAGGCTGCAGGCAGAGCTGGGTGCTGATCCCAGGCTGGAGGCAGAGCTGGGTGCTGATCCCAGGCTGCAGGCAGAGCTGGGTGCTGATCCCAGGCTGCAGGCAGAGCTGGGTGCTGGTCCCAGGCTGCAGGCAGAGCTGGGTGCTGGTCCCAGGCTGCAGGCAGAGCTGGGTGCTGATCCCAGGCTGGAGGCAGAGCTGGGTGCTGATCCCAGGCTGGAGCAAGCTGGGTCTGATCCGGGCTGCAGCGGAGTGGGTGCTGATCCCAGGCTGAGGCAGAGCTGGGTGCTGATCCCAGGCTGGAGGCAGAGCTGGGTGCTGATCCCAGGCTGCAGGCGGAGCTGGGTGCTGATCCCAGGCTGCAGGCAGAGCTGGGTGCTGCTCCCAGGCTGCAGGCAGAGCTGGGTGCTGATCCCAGGCTGGAGGCAGAGCTGGGTGCTGATCCCAGGCTGCAGGCAGAGCTGGGTGCTGGTCCCAGGCTGGAGGCAGAGCTGGGTGCTGATCCCAGGCTGGAGGCAGAGCTGGGTGCTGGTCCCAGGCGGGAGGCAGAGCTGGGTGCTGGTCCCAGGCTGGAGGCAGAGCTGGGTGCTGATCCCAGGCTGGAGGCAGAGCTGGGTGCTGATCCCAGGCTGGAGGCAGAGCTGGGTGCTGGTCCCAGGCTGGAGGCAGAGCTGGGTGCTGGTCCCAGGCTGGAGGCAGAGCTGGGTGCTGATCCCAGGCTGGAGGCAGAGCTGGGTGCTGGTCCCAGGCTGGAGGCAGAGCTGGGTGCTGGTCCCAGGCTGCAGGCAGAGCTGGGTGCTGATCCCAGGCTGCAGGCAGAGCTGGGTGCTGATCCCAGGCTGGAGGCAGAGCTGGGTGCTGATCCCAGACTGGAGGCAGAGCTGGGGGCTGGTCCCAGCCTGGAGGCAGAGCTGGGTGCTGGTCCCAGGCACTGAGGATTTTATACTGAGAGATGAATGACTAGGGTCAGCCTCTGTTCATACGCTGCGATTTTGCAGCTGCGGTTGTGGCTACCAGTGTGGTTGAAAAGTGCATTTTTAAAGGTGTTGTCTCACTACATTGATTCATCTTACCTCAGTCCTGTTTTCTTGACCTCACTTTGAATTGTTTACTGGCTTCTACTGGGCTGCACGAGAAGCCAGGTCTGTAGCTATAGCAACCAGCGCTGGCAGCCTTTCAGGATAGATCAAACAGGTCTGTAGCTATAGCGATCTGAGGAACTGATACAGCCCATGGAAGAGGGGATATCTAGGAATAAGTAGGACACTGTTAATGGACACATATTGCAAAGTGACTTGTTTTTGCAAGACCTTTGACTTAAAAAGCAATCCTTGTAGCGAGACAACCCCTTTAAGGTGATGCTGTTTTTTTTTTTTTTTTTTTTTTTTAACAAACCATAGTACGCCCTTTCATGTTGAAATGATGCAGGACTGCAACTAAGCTACTAGAAGCTGGGATGTAGCAGTCGCTACAGGGCCCAAGAGCCTCTGGGGGCCCAAAGGCCCCTCTGCCACATAAGAAAATATTATGTCCCATGAAAGGTGGGGGTCCTTTTACAGATTTTGCTTTGGGGAGCTTTAAAGGCCAGGTCTACACAGAAAATGTCAAAATGCCATCCAAAATCCGACGGTATTTTGACATTGCTGGACCGCAGTAGGACTTTTTCGGATTTGCCATTAGCCCCATACATTGAATATACTGGAATCCGACAGCAATCTGCCAGAATACACAAAATGCTGCATATTATTATTGCTGTCTATGCAGCACAGGGTACCGCCAGATATTCGGTGGATTCAAAATATTGTATCTGACAAAAATCTGACGGAAATCCTGTGCTGTGTAGACCTAGCCTAAGGGGTTTTACCACCATAGACTGTGATGGAATATTGCTATGATATGCCATCAAAGTCTGAGAGATGCAGGTCTTACCTTTGGGTTCTCCTTTCAGTTCTATGGGAGTTCTGAGTACAGCTGAGCGGTGTCTTCGGCTCTGCTTGAAACTTCCATAGAACAGAATGGAGAGCTGTGCGCAAGTGCGACCAACTCTCCAGTCTGCTCTGTAACTTTCAGGGGCCCGTTCCCGAGATAGGTGCGGGTCCCAAAGGCTGGACCCGCAACTATGAGACTTTGGTGGAATATCCTAGCAATAAGCCATCAAAGTCTATGGTGGTAAAGCTCCTTTAAATTACACCTTTGGCTAGAAGTCAGTAAGACATGTTTGTATTCTGACAGTGGCACTTTGAATTCAGTGTTTAGGTGACATGTAAGGGTACGTCACACGGAAAAAGTTTTCAGTCGCTTTTTCGTACGTTTTCGGATTTTTGAAAACTGACTGTCAGCCAGCCCCCGCGACTTTAATAGAAAATCCGGCCAGTCGTCTACACTGCACGGTTTTCCTACAGGGCGGATTTTCACACCAACGGCATTCTGAAAAACTCGGAACATGCACAATCTTCCACCCACTTTTCGGGCAGAAGGTATTAGAGTATATTAGGCTATGTTCACAAGGCTTATTTTGGGACGTATTTCAGCCCGTATTGCGCGCCGTACTGCGCAAATTATGGGCTGAAATACGTCCCAGTCATTACGGTAATCCACAATTCTCATAGAGAACTATGGATTATGTCTCCTCTCCCTGCTCGCACAATACACAGAGCGGGGAGATAAGTGACATGTCAATTATTCACGGCATATACGCGCCGAGAATAATGAGTGTCTATGGGGGTGGCGGGCTGCCGGCCGCCCCGCTCCCGAGCACACGGCGTAATTGCTGGCGAAATACGTCCCACAATTACACCGTGAGTAAGCCGTGTGATCATAGCCTAAGAGTATATTCACACGCTGACTTTTTCCAGATAGAAAAATCCGACGTGAAATCCGAGGCAGAAATCTGAGGTGATATCCTCAGATTTCTGACGCGGATTTTAACTGTGCAGTGTCAGTTTTTGCCGCTGCAGCCAATGTGAAATTTTCATCAAAAACAGAAATTTCATTTTGTTTTTGTCAACACCCAAGATTTGAAATTCTTGTTGAAAAAGAATCTATGCTGCGTAAACGACAGTGTGCTTGCTATTCAAATGAACGAGGCAAGCGGATTGTGATGTGAAATTCAACATGGAACCCACATTGAATTCAATTTTGAAAGCCGTCATATAAACATAGCCTTAGGGTATGTCCATACGATTAGTAAAATGTATTTGTCGGATTCTGCCATTAATAAACTGATTTGGACGATGAGTAATTTAAACAAGCATTTCAAATGTTATATCATGTGTATATAGGGTCGGTTTTCGGTTTACTTGTGGCTTTCGGTCAGAAACGAGTCCCATTCAATTCCATGTGGTTTCGGACAAGGATCTGCATTATAAACCATATACAAATGTTTGGGGCGTGTTTTTAATGAGGTTTGTGGCCATCCCCATTGACATTAATAGTAAATTTCTGCGTATTGTCCGATCAAAGAATGAAACAACAGCTTAATATCCAATATTGATCTCAAAGGGAATGGTTTACTTTTGGTTTTAGATGAGTATGCAGATTCCGACTTGAAATACTTGTCGTGTGGTTGTAGCCCCAGGCTGCGTCCACACGGCAGTGTGAAAATACCTTCCGGATTCTGATTAAAGAATCTGGCCAGTATTTTGTTGTATTTTACATGGCTGATCAAGGTTTACGGATTCGCCCGTTCCCCTCAACCATTGACATGTTCATGTTCTGCCTGAAAACCGAGAGGAAGAATGAACATGTTCTAAGTTTTTCGTAACGCCGGTGGTGTAAAATACCGTCTGGCAGAAAAACTACTGCACGGATTTTCTATTTAAGTCAATGTAAAAGGTTGAAAACCGTCTGTAAATCCGATTGAAAACCCTGCTGTGGGGACGGGCCTTTACGGTACTTTCACACAGAGCAGATCTGCTGCAGATTTTTGGTGAGGATTTGTTTGCAGATTTTACTGCTAATTTTTCTACAGTAACTTCAAATGGAGAAAGCAATATCTGCAATTAAACTGAACTTTGCCTTATCCAATTTAAGTCCATATAGAAAATTCGGCAGCAGATTTGTCCCATGTGACCATTCCCGGAAAGGGCATTTTCCATCAGGGTAATCCCACTGCATATTCCCTGGCTGTGTATTTGGATGGGCGTGGGGGGAGGTCTCAGACAGACCTAGCGGCCCCTAACAAGCAGTATCTCTTACACAAGGGACTTTGGCCATCATGTTTTACATGGACACCATTTAGTGTATCTGAATAGCATCCATGTCATCCAAACTTTCCCTTGCTGTGGGAAGATCTGGCTGGTAGCAGCTTCCCTCGGGAAAATCAAGTGTTTGCCAGGAACCTCAAGAGTGGTTCCCATTCTATATAGTGGTCAAGGTGCGGTTTTTGCCACATGGCAAAGAACCATGCAGCAAAACTCAACAGCGGTTTTACTACGCTTTTGCATCTAGCAAAGTTGAGGCGCATAAAAATGGCAAAACTGCAACAATTTATGGTAAAAACGTGTACGTTTTTTTACACACAATTCTCCTCAGGCTCTCAAGAACTATACCTGGGACTCTACGAATACAAGGGCTCTTCAAACGCCATTTTCTAGTGAGAGATTCCTACTCTAAGTATTAAATAGTTCTAGTCCACCGCACACTAAGGCTTGGGACACATCCCGTTTCTGGCTTTTGTTTAACATGCATGCAGGATGGTATACATTAAATGGATGCTGACTTAGGCGAAGTTCACACGGCTTATTGCCGGCGAAATTGCGGGGACGGATTTCGCCCACAATTACGCCGGCTGCCGTGCAGCGGGGCCGGGGCGGCGGAGGCCGGCTGCTCGCCCGCAATTACGCCGGCGCCGTGCAGCGGGGGGGCGGGGGCCCGGCTCGGATTAGCCTGCTGGCCCTCCGTTCGAGGGCCCCATAGACATTCATTATCCACGACGCGTATCCCGCCGGGATAATGTGTATGTCACTTTCTCCCCGCTCTGGAAGGCCAAAACACCAAACCGCCTCTGTCAAGCCATTTAATCCTATGGATACACTTAGTGTATATGTCAGGTGCGTTCCTTGCATACACGCTCAATGAACGTCACAAATGTGGAGTGTGTCTAGCCGAAGTTGCGTTCACCTCAGTGTGTTCCTCTGGACAGCATCTGTAGCTCAGATGTTAAAATCGGAAAATCACACTAAGGAAAATCTATATAGCCTCAGCACAAGGCTATTTTCTGATGGGCTTTCTGTGAGTTTTTGGTAGCGATCCTGTATAGTAAAATTTATACGCAAGAATCTACACCAATCAGTGTAGATTTTGTAGTGGATTTCTTATGGGCTTTAATAAATTTTTGGGTGAAAATTTTATTCTGTGGGTCCCCTCCAAGACTTTACCCGTCTAAATGTACTCTGTGGCCTCGTTCACACGGCTTATTTTGCAACGGATTTGCAGCCGTATTTACGGCCGCAAATCCATTGCGAAATCAGTTACAAACAAGTAACTGGCCGTTTTACATTGATTTTAATGGGAAATACGTGTCGTCGTTCAGACGACACGTATTTCCGTTCCGGATTGCGGCCGCAATCCGGCCGTAAAAACAATGTGCATGTGAATTATTTCCGGACGGATTCACCACCTATAATGAATGGGGATGGTGAATCCGTCGGGAAATCAGTTCCAAATACCTGCCACACTTAGTGGCACTTATTTGAAACTGATGTTTACCTGATTTCGGAACGTATTTACGATCGGCAAATCCGATGTAAATTTTCGTTCTGAAATAAGCCCGTTTGTTGGAACCCCTTGGCAGTGAATTCCCAGAAAGGAAAGTTATTTCCTTTTTTTCAAAAATGGTTTGCTTTTGTAGTTGCTCGTTTATTTTTGTGCGCTCAAAAGCGCCAGGAGGGGGCATACAGGCACCCTATCAACGGCTAAAACGAAAACGAACAACATTGATTTTCACTTTGTAGAGTTTTTTAAACCTTTGGGTGCTTTTTTAATTTTTTTTTCAAAACGCAGCATGCTGTAAGCAGTATTTTTTTTAAAGCAGTATGTGGCATAAAGCAGTGTGTGCCATAGACAACCATTCTTCTTTACAAGAAAAAAGCATGTTTGTGTGTGTTACTTTTTATGCATTAAAGGGTCTGCTTATGTTAGACAATGATGGCATATCGCTAGGATATGTATGATAGGTGCGAGTCCCAGTCGTAGAAGCCAAACCTATCACCTGAACAAGCCCAGAAACCTCTCCGTTTTGAACAGAGAGGTTGTCGGGACTCTCCCATAGACCTGAATGGGAGTACTGAGTTTAGCTGAGCATGGCCGCTTGGCTGTAATCACAACTTCCATTCAAGGACCCAGACCTGTCAGACAATAGTGATATGCCATTATTGTCTGAAATTATATAACCTCTTTAGAGCTGGTTTCAATGACGCACTACTTGGCCTACCAGCTGCAGCAACCGCATGTGAACAAAACCATATTACCAAATGGCGATACAAGTCTGCCGGTAATTTACCAGTTTTAGCAGATACATGTCCGGCCATCTGCTAATGGATTTGGGGTGTTTTTGCCCGCATGCAGCTCCCACGGGGTGTAAACTGTTCATGATGTTGCCAAGGTGCACATATAACAAAAACTAGGTTAACACAATAATGGTCGCACCTCAGGTGTGATTTGGCCAAAGCGTCTCTGACCTACAAGTTGGTGCGGCCTTCAAAGTAATTTTAGATAGTAGCTTGTTAATGACCACTCGTCTAAACAATTAAAAAAAAAAGGTTGGAAACTGAATTTAATATGAAGACTTCATCAGCTTGCATTGATGTTACCATTATGTGTGAACTCAGCCCAAAACCACACTGACTTCTGGTTTGGACCACATCTTGTTCACAGATGTATCATTCTCCTAAAGGGCATGCCAATGGTAATACAACCCCAAATGACAAAAAAACAGTTGTTAAATATACCTAAGATGACATTTTTTTGCCTCACTGGCTAGAATGTTTAATATATTTCTACAAAAAAATCAGCATAAATACATTTATAAGGTTACCTAAGGTACTATGCACCCCTGTGTCAGAGGTTCTGTGAGGAACCTCTGCTGCAGATTCCATCAAGTATGATAGAAAAAATAGTGCCGCATGTAGGACCAGTTCCACCTTGACACTGGTAGCTTCTGAACGAACCCTCCACCACAGATGTGCACCGGGTCTAAGCCCCGGTTCACACGGTTTATTCAAGACGGAATTGCGAGCCGGATTGCACTCGCAATTCCGGCTTGAATATGGGGCGGCCCGCGGGCCCCATAGACTTCCATTATCCATAGCGCGTATAGCGCCTGGATAATGTGCATGTCAGTTTCTCCCTGCCCGCCGGATTCGCCGAGCGGAGAGGAGCGACGGAATCCACCGTTCTCTATGAGAACGGTGGATTACCGTAATTACTGCGACGGATTGGCACCGTACTGCAGCGCAAATTCGGAACGCAGTACGGTGCCAATCCGTGCCAAAATAAGCCGTGTGAACGGCCCCTTAGGGTACATTCAAATGAATGGTTTGGATGTCAGTTCGGGCATGGATTCAGTGCTGAATCTGACTGCAATCCGCCTTACATTCTTCCTCACGGGTTGTTTACACTGCGTTTTTGGATCCGATTTTGGAGCAGTTTGGATCCGAAAATCGCATCTAAAACGCATACGGATTCAACGTATCAAACACGCAGCTGCATGTTTGAATGTGTGTTGGACGTAGCAACTATAGTGTAGCACCCTATAGTGTAGAACTGGCACGTCAGTACTTGGAACGGATCTGAAAGACGCAATGAGACGCGTATCGGCAATCACTCGTGTGAATGCCGATGCGTGTTTCAAAGTAAAAGCAATGTAAATCACACTGCACATTATTAGATGTGTGTTTGGATCCGTCTAGGGTCCGACAGATGGATCCAAACGTGTATTTAAAAATGTATGTTCACACGGACTCAACACGGCATGTGAATATACCTTAATGGAAAATCAGCATTGTTCACACAGTACTGATTTTCCTCAGCGCTGAAAATTTTCTCACTTTACATAATAGTACATAGGAAGCTGAAACTCCGCTTCAAATCAAAGCTTACAGGTGCATATTTCAGATGAGGATTCAACATTGACATTTTCAGCGTCCAAATCGGCTGTCTAAATGTAGCATGAGGGGAGCTGCAGACACTGCCTAGGTTGTTTCTTTTGAGGGTAGTTCTGTATGGCATCGTAAAAAAGTTGTGGTTAATGAGGCCACACGATAAAAACAGAACAAAAACGCAACAGTTCAGGTGCTAATTGGGAATAAAGAACTCAAGTGCATGTCCGGTCTGTCACGCTTTTTGTTCGATACATTAAGCTTATGCGTTCACTAAATATAGTCCTATTGGTATTACATTTGCCCTATAGGTTTCTATGGCCATGTCACAGTATCTGTCAGGATACATTATTCACAGTACCTCAATGAATACTCTGGAAAGGGCCTAAACATGATCTGTATGCGGCATCAATAATCTTTATTTTCCTATAGTGCAAGCGTTGGAATAATCGATGTCCATCTAGGGCTGCTTTAGACTATGTCTACACAGCAATGTTAAAATACAGTTGTAAATCCGACGGTATTTTAACGTCGCCGCACTGCGGTTTATGTGCAAAACACGAGGTTGGATTTCGGATTCCCGCCAGCCCTGTACATTGAGGCTACAGGAATCTGATGGGAATCAGGAAGAAGGTAGAACATGTTCCATCTTCTGCCAGACAGACAGCGGCTTCAGTAGGAAACCCGTTCTGTATAGACTACAGCCCGGATTTTCTATTGAGGTCTACCCAGCGCAGGGTATAGTCGGATTTTCGGTGGATTCTAAATACTGATAATAAATACTGATTAATCCGATGATAAACCCGTGCTGTGTAGACTACAGCATGGATTTTCTATTGAGGTCTACACAGCGCAGGGTAAATACTGAATCCGCCGTAAATCTAATGAAAATCCTGTGCTGTGTAGACATGGCCTTAAGCTAGGTTTACACTGCATTGGACAAAAAACGTCTAAAATCGGCCCTTTTTTGTTTTGCGCAAAAACCGCGGTCGTTTCTCATTTTTTTACGTCGCCCATACATTTGAAGATGCCGAAAAAGCTAAAAGCGCCGGAGTATTATACAGCATGTTTTATAATACTCCGACGCCAGAAGATGAGCGGAGAAAAGACAAGCTGTGGAGACTACAGGTGTTTTTTTCTGTTCTATGGGGCTGCATGAATGATCGTATTTTTGGCGTTTTTAAAATCCTAAATCTGCCAAAAACACAAGCATCTTGCTATGTCATGCAGATGTAGCCCTAGAAGCTGAACTTTGCACCATGGATCCCAGCATAACGTCAGTCCTGAGCTGTTATTAGTCCAGTGTCAGTGTGCATCACTTTATGAAGGAATTGCTGCAGTCACTCTTATCTGTAACCTGTTGCTGTTACTCAGTGTTTGCTCACTGAAGCTTTTCCCTCTCATCTGCCCCATCTCCCTCCTGTGCAAACAGTGTATACAGAGCCTGTCTGTCTGATGCTATCTGGCCGCATGTTAGCCCCTGAGGGGGGGCGGCACCGGCCCTGCACTTGGCGCGGATTCACCAGACAGCAGTGCGGCCGCCAGGTGGAGGGGGGGGGGCAGCGTGTGTAGACTCCTGACACTCGCAGCCGTGTGGAGGGATGTCCCCAATGTGTCCTCCCCCTCCTCCTCCCAGTACAAACACCTCCCGGCTCCTTCCCCTGCACACGGCTCTTGTCCTGTGAAGTTTAGGTGTTGGCAGAGTGGTGCCCCTCCGCCTTCAGGACAGTGTCTGAGGGAAGGACAAATGTTCTCACGTTATAAGAATTAGTCATTTTACTCTGGAAATGAATATTTGTAATTACATGGAACCTGCATGGACTATAAAGAGCTATTCCAGATGTGATATTCTAGTATATTCTATATAGACCGAACTTTACAGTTTTTAAAGTAACATTTTGCTAAAAAAAAATATGAGCTCCCTTTGCTATTTGCTAACATTGTAAAAGCTATAAAGCTATGTCTCCACAGAATGGGATTACGTTCGGATTTTTAAGCGGATTCACTATTTTGGCACTTGTATTTCCATGTCCCACAGCAGCTGCCTATGTAGGCAGTAGCTGTGGAACTACAAGTGCCAGAATGTCACAGCAGACACGTACTAATAAGCACCCAACTCCGACAATTTAAGTACGCCTGTGGAATCGCTGGCACTGTGTAGTTATCAATTTTCTCAGCTGGCCAATCTGGGCAGTAGCTGTGGAATCACAAATGCCAGCATGCTACAAATGCCACATGTATTAATTAGCACCCATACAATTAAGGCATGTTCACACGGCTTAAAATGGGCCGTATTCGGTCCGTAATTAAGCGCCAAAGTGCGCCAATTACGGGCCGAAAACACGGCCCATTCATTACGGTAATATCACTGTTCTCATAAGAACTATGGATTACGTCTCCCTCTTCCCTCGCCGGCGAACCGCCGGGCGGGAGAAAATGAACATGTGAATTTCCTAGCCGAAAAAATACGCGCCGCTAGCAATTCAAGTCATGGGGCCGGCGAAGTGCCGGCCCCTGTCTGCTCAGCTCCCCCCACCTCCCACAGACACCGCCCCGCCCCCCCGTCACACGGCCGTAATTGCGGGGCGAATTACGCGCTGCAAATACACCCGTGTGAACTTAGTCCCCCCCCCCCTTAGCACAGTGTTGGTTTGGCATGCTGGCAGTTGTTGTTCCAACCAATGTAAAAGGGGTGTTAACTGCACTATCCAAAACTACAAAAAAAAACATTTTGGCTGGAGTTAGGGTGCTTTCACACAGTTTTTTGTGTTTTTTGTGCAGAAAGGCACAACAGTTAATGATGTACATTACTGCACAAAAAATGCACCAAAAAAGGCTCCATGTGAAAGCGCCCTTACGTTTAATGGCATGTTCACATGGCTTAACTGCAGGGCGTACAGTACGCCCCGGAATTAAACCGGGTGTAAAGGAGTCGCGCCGGCCCCATAGACAGTCAGTACTCGAGGCATGTAAGCGCCGTGAATAAATGACATGTCCATTATCTCCCCGCGCATACAATACAATCGTATTGTATACGTGGGGAGAGGAGGCGTAATCCATAGTTCTCTATGAGAACTGTGGATTACCGTAATGATTGGGGCGCATCCCGCTCATATTAGAGCGCAGTACGCTCTCAATACGTGGCGAAATAAGCTGAGTGAACATACCCTAATAAATGTAAATTTACTGTAGATCCGGTTGCTGCAGCGTTCTTGGATCCAAAAACGCAGTGTGAACATGCTCTTAGGTGCATTTTTTCTGGTGCATTTATCCCATCAAAAATAATGAGATTTAGCACATAATTTGTAATGTGTAAAATGCTGCAAAAACAAATCACATGCACACATGCATTTTTTTTTTATATAGAAAGGAAAAATGCCACAAAGTGCCTGAGTAAATAACACACCTCCGATATGCTGTATTAAAACAAAAAGCAAGTGACCAATAATAAAATACCAACTTGGACCTACATGAACTGAGAACATTGTGCTGACAGGCCGGTTATTCTAAATCCTTAAGGGCAGTGTAGAATGTACCATAATGTATGCACGCTGTTCTCTTCTGCAGGTCATACATTACAGGGCAGAGTAGACGCTCAATACCACCAAGTCCTGGCTTCAGGCACCACCTTACCCCTGGTCTGGCATGTTCTTCTGCAAGTCATTACATACAGGGCAATGTAAACGCCAATACCACAAGTCTGGGCTCCAGCAACCACCTTTTACCCTGGTCCCTGGCTGTTCTTCTGCAGGTCATACATACAGGGCATGTAGAGCCAATACCACAAGCTTCTGGACTCAGGCACCACCTTTACCCTCGTCTGGCTGTTCTTTTCTTGCAGGTCATACATACAGGGCAGTGTCAGAGTCCAAATACCAAAGGTCTGCTCAGGTTACCCACCTGTTACCCTGTCTGTGGCTGTTCTTCTGGCAGGTTCATACATACAGGCGCAGTGCGATACAATCAGCCATTCTACCACAGAGTGCTCGAAGCTCAAGTGCACCACCTTACCCTGGTCCTGGGCGTTCTTCTGCAGGTCATACATACAGTTCGCAGTCCTAAGTGCCAATATGACAACTCAGGCTCAGCGACCACCTTTACTTGGTACTGGCTGTTCCATCATCTGTTTGTGCCTAGATTTGGCGTCAAGGATCATAAATGTTGTCTAATTCTATGAATGTTGCGTGCGACGCCCCAAAACGGCCCCTAATTCTATGGCGCATTACAAAGACACTTATTGCTCCAAAGTTTGGAGTGCGCCTGTTCATACATTCTTTTTGGCTCAATGTACACCACCAGAAAACTGGAGCAGCCCTGTTAATACACGTCGCCCTTAAAGTGAAGGAAAAAGCAACATCTGTAGTGCATTTTATGTATGCTTATTGATTTTCAACTAACATCTACCAACCACTAAGCAGTTTTTGTGCCCAGATCACAAACACACCATGTAACAATCTGGCTAAATATGCAATATTTGAAACAGAATATACCAGCGCTTATTCCAGTAGAAGTCTAAGGCTATGTTCACAAAGGAGAATTTCGTCGCACATTTCACGTTGTATTTGCGCTTTAATACGAGCGAGATGCACGCTGAAATTATGGTAATGCACAGTTCTCATAGAGAACTATGAATCCTCCTCTCCCTACTCGTACAATACGATCGAATTTTTACGCGCGTGGTGAGGATAAGTGACATGTCAAGTACTTGCGGCAAATACGTTCCGCGAGTAATGCATGTCTATGTGGCCGACGGGCTCAGGACCCCCCCCCCCCTGCATCGCGGGAGTCCGGCCTATCACGCACAACTCCCAAACACACAGCGTAATTTGGGGTGTACTGTAGCGCCCTCACAATATCGCGCGTGTGAACATAGCAATAAGTGTCTGAATTACTGGGGTGAGTGGGAGCATACAGTTCTCAGTTTACAGGCACAATCTTTCTTGAAGTAGTATGATCCCCACAGGATCATAATGTGGAGCATGGAAAAAAGTGATTTAGATGATCCAAGGCTTGTGCCCTGGATTTTTGGGACTTCTTCCTACTGCACAGGAACGCAGCACAGAGGATTCCTGTTCTCCTTCTCTGCAAAGGATTGAAGCTTGAGTAGTAACCTTCCATTTGTGAAGATTAAATGGGGACCAGACAAGTCAATTCTCAGGATCATTAAAGCTAGTCCCCCCACAGAACAGAGAGGCAAATACCGGTTGGAATATCCGACCGGTATTTGCTCTGTTTTGGGGACGTGTAAACTGCCACAGGGAGACAGCTTTTCTCCACGGTTTGCAGAGAAAAGCCCTCCCCTTGGCATTGAAATGTTCATGTTCCGGCCAAAAACTGGGCGGAAGAATGAACATGTTCAATCTTTTTTGGACCGCCGGCGGTCTAAAAAACTGTCCGCCAGAAAATCCACTGCACGGATTTTCCATAGAGGTTTGTGTAAAAGTTTGTTAGCTGGTTTGCAGACGGCTTTCAAAACCAAAAAACGCCTGCAAAACCGGCTGGAAAACCGGCCGTGGGGTTATGCCCTAAGGTTTACAGTTGCTGGACTCTGACTAATCAGACTATTATTGTAGTAGCAGTGCAGCGAGGAAGCTGCACAATATTAATCTCTTACCAACATTTGATGTAAACTTGCGTAATCATGTCAGTAAGGAGCTATGGAGTGGGCTCACTCACCGATGTAATAGGACAGCCATGTTTGTACATCCTTCTGCATTATCTATAAAATGCAGAACTGTGTACAAGCAATCGCGCCTTCGGCTGGTCAAGTATCTTAGGGGAACTATGAGTACAAAAGTACAAAACGTTTTAAAAGTAAAAATTATTAAAAGTTCAAAACACCCACTTTTGCCATTTTACAAATAAAAAAGTGACACAAAATTGGTAGTGCCGTGTCCGTAAAAGTGTAATCTATTAAAACATAAGATCATTTATCCTTTACAGTGAACACTGTAGAAGAAACAAAATTCCCAATTTTGTCCCCAAAAAATTGGAATAATAAATTATTAAAAAGTCAGATGCATCTCAAAATGGTACCAATAAAAATTACACTTCAGCCCGCAAAAATGAGCCTTCACTCATCCATACATGAAAAAACTAAAGTTATTGGTTGCACAAAATGGCGCTGCAGCCCAAATTTTTAAGAATAGGGAATATTTAAATATAATGAAAACTCTACACATTTGGTATCACTGGAATTGTACAGACCTGTAGAATACAGATAACATGCCGTTTATACCAAACAGTGATCTTCATAAGAACTAACCCTCCGCAAAAATAGCGCACATTTTTTTCACTTTCACTTACAATTTTTATTCAGTTTCCCAGTACATTGGTTCGGTCAATGGCACCATTAAAAAGTACATATTTTCCTTCAAAATAACAAGCCCTCATACAAATTATGTAGACAGAAAAATAAAAAAGCTTGGCTTTTGGAAAGCAGGGGAAAAAAAAATGAGCTTGACAAAAAACAAACAAATAGCCTGCGACAGGAAGGGGACAATGCCCCTACACACTTATATTTTTCATGGAATTTTATTGATCAAAAACTGCAAGCATCTTTTTTAGGCTTTATGGGCGACATGTATGAATCCTGGCGCTGATAGACCAGTTCTTAATCGGTTTAATGTAGTAATAGACGCACCAGAATGAATGAACCTGTTCTATCTTCAAGTTTCATAACATACAGTCGCAGTCCTAGTGCCCATACGAAAAGTCTGTGTTCAGGCACCAACTTTAAATTGTCGTGGCTGTTCTAACCGTTTCTGCGCCAAATGTTTGGCGTCAAATAATCATTAAAAATGTGTCTTACTATAATGTGGGTGATACGTCCCCATACAAAGCCCCAGAAACTTTAACAACGCTAAATAGTAGTGTCGTTGGCGTGTACTCGAGTAGCACTTATAGTGGTAATCTATAGTCTTGTACTGGGGGTATAATTAGGTTCATATGTAGTAGCGCTATTGGTAATGTTGGGGGGTCCGGGCATCCAAACGTTTGCTATGGGTCCCAGGCTTTTCTAGTTATGCCCCTGCTTATTACTCATAGCAACCGCTCCTCACTCACCTTCATTTCTAAACTGCATTAGAAATGTTCACCTTAGGTGGTTTGTTTTGGTGGTACCAGACAACTATTTGATGCTTTTTAGGGGTGTCCTGACTTCCTTCAGTGGTACTTGTCAGGGGAAAGAAGAATTAGATTCAGCATATCCCATCCTATTGTTGACAAAGTAGATCACCGGCTTCCAAAAGCGATGTGTGAAATGTTCTGCTTATGTCCCCGTCTGCCTCTGCAATACAGAACACATGCACACTCGGCCAAGCTGAGCATGCATGTGCATAAATTGGGATAAATATAACTGACAGATATCTAGTGTGCATGGCCAACTAAAAGGACTAGGAATGTTTGGATGCATGAAAATCACTATAGCAGATTTTCAGGTTAGCACTGTCTGATTACAAAGTGTCCAGGATAAAATATACATATTTGTGTATGTAAACAAACAGCATTGTTCCTGTAGCCATGGTCTCCAAGGATAGGAACCAAATTATATTATTTTAATTTAACAAAATTGCTTCCTTATTATTACTGTATATATTTGAAACTGTGAGTTCTTAAAGAGAACCTGTCGGGCGATTTGTGCTAAATTTACTTGTAAACTTGCCTAGGTAAAATGAGCAGCAGATTACAGTAATCAGGCAAGTGGATGAGATTTTACATTTCTCAAATGCTACAAACATTTTCAGTGTGGAAAGCTCAGCATACTTTTGATTTGCAAATCTACAGCATTCTCATTCTGTTGCAGATCTTTAGGCTACATCTAGGCGCCTAGTATTTCAAGTCGTCTAAAACTGAAAATAAATCATCCCCACTGACCTCAAAAGAAAATACGCAGTCTTGTAGTTTCATACACAATGCGATATATGACAGATTTGTTTTTTAAGAGAAAAAAAACATCTAGAACATTTTTCACTCCTATTACCATTGTAATATCCCAACATTACAAGCAAAAATTGACTGATTGTGGTAAACATCTACTCGCCTCGTCGACTGCTCGACTTAAAAACAATCTTTGTGAAAAATTTATGTCAGTCGTAGACATATCTTCATGCCGCGACACTACACACACACAAAAATCCACCATGAAATACTTTTTAGCGTTTGAAAAACCACATCATCTGATGCAGTTTTCAACGACTACAGAATCTGACGATGTAAATTTTAGTCTCAATGTTCTGCGAACATGCCTTACATGAATTTATTTAAATAACTCACTTTCAATATAGTAGGTGTAAAATCTGCAGTGAGTCTGCATGTAACATGCAGATGTTACAGGAAATTAGTGGCAAGATCTGCAGCGGAATATTCTCATCATTTCGATGAAAATGAACTATATAACTATATCAGCAAAAGAATCCTTTACATATAGTGATCACATTGGCTAACACATGCTTATAAAAATAGAATACATATGGTAAAAAAAAATAGCAGAAATGATTAAAAATACCACTTACTTTTATTATTTTAAATATAGAAGTTGGACAAAAAATACTAGAACAGCTCTATTTTTACAGAGCCATGTTAAACTCTCCCTGACTCATCTCCTATCACTGGTAGCACCCCTTTTATTTCTCAATCACATAGGGCCACATGTATGAAAACTGTCTAGGTCTAAAATTCACCTTGTTGCCATAGAACCAAACAGAGCGCCCCCCCATTTTTTTAGAGCACTATTGAAAAATAAGGGGACTCGATTGGTTTTGGGCAACAAAGTGAGTTTTAGACCTAGACAGTTTTCATACATGTGGCCCATAGTTTTCATTGCTGCTGATAAACTTTACTTGTGCGGTTATGAAAATCTGTTTGGTTTACAGGTATGATATGTAAGATTTGACAAGGTTCCAAAGGAGAAAGAGTGTTGTTTTTCGGTTGAAACTTAACCAAAAAAAACACAAAGGGCCACATGTATGAAAACTGTCTAGGTCTAAAATTCACCTTGTTGCCTAGCCCCCCAATAGAGGCCCCCCCTCTTTTTCCAAGACTATATGAAAAGTAAGGGGAGCTCTGATTGGTTGGTATGGGCAAAAAGTGAGTTTTAGACCTCAGTTTTCATACATGTGGCCCAAAATTACAGCCTCTCAAAGTTTAAAGGGGTTTTCTTGCTACAAAGATCATTATTATTTTTTATTTATTTTTTTAAAACGCCTTGATTCCAAGGCGCTGACTTCAGGGTTTTCTACATAACATAAATCAAAACGAGCAATGATAAGTGATTAATGACAAATTTGGGCGACAGAGGGGAGAGGACCCTCCCCCGAATTTCAAACTACAAGGAGGGGGAACGAGACAGGAGGGGAGGGGCAGATATGTTTGAGGAGGAAATAGTGACAAAGGTTATAGGCAAGCTTGAAGAAATGGGTTTTCAGGTTGCTTTTGAAGCTGGTGAAAGTGGAGGAGACTCTGATGTGTTGGGGCAGTAAGTTCCAGAGTGTGGGTGAAGCACGGGAGAAGTCTTGGAGACGGTTATGTGAGGAGCTGATAAGGGGAGAGCAGAGAAGAAGGTCCTGTGAGGAGCGGAGATTGCGTGAGGGGAGATATTTGGAAATTAGGGCAGAGATATATGGAGGGGAGAGGTTATGGAGCGCTTTGTAGGTCATGGTTAGTAGCTTGAAATGAATTCGCTGGGCAATGGGAAGCCAGTGAAGGGATTGGCAGAGAGGAGAGGCAGAGGAGTAGCGAGGTGGATAAGACGGGCAGCAGAGTTAAGGATGGATTGGAGGGAAGTGAGGGTGCTAGCTGGGAGGCCAGAGAGAAGGATGTTGCAGTAGTCTAGGCGGGAGATGACAAGGGCATGGACCAGCATTTTTGTAGTGTCATAGCCGAGGAATGAGCGGATGCGAGAGATGTTTTTCAGGTGGAGGCGGCAGGCAGAGGTGAGGGTTTGGATGTGTGGTTTGAAAGATAGAGCGGAGTCTAGGATTACCCCAAGGCAGCGGACTTGCGGAACAGGTGAGAGTGTAGAGCCGTTGACTGAGATAGAGAGATCAGGGGTAGAGTTGGACGGTGGAAAGATGATGAGTTCTGTATTCTCCACATTTAGTTTTAGGAGACGTGATGAGAAGGAGGAAATGGAGGACAGACAGTCAGGGATCCGGGAGAGTAGAGAAGTGACATCTGGGCCGGAGATGTAGAGTTGGGTATCATCAGCATACAGGTGGTATTGAAAGCCATGTGAGGCTATGAGCTGACCGAGGCCAAGAGTGTAAAGAGAGAAGAGTAAAGGACCCAGGACTGACCCCTGAGGGACACCAACAGAGAGAGGCCGGGGAGAGGAGGTGGAGCGAGAATGAGAGACGCTGAATGTCCGATCAGTGAGGTACGAGGAGATCCAGGAAAGAGCCAAGTCCGTGATGCCGAGGGAGGAGAGGATGTGTAGCAGGAGGGAGTGGTCGACAGTGTCAAAGGCAGAGGACAGGTCTAAGAGGAGGAGCACAGAGTAGTGGCATGAGGCTTTAGCAGTTACTAGGTCATTAGTGACTTTGGTTAGGGCGGTTTCGGTAGAGTGGTGGGGTCGAAAACCAGATTGTAGTGGGTCAAGAGGAGAGTTGGAGGACAGGTGGGAGGACAGCTGAAGATAGACGAGCAGCTCGGATCTCTCAGATTATGGGGACTGTAATAATAAGCACTTTTGTAATTGGGTTGCATTACCTCAGTCACTTAGTATAGTAGAGATGAGCTTTTCTGTGCATCTGTTTTCTATTTCTGCTGCTGCTAGTCAGGACACGACCCCTTTTCTGTGATTGGCCAGTTGGGACATGCCCCCGGACAGATTCCTGGACAGGCCCCCTGCACCGTTATTGGCTGACTGACATTTCAGTCAGCCTGTTGGGATACGCCTCCAGACAGGAAATGCCCTGGGCACGCCCCGTGAGCTGTGAATGGCTGCCTGCACCCTCTGTGTTTACTCCCCTCTGAGCTGTTTAAACTGAAAGTAAAACCAGCTATGTGAGAGGGCTGCTGGCTGTATACTTATCTCTTAGCTCTAAGGTGAATGATCTGACTACTGACTGTTTAACTCATAGATATAACCCTTCATATAACACAGTATTGTCACGGGTGGTCCCGCAGCCCCTCGCCCGTCGGGTCCCGGCTTCCCCCTTACCTTCCTGCGCTCCTGAGTCCTCTCCCCTCCGGGCCCGGGCCCGGCGGGGCGCCGGCCCGGGCCCTTTAGGCGCCCGGGCCTCGAGGTTTTTTTTAAAGGGCCGTCGCCCATTATTGGTTTTAAGGCGGGCAGGTGACCCCTATTTAACCCCTCTCCTTCCGGGTCCCCTTTGCCGGATTTTAGTGCCACAGCCTTTAAGAAAGCTTTTTGGGCCTCGTTTGTCTACTTCCGTGTACCGAACCTACACTCCTGTTTCCTGCCACAAAAACCATTGCCGCCTGCCCTGACCTCCTGCCTGCCCCGACTCCGCCAGCCCACGATTCTGACCACGCACTGCCTTGGCTGCCACCGCAAGCAAGCACGCCAGTGGGACGACCTGGTAGTTCTCGTACGGCTTACACCACGTTGCGGTGGCCCACGGATCCACTACAGTTTCTTACAGTAAGATCCGGGCCAGGGATCCCCCCCAAGGCCCCTCTCCCAGTAAACCCGGGATCTCACGGCGATAGTGGCTCAGCACCTCATAACTACCAACAAGCCCAGCAGCTAAACCCAGTTGCCCGCATGATGCAGCAGTCCTGGTAACCAACAGCTGCCGCCCTCCTTCCTTGGCACACCTCCGCCAGCCCCCCGGGCTTCTCGGCTACGCTTACCACACCTGACAAGTTTGAGGGGATCCAAACTGTGCGGGGGGATTTTTTTACCCAGTGTGATGCCGTTGATTTGAGGGCCCGGTCAATTTCCCACTGAACTTTCCCAAAGGGGGGGGGGCCTTGTGGTCAGTCTGCTGCCCGGGAAGGCTCTAGTTTGGGCCCCCCTTTTCTCTGGGACCGGGGCATCCGGAAGCGGACTACAGACTTTCTCTCAGAGTTCCGCAGTGTCTTTAAAGACCCGGCCGGGCTTCCTCGCGGAGACCCCCCTTACAAACCTTCGCCAGGGTGCTCCTCTGTCGGCACTAGCAGTTCTTTTTTGGACCCTGGCGTCGGGCTGACCGGGAACGACCCGCCCTATGTCTCCCTTTTAAAAAGGGGCCTGTCCGGCGAGTTAAGGAGCCTAGCGGCTAGAGAGATCCCGTCCTCCTAAGCGAATGGCCCCCTAGCCACTCGGATCGATTTTCCTTCGCCGAGCGACAAGGGGAAAACTACCCAGGAATGATCTCGCCCGACCACGCCTTTGCCTCGCCTGGCCCGGTCTTCCAAAGCCCCCCACTGCCGCTTTCACCCTTACCAGTGAAAAACCCCATGCAGGTGGCCCGGGCACATCTGCCCCAAAACAGGAGCTTCCCGCCGTCGGGCAGAAAAAATTGTCCCTTTACTGTCCCAAAACCCGGACATTTCCCGCAAGGGTTCCCCCTTCGCCCCAGCGGCAGGGGAAAACGCCCGCACCGGGCCTATGTCGGGG
The DNA here is from genome assembly GCA_025379985.1 of Phyllomedusa bahiana. Classification (NCBI taxonomy): domain Eukaryota; kingdom Metazoa; phylum Chordata; class Amphibia; order Anura; family Hylidae; genus Phyllomedusa; species Phyllomedusa bahiana. The sequence goes on along the minus strand of JAODAL010001724.1, from coordinate 78,231 downwards.
GGAGGCACCCCGGGGTGTAACATTTCCCTCCGTCTTACTATGGAGGTTAGGTTTTTTTTGGGGGCCCGGACTCGTTTTTCGGGTGCCCCTTTTTTGGACTCTGGATCCCCCGGGAACTTTATTCTGCCACCCTGGTGTCCCAGTATCGCCTTCGGTGACCCGTCTGGGAAGCCCCGGGTGAATCCTCCGTGGTGGCGACTACTTAGTGAGGCCATTCGGTACGTGACCAACCCGTTGTTTCCCCCCGGGGGGGGCCTTAACAAGGAGGAGATCCCTTCTACGTCCTCCCTGGGTCATCCTCCGCTACCCCTCTTGGGTTTCCCGTGGCTACAGCCCCATGCCCCGACCCCGTTTGGGAAAACCGGGGATTCTACGCTGGGCCGATGCCAGAATCGCGGGTCTCTAAATTCCGCGGCCTGCGGGTATCCCACCTCATCAGTCGTACAGGCCCCTCCCAGGTCTTCCCGCTGAATCCCGGGACTCGTGGAGTCTTTTCGGAGAAAACAGGCCGAACCCCTTTCCTCCTCACCGCCCCCTTGACTGTCCCATTGACCCCCTTCGGGGCCCACCCCTCCCGGGGGAGAGTTTACCCGTTGTCCAGCCAGAGACTGGCCATGTGGGGACTTTATCCTGAGAACCTGCAAAAGGGCTTTAAAAGAAATCCTCATCCCCCCGCCCGGAGCCGGGTTTTTCTTCGTTCAGAAGAAGGATGGTTCCCTCCTCCCTCCCCAAACTCCCGGGCCTGAACCGATTACCGGAAAAACCGGTACCCGTTGCCACTAATTACGGAACTCTTTCCCCGCTACAAGGAAGCCAAGGTCTTCCCCAAAACGGAAATGCGCGGGGCATACAATCTCATCAGGATCCGTGGGGAGATGAGGGAAAGAGGCTTTCAATACCCCCCGCCGGCCATTTTGTAAATACCTGGTGATCCATTGGTCGTGCAATCCCCCGCGTTTTCGGGAGTTCGGTAAACGAATCGGGGACCTGCTCTACAGGTGTCATGGTATCGGGTAAAATTTGGTTTTTCCCCCCTTAAACCTCCGGACCATCTATCACGGGTGCGCCTGGTCCTGAAAACGCCTTCGCAAAACCGCCTTCCAATTGAGAAGTCGTTTTCCACAACCCAGTCTCCCTTTTCCCCGGGTTACATTGTCTCCGACCGGGGCCTGCAAATGGATCCCACAAGCTGTTGCTATCTTGAAATGGCCACGACCTGTTGGATTCGAGCCATAAAACGTTTTTTGGGTTTTTCCCAATTTATGACGTTTATACCCCAATTTTCCTACACTGGTGGGCCCCAATTGTGGCTCTCCCAGGAAAAAGGCCAACCCCAAAAATGTTGGCCACCAGCGGCCAAAGACCCCTTTCTGGGATTTGAAGTGGCCTTTGCTTCCGACCTATTCTGTACGCCCTGATCCGAAAGCCCTTTTTCTTGGAGGTGGATGCCTCTTCGGTGGGGGCCGGAGCGGTTTTACTCAAAAGGTCCCCAAAGGGGAGAACCGTCACATGGGCTTCTTCTCAAAAACCTTCTCTGGCAGAGAGGAATTTTATGCTTTGGGGGGCCCAGAATTGCTCGCTATCAAAGATGGCCCCCGGAAGGTGGGGATCTTTTGGGGGGTTGTCTCCTTTTGAGGTGTAACTGAACAAAAATCTTCTTACCTCCAGGGGCCGCGCCTCAATCCTCGGCAAGCACGGTGGTCTTTTTTTTTTCCCGATTTAATTTCCCGGGTCCTTTTCGCCCACCAGAAGAAAAATTGGGCTGATGCCTCTCTCCGCTCCGAGTCAAAAGGGGGAGGAGCCGCAGCCCCAACAAATCTACCCCGGAACGCCTGATCCCAGCGCACCGGTCCCCTTTGGCAGATACCTCCTGGCAAGACCTACTTCGGCCATCGTGGCAAGAAAATCCTGAATTGGGGACACTGCTCCTTGTTTGGGAGGACATCCGGGGGCCCGAGTCGTTCCCGTTGATCCTCGGTTCTACTGGAGCCAGGACTGGCTAAAGATATTAAGGACTTTGTGGATGCCCGTGCTACTTGTGCCCGGAATGGGCCCCGCCCGGTCCCTCCGGGGTACTGCAACCCTGCCTTCGCCCAGTATTCCATGGGGCCAGTGGGGATGGGTTTTTATCACCGACCTTCCATCCCTTTGGGGGAAAACCGTGATCGGGCATTACGGATAGGTTTTGAAAATGTCGCACTTTGTCCCACTGGGCCCGGGTTACCTTCCCCCACCCGTCTGGCCCCCCCTGTTTTTAGTCACATCTTCCGCATGCATGGCCTGCCCCAGCACATCGTTTTTTATCGTGGGGGGGCAGTTGTTCCCTTTTTGGGCCACTTCTGCTCCCGATTGGGGGTGAAGTTAGACTTCTCTTGTCTTACCATCCGCAATCTAACGGCCAGGTAGAGAGAGTCAACCAATTTGGGCATTATTACGTCACTTTGTTTCTGCCCCCGCCAGGATGATTGGGCCGACCTCTCCCCGGGGCCGAATTTTATAAATTCACTGGTTCAGGGTCCCCAGGCGCATCCCCTTTTTTTTGATTTGGTGGCTTTCCCCCCCCCCTCTCCCTCTGCCCCTTTCCCCCTCCGAGGGTTTCCCCCTGGGAGCCTGGGGCCCGACCTATTGGGATTGGGAGCAGCCTCTCCCCGAGCTGCTGCCGCCCGTATGAAGGTCCAGGCGGCAGGAAGAGGAGACCCGCTCCAACCTTTACCCCCGGGGAAACCCGTTGGTGTCCGCCAAAAATGTCAGGTTAAAAACCCCAGTTAAAAAGTTGGCCCGGCTTCCTAGGTCCCTTTGAAATCCGAGCCCCATTTAAACCGTGGGATAAGCTCAAAATCCCTCCCCCCATCGGATCCTAATTTTTTCCATGTATCCCCCCTAAAGCCCGTCGTGTTGAACCGCTTCTCCAAAAATTGTCCCTCCCTCTCCTGGTCCGTACCCCAACAAAATTTTCGTCAAAGAGATCTTGGCTATGAGGGTTTTTAGGGGGGAAACGGCAATTTTGGTTGTTGGGAGGGATTCGGTCGGAGGAGAGACTTTGGGGCCGGGAGAACATCCTGGACCGCGGGGTTTGTGTTTACCTTCCCCCGAACCCCGAAAAAGGGGGGGCCTGGGGGGGGGGGGTACGTCACGGGGGGGCCCGCAGCCCCCCGCCCCGGGGTGCGGGCGCACTCGTGCGGTCACCTTTGGGGCCCGGCTTTCCCCCCCCACCTTCCTGCGCTCCTATCCCTTTTTTCCTCTGGCCCGGGCCCGGCGGGGCCCGGGTCTCGAGGATTTTAAAAGGGCCAGTACGCCCATTTTGGTTAAGGCTGGAGGTGACCCATTTAACCCCTTCCTTCCGGGTCACCCTTTTCCGGATCTTTAGTGCCCCAGCCTTTTGAGAAAGCTTCTTGTGCCTCATTGTTGACTTCCCTGTACCGAACCTCACCTCCTGTTTCCCGACCCCGAACCATTCCGCCTGTCCCGATCCTCCTGTCCCGACTCCGCCTACGCCCAGATTCTGTACCACGCACGCCTTGGGTGCCACCCCAAGCAAGTCACCCAGTGGGACGACCTGGTAGTTCTCGCGCCCCGCAAGTCCATCCGCTTTGCGGCGGGTCTGGTGAAAACCCGGGTTTTTTCTTAGATTTTTCCGTCCCCTGGTACGGTTACCCATCGCTTGCGGTGGTCCAGCGGATCCACTACCTGCATTCGTTACAAGTATTATGCCCTGTGCTCCCTCCATATAACACAGTGACACAGTCTCCTGCCTGAAAACAGAGGGTGAGGAGGGGGAGGGCAGTGTGCATTCCTCCATGTTTTACAGTTCAGGCTGTGTGATAACTGTTATAGCCCAAGGGCTTGTGGAGCCTGAAACGAAGGCTCTGCAGACACAAGAGAAAACTGCAGGAGGTTTCCCGATCTGTTTTTGTCCAGACAACCTTCCCCTTCTATGCAAATACAGAATGATGATGTCACAGCTTTCAGTGTGGGAGACACGCCTGCTGAGAGGAGGACACACCCCTGGCGGGGAGAAAGATCCGGCCCGGATTTCCCCAAAATTTAACCATAGAATCAGCTCAAGAGCACGAACCCTTCAACCGATAAAACCCCTTTAACCTTTATCAAACTCTGCAATAATTTGAGGGACTGTAGTTTTTGTGGTTTTTTTGCATATTACGATTAGGGTTCATTCCCTTTACAATTTTCTCCAACCCATTCTTTTTACATGAGCAGGTCACAACAAATAAAAAGTTGCATACTTTTATCATCTTTCCAGCCAATGGAGTGACAAACCTTCAAGTTCTAATGGTCTCTTAGAAACTGAATGTTTTATTGGGTGTAACTTAGAGTGTAATGTCAGAATATGAGTCATGCCCCATAAAATGCGTAATTTGCGGACTGTCGTAATTCAGGACTACCTGTATATGAATATATATGTTTCATGGTTAAAGCAATATAAAACTTAGGTCACACCCCACATGGGCATGCCTGTTCTCTTATTCCCTTGCTATATCCCATTGGCAGATTTCAGCAATTGGCAAGTCTGTCCATTTTTTTTGGTAATGCGTCTTGTCAGCTTTTTAGTTCAGGTTTTGTTTCACTTAGAGCTCATGGAGTCCCTAAAGTGCTCTATTTTGACTTTATAGGTAGTCCATGTGCCATGTTGTAAAGAAAACAGTGTTTGGAACTGAATTGTGGATAGTATCCTTTACTAAAAGCAATGCATCTAGATGAGCATATGTCTGTAATACAGCATCCAATGGAAGTCTGAAAGATATTTTTTTTCTCAGATTCCATATGAAATTAGAGTCATATGTAGGTGGCATATGAAAATTGTAGAACATAAATGTGACTACCCCTTTATGTTTTTGAGTGGAAGGTTTCTTGAGCATATAGATTCCCAAATAAATCATGTTTGTAATTGTTCACTGTAAACTATGGAAGAAAAAAACATACATGTCGGTGTTTTCTGATTGGGCTAAATACAAACCTGCAAAACGTAAATGTAAATGTAATAGAGGGCATTGTATGGCTCTGAAATATTATATTTACTTTCACCAAGGCATCACACCAGTAAGTAATTAAACATATTTCTTTTAGTGGATAGGTCACAAAACAAATTGAAGAAGGTAACCTTTACATTGCTTCAGGGGCATTAAAATACCATCCCAGAAATACATATTGAATTACCTTTTTTCTTTTTATGAAATGGTGAGTTCATTATAACTCTATTACCTGTATTGACTTAAACTTTATGTCAAACAAGATAATGTATGCAAAGGGCATAAAACAGCTGACAAACTGCAAATTATTTGCGTTCCATATTTTTGCAGAAACAAAATTGCTATCTTTTTTTATTAAAATGTATCTTTCCTCATCATTATGTATTCTCTCTCACAAATTATTATTTCATAGAAATGTATTCAACTTAGTGAAATCATTTCTACACTTAAAGAGACCCTCGAGGCTCCACATTTTAGCATTAATTTTCCTCACTATACAGGGCCTTGCGAAAGTATTCGGCCCCCTTGAACTTTTCAACCTTTTGCCACATTTTTTTTTTTTTTTAAAGAATCAACAACAATTGGGACACAATTGTGAAGTGGATCGAAATTTATTGGATATATTAAACTTTTATTAAAAAAAAACAAAACTGAAAAGTGGGGCGTGCAATATTATTCGGCCCCTTTACTTTCAGTGCAGCAAATTCACTCCAGAAGTTCAGTGAGGATCTCTGAATGATCCAATGTTGTCCTAAATGACTGATGATAATAAATATAATCCACTTGTGTGTAATCAAGTCTCCGTATAAATGCATCTGCTCTGTGATACTCAGGGTTCTGTTTAAAGTGCAGAGAGCATCATGAAGACCAAGGAACACACCGGGCAGGTCCGTGATACTGTTCTGGAGAAGTTTAAAGCTGGATTTGGATACAAAAAGATTTCTCAAACTTTAAACATCCCAAAGAGCACTGTGCAAGCGATCATATTGAAATGGAAGGAGTATCAGACCACTGCAAATCTACCAAGACCCGGCCGTCCCTCTAAACTTTCATCTCAAACAAGGAGAAGACTGATCAGAGATGCAGCCAAGAGGCCCATGATCACTCTGGATGAACTGCAGCGAACTACAGCTGAGGTGGGAGAGTCTGTCCATAGGACAACAATCAGTCATACACTGCTCAAATCTGGCCTTGATGGAAGAGTGGCAAGAAGAAGCCATTTCTCAAAGATATCCATAAAAAGTCTCGTTTAAAGTTTGCCACAAGCCACCTGGGAGACACCAAACATGTGGAAGAAGGGGCTCTGCTCAGATGAAACCAAAAATCGAACTTTTTGGCCACAATGCAAAACTATATGTTTGGCGTAAAAGCAACACAGCTCATCCCCCTGAACACCACCCCCACTGTCACACATAGTGGGGGCAGCATCATGGTTTGGGTTTTCCTTCAGCAGGGACAGGGAAGATGGTTTAAATTTATGGGAAGATGGATGGAGCCAAATACAGGACCATTCTGGAAGAAAACCTGTTGGAGTCTGCAAAAGATCTGAGACTGGGACGGAGATTTATCTTCCAACAAGACAATGAACCCAAACATAAAGCAAAATCTACAATGGAATGGTTCACAAATAAACATATCCAGGTGTTAGAATGGCCAAGTCACAGTCCAGAGCTGAATCCAATCGAGAATCTGTGGAAAGAGCTGAAAACTGCTGTTCACAAACGCTCTCCATCCAACCTCACTGAGCTCCAGCTATTTTCCAAGGAAGAATGGGCAAGAATTTCAGTCTCTCGATGTGCAAAACTGATAGAGACATACCCCAAGCGGGTATGCGGCTGTAATCGCAGCAAAAGGTGGCGCTAAAAAGTATTAACTTAAGGGGGCCAAATAATATTGCACGTCCCACTTTTCAGTTTTTTATTTTTTACAAAAGTTTAAAATATCCAATAAATTTAGTTCCACTTCACAATTGTGTCCCACTTGTTGTTGGTTCTTCACAAAAAAATTAAAATTTTATATGTTTATGTTTGAAGCCTGAAATGTGGCAAAAGGTTGAATAGTTCAAGGGGGGGCGAATACTTTTGCAAGGCACTGTTTGTATTACAATTATCTGTTAAGTTTCTCTTTTAGCAGTTTAATAATCTGTAGTTTGTTATTCTACTCTTGCTATTATAGAAATCAGCTGTTCTATCAGCTGACGTACTGCTGAGCAGCAGCTACCGTATATACTCGAGTATAAGCCGAGTTTTTCAGCACAAAAAATGTGCTGAAAAATCCAACCTCGGCTTATACTCGGGTCACTGTCAGCTCTCGGGCGCTGAGACGGCCCGAGCACCGGCAGGGACACTTCAGCTATATGCGGCTCCTCTGGGAGCGCATATAGCTTATTGCCGAGTACAGCAGACAGCCTCCGGATACTTCCATGGCCCGGGCGCTGTCGGCGATCTCTTCCCCTGTATGCGACTCCTCCGGAACGCATACAGGAGAAGATACCACTGCGGAGCAGAGAGTGAGCGCTCCCTGCTCCGCAGAGGACTCCGGCCGGCTGCTGACTGGCGGCTGTCCGGAGTTTTCGGCACAGGCAGCATATGTCATCACACTGCGTGCGCGGCCTGATGACATCACCCGCCCGAGCCGGCAAGAGGAAGGAGTGGAGCGCCCGGGGGCGGAGTGGCGAGGAGGCGGAGCGGCGAGGGACCGAGGTGAGTACTGTACTTGTATTTATATATATTTGTTTTTAAATTACCCTGCCTATAACTACCTATGGGGACATGACTGCCTATAACTACCTATGGGGACATGACTGCCTATAACTACCTATGGCAGTGTTTCTCAACTCCAGTCCTCAAGACACACCAGGTCATGTTTTCAGGATCTCCCACAGAAAGCACTGACAATAATTATATCACCTGTGCAGAATGCATGGACAATAATTACATCACCTATGCAATACTGAGGAAATCCTGAAAACTTGGCCTGTTGGTGGGTCTTGAGGACTGGAGTTGAGAAACACTGACCTATGGGGACATGATTGCCTATAACTACCTATGGGGACATGATTGCCTATAACTACTTATGAGGACATAAACCGGTCTACAACTACTTATGGGAACATAAACCTGTCTATAACTGCCTATGGGGACATGCCTGCCTATAGCTACCTATGGGGACATGACTGCCTATAGCTACCTATGGGGACATGACTGCCTATAACTACCTATGGGGACATGACTGCCTATAGCTACCTATGGGGACATGACTGCCTATAACTACCTATGGGGACATGACTGCCTATAGCTACCTATGGGGACATGACTGCCTATAGCTACCTATGGGGACATGACTGCCTATAGCTACCTATGGGGACATGACTGCCTATAACTACCTATGGGGACATGACTGCCTATAACTACCTATGGGGACATGACTGCCTATAGCTACCTATGGGGACATGACTGCCCATAACTACCTATGGGGATATGACTGCCTATAACTACCTATGGGGACATGACTGCCTATAGCTACCTATGGGGACATGACTGCCTATAACTACCGATGGGGAAATGACTGCCTATAACTACCTATGGGGACATAAACCTGCCTATAACTACTTATGGGGACATGATTGCCTATAACTACCTCTGGGAACATGCATGCCTATAACTACCTATGGGGACATGACTCTGCCTATAACTACCTATGGGGACATGACTCTGCCTATAGCTACCTATGGGGATATTACTCTGCCTATATCTACCTATGGGGACATGACTGCCTATAGCTCCCTATGGGGACATGACTCTGCCTATAGCTACCTATGGGGACATGACACTGCCTATAGCTACCTATGGGGACATGACCCTGCCTATAGCTACCTATGGGGACATGACCCTGCCTATAACTACCTATGGGGACATGACCCTGCCTATAACTACCTATGGGGACATGACCCTGCCTATAACTACCTATCGGGACATGACCCTGCCTATAACTACCTATGGTGATATGACCCTGCCTATAACTACCTATGGGGATATGACCCTGCCTATAACTACCTATGGGGATATGACCCTGCCTATAACTATCTATGGGGACATAAACCTGCCTATAACTACCTATGGGGACATAAACCTGCCTATAACTACTTATGGGGACATAAAAAGTTTGTTTTCAGCTTACCCTCTGTGTTCTCATAATATCCAATGTGTCCTGGATGCGCGGACCAACCGTCAACTCCAGCCAGTATTAAACATGCAGTCTTTTTAGAAAAAGATCCAGCATCCACAATAGACGATGTCGGTGCAGCTTATTTAAAAAATGTATGCTTTTATTTCTTCATTTTAAAAAGGAAATTACATCCATTCCATAAAGTGCATAATAGGATGCATGGATAGGAACACACACCTTCATAGACAGGGATCACAAGACTTGGTCTCAAGAGTAAGGTATGTAATTACCGAAACGCGTCGGTCTGTCTGGCACAAGACCACATCAATGTGTGATCCTGTCTATGAAGGTGTGTGTTCCTATCCATGCATCCTATTATGCACTTTATGGAATGGATGTAATTTCCTTTTTAAAATGAAGAAATAAAAGCATACATTTTTTAAATAAGCTGCACCGACATTGTCTATTGTGGATGCTGGATCTTTTTCTAAAAAGACTACTTATGGGGACATAGACCTGCCTATAGCTACCTATGGGGACATATACCTGCCTATGTAATTTTATTGGTATCTATTTTTATTTTTGAAATTTACCAGTAGCCCCTGCATTTTCCACCCTAGGCTTATACTCGAGTCAATAAGTTTTCCCGTTTTTTTGTGGCAAAAGTAGGTGCCTCGGCTTATACTCAAGTCGGCTTACACTCGAGTATATACGGTAATCAGATAAAGCAGAGCTGTAGTGGAGAGCAAAAGAGCAACAAACTTTACCAATAAGTAGGTAGAGGATGTGGCAGAGAGGACAATAGGGCAATGAGGATAGCTCACTTTTTTCTTTTTTCAAACAGGGACATCACAAGTGTGGCTGTTGATTGACTGCGGCATTTATGTGCCACTGCCTAACTTCACTGTTCGGACAGCTCACTTCTGTACTTCTGCAGCAGTGATGTTTCCATTTGAGAAAAGAAAGAAGTAACCAGAAGGCCATCAGAGAGTGAGGACGGAGCAGCGCTGAATCTGAGGTGAAAAGAGAGGTGAGTATAAGTTTTTATTTTATTTTAAAAGGGTACCAGTAGCATAAAAACATTTTTATTAAAGATACGTACAAACCTCTTAAGCATGCCAAGGATATATGAACCGGGAGGAACTGAATGGTATCTCTATATTTTTCTTAGATTCATGGTAGTGTAGATTATCTATGATCCAAGCAGCAAGAGAAATATCCAGCATTCACAGGTCCTGGGCATTAGAGAGTTATAAAATGTGACTTTTATTTATTCATTTCAAATAACAGACGTACATTTCATACCAGTGATATATCAGGTAACGTGTTTCGGCATATAGCCTTAGCAGTAGGACACATTTACTGGCATATGACAAGATTTAAATAGGAAGAAATACAAAGGCATTGGTCAAGAGTGACCAATTAACAGGTTCAACTGTCATAAAAAATTCCTCCTTTCAAGCTGCAGGTTCTTAAAGAAAACCCGTCACCTAGTTTATGCCCCCCTTGCTGAGGACCGCACAAGCTAGTGTCAGACCTGCTGTTTCCAGCGCTGTGTCCCTTATTCTGTAAGATGCTGTAGTTTTAGTGTTCAAATCTGCAGTTTTCAGCAAGAAAAGAGTCATGAAAAGAGTCTGTTTTTTCATGCCCTGCCCACCTGAGACTAGGCCCGCCCACCTCAACTGATAAACCTATTACTTTGAATACATAGATACATGTGAATAACTCAGATGGGCGGGGGTAGCCTTTAGTGGGCGGGGATAACACCTGCTCATGAATAAGATTTGAGCATTAAATGCTCTAAAACTACAGCATCTTACAGAATAAGGGACGCAGCTCTGGAAACAGCAGGTCTGTCACTAGCTTGTGCTGTCTTCAGCAAGGGGGGCATAACCTATGTGACAGGTTCCCTTTAAGAACATCAGTAAAAACAAAGCACAAACAATAAAAACAACAATAATCATATATAAGAACAAAATATCATTGTAACATATCATATAGTGGACTTCTAATCTTTCTTACGCTATGGGTTTAATATTGGTGTAGCATATCTTGTCTTATATTAACAATATTTAAACACAATAATTTGAACAAAGAGGAAACTTATGCTCTTAAAGAGAACCTGTCACATAGATTATGCCCCCCTTGCTGAGGACAGCACAGGCTAGTGACAGACCTGCTGTTTCCAGCGCTGTGTCCCTTATCCTGTAAGGTGCTGTTGTTTCAGAGCATTTAATGCTCAAATCTGGAAGTTTTCAACCAGAAGAGCGTCAGGAAAATAGTCAGTTTTTTTCATACCCCGCCCACCTGAGGCTAGCCCCACCCACCTCAACTGATAAACCTATTATTTTGAATAGGTAGAACCATGTGAATAACTGTCAGGTGGGCGGGGCTAGAATTTGGTGGGTGGGGCTAACACCTGCTCATGAATAAGATTTGAAGGGTAAATGCTCTAAAACTACAGCATCTTACAGAATAAGGAACACAGCGCTGGAAACAGCATGTCTGACACCACATTGTTCTGTCCTCATCAAGGGGGGCATAATCTATGTGACAGGTTCTCTTTAATAGTTTGCATTCTAACACTAATATAGTGGTCAAGATGGCAGACAAAGGGGGGGCCATCATAGACTTAGATACAAGCCTATATAAAAAAAAAAACCCTGATTTATGGCACTAATATAGCATGTACAGGGTGGTAGCTAAAGAATTCATTATTATGGCCACTGATTTTTTGTTGAAATATAATCTTTTTCTTTTTTGATCATATGTATTTACATTGTGGAGCTTCTATTGGGGGCATTCTCTCCTTCTGTAGCCAATATCTACAGTGCCTTGCGAAAGTATTCGGCCCGCTTGAACTTTTCAACCTTCTGCCACATTTCAGGCTTCAAACATAAAGACATAAAATTTATATTTTTTTGTGAAGAATCAACAACAAGTGGGACACAATTGTGAAGTGGAACGAAGTTTATTGGATATTTTAAACTTTTATAAAAAATGAAAAAAATTAAAAGTGGGGCGTACAATATTATTCGGCCCCTTTACTTTCAGTTCAGCAAACTCACTCCAGAAGTTCAGTGTGGATCTCTGAATGATCCAATGTTGTCCTAAATGATTGATGATGATTAGTGTTGAGCGATTACGTTGACTATCGTCATCCAGTCGATAGTCGATATTGGCAATTATCAATAAGATATCCGATAGTCGATAATAGATTATTGCCGATGACCATTAAAGTCTATGGGAGAGGAACAACACCTTCATTTTTACACCCAAACAGGGATGGAGAAGCTGGAATTAACATCCACAACAGTCAAATGGATACGTGCTACATCTTAGGCAACACACTTAGGTTATAAAAGCCACAGAAAAAAAATCACAGACCATTTACTATCCCTGTCTTGTACCACAGCATGACCCTTAAACCTGCATGACCCACAAATTAAAAAGTGCCAGAAGGCAGTATGATTTGAACCATCATTTTACTTGAACTGGACATTGAATATCCCTGTCCTGGAATGCAGCATGAGCCCCAAACCTGCATGAGGCCCCAGATTTTAAAAGTGCCGCAAAAAGGAGTCTTTTTAACCACCCTTTTAGTTGAACGGGACATTAACTATATCTGTCCCGTACCGCATATGACCATTAAACCTGTCTGACCCCCAAAATTTTAAAAGGCTGGGAAAAAAAGGGGTCTTTCAACCACCATTTTAGTTTCACTGGACATTGACTATATCTGTCCTGTACGCTGCAGATTTAAAAAGTCGAAAAAGATCTAACCACCATTGTCATGCTTGTATATTGTCCGACAGAATTAAAAACGTGGCACTATGCTATTTTGTACAGTGACTGTCATTTAGTATATTTTTTGGTAACTGACATTTGTTTACAGAATTTATTTAGGGAAGTTTTATTTATAGTTTTACATTATTATCATTTTGCTTTTTTTTCAAGTGTGATAACATACAACATACACCCCTCCCTGCAGTTTTTAAAGGTATTTTTTACACGTGTAGATGTGTTAATTCGTCCGCACACCCCATAAGTAATAAAAAATGTCCTAATCATCCTCAAAACACTTCTTAGTTGAGAAGACATTTGCCCTCCTGGCTTCCTTCTCCTCCTCTGATGGCATCAATAACTGGGCGTCAGAGCAGACAAAATCATCCTCTTTGGCCTCTTGATCTTTTAACATGCCTTCTGACCCCAACCGTATTTTGTCATCAAAGAGGTCTTCAGAAAATGGATTATCCACAGTGGTGGGTACACGAGTTGACATTTGGGCTGCTTCATGTTGGACGGATGCTGGTGATGCTGATGACGACATTTGTGGCCGTGACTGGGAGGACGAGGAGGTAAGACTGCTGGATGCAGGTTGCATTAACCACTGAAGGACAGATTGGCGACGCTGTTCGTTACTGAGATTCACAGGGCCCTGACCCAGCGATGACAGGCCTGACGGTCCTGCAACCGACAATCCGCTGGCTTGCGTGTTGTCGCCAGCACTGGAAGGAGCACCTTCTCTCGTACCCTCTTTGCTCGCTTACCACCTGCATTTCGCTCCATGTTCAGAAAGATAAAATTTGAGAGGGTATGGAAGAGTTTTGGAACGTCTCTTATTAAAAGACGGCAAATCACAGCTATTCTCAAATCCCTCAAATCAAAACAAAATTGCTGGATTCAAATTTAACTGCAAGGTGGCTCTATCAACAAAGCTGGACTGGGCAAAAGTGCAAAAAACACGTATCTGAAATGTATACGGATAATAAAAGTTATTTTTGGCACCTATCAATTCACCTGTGGTGACTACACAATTGCTGGATTCAAATTTAACTGCAAGGTGGCTCTATCAACAAATCTGGACTGGGCAAAAGTGCAAAAAACACGTATCTGAAATGTATACGGATAATAAAAGGTATTTTTGGCACCTATCAATTCACCTGTGGTGACTTCACAATTGCTGGATTCAAATTTAACTGCAAGGTGGCTCTATCAACAAATCTGGACTGGGCAAAAGTGCAAAAAACACGTATCTGAAATGTATACGGATAATAAAAGGTATTTTTGGCACCTATCAATTCACCTGTGGTGACTACACAATTGCTGGATTCAAATTTAACTGCAAGGTGGCTCTATCAACAAATCTGGACTGGGCAAAAGTGCAAAAAACACGTACCTGAAATGTATACGGATAATAAAAGGTATTTTTGGCACCTATCAATTCACCTGTGGTGACTACACAATTGCTGGATTCAAATTTAACTGCAAGGTGGCTCTATCAACAAATCTGGACTGGGCAAAAGTGCAAAAACACGTATCTGAAATGTATACGATAAATAAAAGGTATTTTTGGCACCTATCAACCTGTGGTGACTACACAATTGCTGGATTCAAATTTAACTGCAAGGTGGCTCTATCAACAAAGCTGGACTGGGCAAAATTGAAAAAGAACACCTATCTGAAATGTATACTGATAATAAAAGTGGAGTTTTGCACCTAACAAATAGACCTGCAGTTACTAGAAAAGATCTGTATCCTAATATAAGTTCAGGCTGCCCAATATCCAAGTAATATTTCAACAGAAAACTGTTAATAATAAAGCTATTGCAATGCAATGTCTACACTAAGTCTGGGTGCACAATATCCAGTATTCTTTAAAGAGCTTGTCTGTGTTCGCCCGCGGGCCCCCCCCCTCTGCTCCCCCCGTGACTTTACAGCGGTAGATGCTCCTTTAAAATTCTCTGCCTAACTACCTAAAATCTGCAAATCTCTGATCTAACTAAGTTCTAAGGATCACAGCTAAAAGTAGAGCTGTCTCTGTGAACAAATAGAATAATTTCGTTGAGCTGTTTGCACAGAGGCAGAGCGCACGTCCTACTGCTTTGAGATACTGACACACACTGATCATGAACAGGAAGGGCTGTTCTATGTAAAACGAGGTCATGTGATTTTTCCAGCCAATCGCAACCATACACATCCCAGTCATGACGTCGCACACACATCTCACCCTGCTCTATTCTGTAAGCTGATTTGCTGGCCGCCAAAATGACAGGAAGCGTCGAAAATGGCGCGATATTAATAGATTATGCACAGATTTTAACCTAAATTATCGCGTGATCTAAAAAATCTGATCAACGTAAATACAGTGCCGATTTCAATTTTGTCGATAATAATCGCTCAACACTAATGATGATAAATATAATCCACCTGTGTGTAATCAAGTATCTGTATAAATGCACCTGCTCTGTAAGAGGCTCAGGGTTCTGTTTAAAGCGCAGAGAGCATCATGAAGACCAAGGAACACACCAGGCAGGTCCGTGATACTGTTGTGGAGAAGTTTAAAGCCGGATTTGGATACAAAAAAGATTTCCCCAACTTTAAACATCCCAAGGAGCACTGTGCAAGCGATCATATACTGAAATGGAAGGAGTATGAGACCACTGCAAATCTACCAAGACCTGGCTGTCCCTCTAAACTTTCACCTCAAACAAGGAGAAGACTGATAAAATACACAATTATTTAAATTACTAGTGTTGAGTAAACAGTAAATAGTTCTAGTTCAATTAAAACGTCAAACTTTTGTGAGTTTGGTTCGAGGTTCTATTCGAACTCAAACTTCGAACCCCATTAACGTCTATGGGAGAAGATGTTCTGATTAATTTTTATACCTATA
The DNA here is from genome assembly GCA_025379985.1 of Phyllomedusa bahiana. Classification (NCBI taxonomy): domain Eukaryota; kingdom Metazoa; phylum Chordata; class Amphibia; order Anura; family Hylidae; genus Phyllomedusa; species Phyllomedusa bahiana. Next base: position 62,400 of record JAODAL010001724.1, on the reverse strand, counting down.
CAGGTGAGGAGAAGCTGTAATTATCATCCATAACAGTAAACTGGATATGTAGAACAACTAAGTGAAGAAAATGTGGCTCTAAGGCCTCGTTCACACGGCTTATTCTGGGACGGATTGGAGCCGTACTGCGCGCCGTATTTGCGCTTCAGTACAGCTCCAATCCGTCCCAGTAACTATGGTAATCCACAGTTGTCAGAGAACTGTGGATTCCGTTGCTCCTCCCCACTCGGCGAATCCGCCGCGGGGGAGAAAGTGACATGCACATTATTTACGGCACGTACGCGCCGTAAATAATGCATTGTCTATGGGGCCGGCGGGCAGCTCCCCCGCCGCGCCCCCGGCCCCGCCCCTTATTCAGCCGTATTGTGGGCGTGATCCGTCCCGCAATTACGGCTTGAATAAGCCATGTGAAACGGGCCTAAGAGTGACAGAAAAAAATTGAGAGGCTAAAATACTTCATTCAATAGCTAACTGAAAAGATGAGGACAGCTTGCAAGCAGGGGTGTAGCTATAGGAGGTGCAACGGTAGCAGCTGCTATGGGGCACTGCATCCTGAAGGGGCCCAAAAGCCCCTTTGACACATAGGAGATTTGGAGACGGTGTGTTATACAATTACTGAACCCCCAAAACTGCAAAAACTTAGCTTTTGGGCACTGAATATGATTTAGCAAATCCAAGCACTCTGTATAATATATATCCATGTATATGAGAGTTAGGCGTTATGTGAGCCTGCAAACGTCGCCAAATAACAGCTTCTGGGTGTGGGAAAAATGCAGCCAGCAATAACAAACTCCCTAACTATTGATGTCTATGGAGAGGAAAATGCTATCTAACTAAGAGCAGTCTGTACAGTACAGAGTGAGCTGAAAATGGCATTCACAAGGCAATACAGTGAAATATATATAACATGGTCATGTGATTTTAAAAGCCAATGAGAGCCCAACACCTCATCGATGACGTTTCTGACACTTCTCTGTGCTCTGCACTGATTGGATAGCCGCCAAAAGTGCAGAAAGGTGATTGGATGGCTGCCAAAAGTGCAGAATACCGCTGAAAACTAAACTGAAAATGGCGTGTCAAACTAGAACTAGAACTTTACTCAAATGAACAGTAAAATGTTTGGTTCGGTTCGAGTTCTAAAATTTCAAGAAGTTCTACTAGAACTTAACTTTTCTAGAACAATTCGATCAACACTATTGATTACAATGCAAAAAATGTAGTATATCTAATATCTTGCACAATATGCCACTTACAATATATAGGTTGCACTACTACTGCTTTAAAAACTAAGATAAGATGAAATTTGGAGTACTAATGTATCTACAGTTATCAAGAATTTTCATGCAATACATGACAATCATGTTACTTGGCTTGTGTTTCATTGGTATTGAAAGGGTCAATAGGTCTATTAGAGTAGGTGATTTACGTAGGAAACTTCTGAATTGTCAGTCTAAATTGATATTTACTTTGGGAACTAAATAGCCATGGGGGTTAAATATCAGACAAAATATCCTATACCAAGGATAGAAGTGTACTACACGAAATGTTATAATGATATTTTGTTGCTATCTAAGATTATTGTATTTTAAATGTTTGTACTTTGTTTTTGCTGATGTTCTTAAGGACCTGCGACTTGAAGGGAGGGATTTTTATGAAGCTGAAACTGTTAGGGCATGTCCACATGGCACGGGTTTTTGGCCGGTTTTTCAGGCGGTTTGCGGTTTTTCAGACTGCCTGAAAAAATTGGCAGAAAATGAGCACAATTGTGCTCTATGGAAAACCCGTGCAGCAGTCCCCTCTGCACGGGTTTTCCGCCCGTTTTTTTTGTCGCCGGTGGACCGGCGACAAACATTGAACATGCACAATCTTCCGTCCGGTTTCCGGATGGAAGATGTGCATCTCAATGGGAGGGGGGAAGGCTGTTCTCCGCTCATCGCGGAGAAAAGCCGTCCCCCCCGCGGCCGTGGCGACGGCCGCAAAACAGGACAAATATCGGCCGTATTTGTCCTGTGCCGTGTGAACGGCCCCTTAGGCTTTGTTTACACAGCACAGGATTTCAGCTGGATTTTTAAGCATATTTAGAATCCACATAAATCCAACTGCAATCCTGTGTCCATAGACCACAATAGAAAATCGATGCTGTAGTCTACACAGCACAGATTTTCTAGCTGTGGGATTTCTAACCCGGTGGCCATCAGCCGGAAGATAGAACATGTTCTATATCTTCCGGTGGTTTCCAGTTGGATTCACATACAGTAAATGTACTGGGACAGCGGGAAATCAGAAAACCGACCATAATATGGCGATGATAAAATGCTGTAGGATTTTGGATGGCATTTTAACATATGCTGTGCAGACACAAAGGGGTTTCACTACATCGATTCACCTTAATTCAGTCCTGTTTTCTCAGTTACATTTTTTCATTCAGGAGCGTGTTTACTGGCTTCTACTGGCCTGCAGTGACAAGCTGCCAAGGACACCAGGTCTGTAGCTATAGCAACCAGTGCTGGCAGCCTATCAGGATAGTAAAACAGGTCTGAGTTTAAAACACCTGAGGACTGAGCACCCTACAGGGGGGAAACTCAAATAGGTAGGACACGCTAAGGACATTATTTCAAAGTGACTTGTTTTTTGCAAGATTTTTAAATATAAAAAGAAACCTTGGGGAGAAAACCCCTTTTAATTGGTCACTTTTAAACAATACCTTTTTTTTTCCTGCTATTTAAATCTTGTATGCCGGTACATGTATCACTGTTATTGAATGTACGCCTGTTATTTTAAATGACTAAATAAAAGTCATGTTTTATAACTTTCTAATGTTCGGGATACTAGTTGTGGATGCTGGATTTTTCTCTTGCTTCTTGGATTGTTAAAGAAATGGTGGAGCTCCCATCTTTCCATGACCGTAAGGAGAGAGGGGCCTTAAATTCACAATCCAGTAACTGTTTTGTTTTTGTGGAATTTTTTAAAGTGACTCTAAAAAAAAAAACATCATTGGGAAGGTAAACAAAGGCACTGAGCAGGTAATTTACCAATTTGCAGTGGAATTCACTACTGTAGGCTTCTGAATCGAGAAGCCTGTTGTATTTACCTGCTCAAAACATAGGTCTAAATCCTAGACAGTTGTTGGTTTTGCATTATCTTTTATTATTCTCTACTATATGTTATGTAATGTGACTTATATTATAAATTATAGCATTTTTTGCTATCTGTCTGCATTTTAATTAGCTTTTTTTGCTTTTTGTCACTTGTTTTTGCCCGGGTTTGGATTGGAAGTGTGCTATTGGAAGCTTTCTCATAAAATACCGTATGCGTGTTTCACGGCCGCTGCAAAATGCCTGAATTTGTTGTACGCCATGAATTTGGGTTTGTTTGGTTTTGGGATTTTAAGATATTAGAAATAAATAAAGTCCAACTGAAATTTTATAACCAATAAAAAGGTTGTGCTGTAGTCTACCAAAGATTTTAGGGTTTTAACTATAAAATGACTTTTATACAGGCAGTTATTCACAAAATAATGTTTGGCAGGAATCAAAAACGTCCAAAACTATGGTGATGCTAAAGCCTGTGGGTTATGATTATTAACATATGCTGTCTCAAATTTCTCTGATTCACTTAAACGTCCTGTTTTCTCTTCATCTTTTTGGGGCTTTTACTGGCTTCACTGCTGAAGTGACTCCCAAGACACCTTTGAAGAACAGTTGGAGCTTCAGGAGAGATCCACTCAGCGCACGGGAATGCTTCAGAGGGGAAAAAGGTAGGACTCTGCTCGACTATATTTCCTTGTTTTTGCGCTTAAATATAAAAGCCCTTGTAGTGAGCCCCTTTAGGCATTTCCTCCTTTTGTATCTTCCTACCAATTAAGATGTGGACAGACATTTTGAATGTCTGTTATTAAACAAAATAAATCATGAAAATGTCTTTGGAACTTTGTGGATCTAACTTTTTCTTACTATCTTGGATGTAAGAAATGGGACTTATGTTCCTCCGTATTAGGAGACATTCTGATTCAGTAACACTCCCCTTGTTTGTTGTGGAATTAGAGACTTTATATCTATGCGGGGATAAGGCATTTGAGCATCCTTGCCTATTTGCAGTGGATATTCCTCTCTGTAGCTTCTAATCAGCCCTTTGATTCCTGCAACAACATAGGTCAAACAGACAGGGTTTTGAACTTTTGATACATATTATCCCTAATGTACCCCTTATAAATTATAGTTTTTGCCTGTGTGCTTAATTGGGAAGGGTTGTGATTAGGGTAAACGCTTGACAAGTGTACGCCCTCATTTTTTCGAGGACAACTGAGATTGAAAAAAAGCTTCTAATTTAACCCTTTAACATTTCATACTTGATTGTATTTTATTTTGTGGTGTCTTGCATTTCTTGCTGTCCTGCATTTCCATGCATCCTTTCTATCACACAGAGGTGAGCTGAATTTGCATTCTCATTACTCAGCATAAGTTACTTGTACACAGAAGAAAGCAACTCCCAAGATAATGAGAAATCTTTGGTATGCCTTTCAGCATGAGGGGAGTGAATTTTTTCAATACATCTTTTATGATATGATAGAAACCTGGCATTTTGTTTTGTTCTTCAATGGATACAATTAGGCAATCGACCAACACCATGCTGTCATGGGGGTCGCGGGCACCGCTGTTCCCCGCGGCCGCCCTCCTGCTTGCGATCATCCCCCTGCTTGCCGGGCGCCGGCTCTCTTACCACTCCACGCTCCTGTGAATGCCGAGCCGGTCCGTCCTGGCCGCCGCGTGCGTACCCGCTCCCTAGGGCGCGCGCGCGACGGCTGGTCTGGATTTAAAGGGCCAGTGTTCCGGTAATTGGTCTATTGCCAGGCGCTGGTCCTATATAAGGAATACGCCCCCAACACTCTTTGCCGTTCTGTTGGTGTGCATTCCGTGTCATTAGTGAGTCTTTGAGTCCATATTGATTACCCGTGTACCAGTCCGTTCTGCTACGTTTCCTGACCTTGTCTGTTTGCCGCCTGCCCTGACCTTCTGCCCGTCTCTGACCACGAACCTCTGCTGCCTGTCCTCGACTACGTCTCTGGATTACGATTCTGTACCACGCTGTACCCCGGCCACCATCGCAAGCAAGTCACGTCAGGGGTAGCGACCTGGTAGCCTCATGTCGCAGCAAGTCCATCCCGCTTTGCGGCGGGCTCTGGTGAATACCGGGGGCTATTTAGACTCCACTCCCTGACGTGGCTTAACTATCATCGCTTGCGGTGGTCCAACGAATCCACCGAACCCTTACACATGCTATGCTTTGGAACAACCGCCGATTAAAAAAACGGGACTAATAACCATACAAAAAAATGAGTATAAAGGCATACCTCCTAACTTTTAGAGATTGCAAAGAGGGACACATCAGGCCACACTTCTAACCACGCCCAAACACATGACATCACACCAAGACACGCCTCTAACCACACCCGAACATCTACACGCCAACTTTTTCGATAGCCAAAAAAGGACACATTTTGAGGTTTGCATTGTATCCAGTGATGAAATATTGGGTAAATTGTTATCTAATTTACAGGTAGGAAGCAATCAGATACTTTTTAAACCAAGATAGTTTATTGACCCAAATTTATTTCCCAAATGAAAAAGAGGGACATTTATAGAACAAAGAGGGACAGAGGGACAAGGGTTAAAAATAGGGGCTGTCCCTCCTAAATAGGGACACTTGGGAGGTATGATAAAGGTGCATGCCAGACTGCCCACACCTTCCCCGTAGGGGAGGCAAGGCATGACCCGGCACACTGGAGCAGCAGCATCGCGCAGGCTGGGAACGAGGAGGGAGCATAGGGGGAAGTCTGGAGGCTATTTATAGACCTTCCCTTCCTGCCGGGGAGCAGTCAGAGCAGTGTGAGGCAGTTGGGTCTGTGCTGCGCGCTGCTCTTCTCATGGCATCCAGGGGGGATTTAATGGTAGAGTTGTGGCGGGCAGTAGTGTCCCGAGGCTCAGCTTGGCTACGGGACAGAGTTGAGGAGGTTTTGCAGGGGGCTGTGATGGCAACTGCGGCCCAAGCAAGTAGCAGACGCAGGCGTCGAGCAAGGCCTTCACAGAGGTTGAGCCTTGAGTGCACACTCAAGGCTGGCCGTAGCCGTAGGATCCCCACTCAGGTCCTGGGCAGGGCTGCTCGGTCTGGGAGGAATCCAAGTAGGCAGGTGGGCCCAGCGGGGGATGTCAGGCATGGTCCTAGTCCTGGGGCTGGGTCTGTGGCCACCCCTGTCAGCGATGGTGGAGCCAGGGATACGGCTACCCCTTTTTGTGATGTGTCGGCCAGGGGGTTGGCTAGTACACAGAGGACCATGGATCATCCAGAACAGACTGTCAGTGCTGCGGGGTTTACAATTTTAGTTTAGTTTGGCGGGTATGTTCATTTTATGCTATTTTTTATATCCATGTTGTATCTTGTTAATAAAACGGCTGCTGTAGCCAATTCAATCCAGTAAGTTGTTATGTTTTTATTGTAGTTTGACTATGAGCAGATTGGGGGTGGGTTAAGGGGAAAAGGAATGGAAAGAGTGGGTTAAGGGGAGGATTGTAAGGGGGATTTATAAAGTTCAAGCGAAGCAAGCACTCGGTGCTCAGGGTCATGTAACATGTAAACATTCTGCCACTTCTGAAAGGGCACGTCAATCAATGGCTGCAGCGGTAATGTAACTCTTATTTACATCACAATTCGGAAGTGAACAGCTCCAAACAGTGATGTAAGTAGAGGTTTTGTGCTGCCTGTAATGGGTTGCACAGTTTAAGGTAACCTTGGTTTTTATCATTCGCCACAAAGCCACTGATTTGCAGCTGGAAGCAGAAGGACACTGGTGGGGAGACTGGGAGAGACTGGAGTGTGATCAAACAGAGTCGATTGTCAGGAACTGGAGTAGAACCAGAAGAGGTAGATGGGAACATAGGAGTAGGCGTAGGTTGGAACCAGGTAGACAATCTAAGTGTTGAGATAATAGGCAGACAGGAACAAAGCTAGGTCATACACAGGTAGTCAATATGTAGTCAGAAGGCTAGAGGCAAAGACTAGATCAGACTTGACAATTAGGCACCTAATGAATGAACTGACTTATATAGCAACCTGAGATGATCTCATATAGAAGCAGCCACAGAATAGCAATAGTAAACTATTACAAACTGAAGGCAGAAGCCTAAGGCTATGGTCACACAGCATAGGACAAAAACGCAACTCCTAAAACTGTTCATAAAACTGAGGTTTTTTGTCAAGCTTTTTGTCAAAAATTGCAGAAAAAGAGTTTTTTTTTTTTTGGCTGTTTTAGTTTTTTGTTGCTTTTTTGTCACCTTTTTTGGCAAATCTTTCTGGGCATTTTTTGAACAGTTTTCAGACAATGTAGTAATGTATGCACAATTTTAACCTGCGTTTTTTCTGCGAAAACTATGCCAAAAAACGTGACAAATGATGCCCAAATCCTACCCGACAGTTTACATAGACTGCTGTAGTAATTTTTATGCTGGATGCCATCGATTTTTACAATAGATTCCTAAAACCACCAGCGCCAAAAAACAAGCAGAAAAAAAAACCACTTGTGTACACTAAAGGTCGTTTTTTGTAGTAAAGTCTATGGGCAACACGTAAGAACGGGGCTGTGCCAGAAGTCTGACGTCTTTTGAGCATGAGAACTAGCACAGCCCTGTTTGCTATATTTTCAAGCAGCCATACTCTAATATCAGATGAATTACAGAGCACCCGCAGCACTTTGTAATGCGCCTGAGAACGGGGGATGCGTGCTGGAGGCCTGTCACACTACAACCGTATGAAAGCACAGATTTATAGCTTTAATACGGCAAATCCAGGCGCAATATTGCTGGAACAGGTAAACCACTTTAAAAGTGAATTGCTGTTTTTGTGCTAGAATGCACCTGATTTATGACCCGCAGTAGAACAGGTTCATAGATTCAAGCGCATTCTACACTACTATTGTGCGCATTAAAATTGGCATCTGGGCACCAAAAATCATACATGTCGCCCTATATGATTGTTATTCAGTCGGAGTTTCAGTGGTTTCAAAATATTAAAACCGCTAAAAATCCAATCATTTTTGTGTGCTGTGTAGAAATAGCCTCATGAAGAATTACATTTAGCTAGTATGCCTGCAGGATCATTTTCCTAAAGACATAAGGCAAGCACACTGATAACCTAGGCAGGGCCATCTCTTCCATTGGGCCAGGTAGGCCAGTGCCCAGGGGCCCCCAAGCCCAGGGGTCCCCTGGGGGCCCGGGCGACTGCCTGCCCGGCCCAATGGATTCACTCACCGCCGCCCGCCGGAGCCCGGACACAGCTCTTTCCGCCCTGCCTGCGCTTAGTTACTTGTCCCAGGCTGCGCAGGCAGGGCGGTGCGGGCTGCGGAGGTCAGAGAGCAGCAGGGCGGCCCCTTGTAATGCTGCTCCTGCGCTTTACAGTTCACAGCGCAGGCCGGGGCGGCGCCGCCTATCTTCACTGCGACGCCGCCCTGCCTGCTCTTTGAACAGTGAAGCGCAGGCGCGGCGGTTGAGCAGGGGCGCGGCATCAATCAGGCAGCAGGTACTCCCAGCGGCCGGCGGGCAGTCTCCTCCATCCCCCGCCGGGCTGCTGGAAAATGAAGTTTTAGTGTGGCAGCGCAGCCGCCCACTGGCCAGTAAGTAAAAATGTTTTAAAAAAAAGGTCCCGCCTCCACAGCCCCTTTCTTACAGCAGCCGGGCACCACTTCAGAGGCGGCAGCAGCAGACGGGCACCAGGCCAGCCACAGCATGAGGTATACTATGGCCCGAGTTGGGGGGACAGTGACTTAATGTCACTGTCCCCCACCTATATGACCATGTCATTGTCTTGTCCCCCACTCGTTTGGCCATGGCCAAATGAGTGGGGAACAGTGATGTGGCCATATGGGTGGGGGACAGTGACATGACTATCATGTAACCTCTGCTTGTGGTCAGCCAGCCATCCTGACCCGTGTCACTGTCCCCCAGAGTCTCTCTTATCATATAGTAATGGCCGGGCCACATAGCAGTTACTATATGATAACAGAGACTCTGGGGGACAGTGGCACGGGTCAGGATGGCTGGCTGGCCACAAGCAGAGGTTACATGACTTAATGTGTGCCCATCCTGTGCCCCCAGGCCAGTCCACACAACAGCTCCTAAGTTATATAAAATGCTGCGTAGCCTGGCCTGGGGACACAGGATGGCTGTCCATGACCCTTATAGCCCCTCCATCATGTGGTAGATCTTTGTCCACAGGCCAGTCAGCAACAGCTTCTAATTATATAAAATGTGCGTAGCCTGGTCTGGGGACACAGGATGGCTGTCCATGACCCTTATAGCCCCTCCATCATGTGGTCAACCTTCCTGTGTCCACAGGCCAGTCCACGCAGCATTTTATATAACTTAGGAGCTGCTGCATGGTCTAGTTGGGGGGCCCAGTGCACAGTTCTGCCCAGGGGCCCATAATGCTATTAAGACGGCCCTGAACCTAGGGACAGGAGGTTGTAAAAGAATGCTGCGCCATAGTATGCGGTGACAATTTCAGCGTTTGGGGCCTCACTTTTAGTTTTGAAATGATTTGTCTACAAAAGAAATCCACACAAACATGAAGGAAGCAAACTCCAAGCAGCAGAGGCTTAACTAGAAAAACCTGGGCCTCATAGCAAACTTATGGATGGGGCCCCTTTCCTCCTCCCCACCGCCTCCCCGACCACGAACATTTACTGGGACATGCAGTTACTTGATAATACAAAGGGCAAATATCTCACCATACATATCACCATCATACTACTACCATAATAATCCAACTATATCAAGACCAACATTACCAATAGCGCTACTACATATGGAACGGATTATACCTTCAGAACATGACCACAAATTGCCACCACATAGGGACTGAATAATACCCCTATACTGTTACTGAATAAAGCTCCGTATACAAAGACCAATATTACCACCATATAGTGACCATATAGTGGTAGGTATCAGTGTACAAAGGAGCTCTACAGACTGTATATTATCACCATACAGGGACCATATATTTGTAGATACCAGTGTAAACAGACTCTGCTGACATATGAGAGATTACAGTGCAGTTACTCACAGGTGGCATTTCTCTGGCATGTCATTGACTTTCAATTTTGTTCTGCATTCGGTCCAGACCGCCATGATGACTTCTCCCGGCCACCACTAATCCCTGCAGATTTGGACACAAATACCTTAGAATCCTCACTTTTCCAGCACCTCACTCCCTGCCCCCCCACCTCTGTACAAACTTCCAAGAGATGGCAGAGGGGTATAGGCTATAGCTTAAAGGCCCAGTCTCCTAGAGGGGAGGAAGAGAGGGTTCACCCCCTGGAGATTGTGTTACAGCTATGGCCTGTACCCCTCAGAACCAGGTAGGTAAACCCCATTAGATAGGTTGGTAGGCCTGAGGTGGGTAGATTGGTAGGCTCCAGGTAAGTTGGAAGGCAATGCATAGGCCCCAGGTAGGTAGGCAGTACATAGGCCTCAGGTAGGTAGGTAGATTGGTCCTTGGTAGGTGGGCAGTAGTTAGGCAGGTCTCTGGTAGGTAGGCTACAGATAGGAAGGTAGAATGGCCCTAGGTAGGCAGAAGTTAGGCCCCAGTTAGGTAGGCAGCCCCAAGGTATGTAGGTAGGCTGTAGGTAGGCCCCAGGTAGCTAAGTAGGCAATAGATGGGCCACAGTTAGGCTGTAGGTGGGCCCCAGGTAGCTAGGATATAGGTGGGGCCCATTTAGGCAGGCAGTGTTTAGGTAGGTTATAGGGGGCCCCAGATAGGCAAGGTTTAGGTAGACTATAGGGTCCCCATATAGGCAGGCATGGTTTAGGTAGGGTCTAGGGGGCTCCAGATTGGTAGTCAGGCAGTGTTTAGGTAGGGTATAGAGACCTATATAGGCAGGCAGGGTTTATGTAGGCTATAAGATCTCCATATAGGCAGGCAGGATTTAGGTAGCTATAGGGCCCCATATAGGCAGGCAGAGTTTAGGTAGCTATAGAGCCCCATATAGACAGGCAGTAAGGGTTTAGGTAGAGTATAGGGCCCCATATAGGCAGGCAAGCGGGGTTTAGGTAGAGTATAGGGCCCCATATAGGCAGGCAGAGTTTAGGTAGCTATTGGGCCCCATATGTAGGCAGGTAGAGTTTAGGGTTGGCTATAGGGGGCATATATGGGTAGGCGGGGCTTAGACAGGGCTCATTAATGTTAAAAAAAATAAATAACTTACTCACCTGTCCCACAATCCCTCGATGAGACCAGCTCAGCTCCCGGACAGTCTCTGTGCTTGGCTTGATGATGTGATGTCATCCTTTTCTATTTTTTGTGCACAGCATTTACAGGTAAAGAAAACTGTGAGCTTTAAATTTATCATTATTTTTTGTGATCCTCTTTGCCCACTTCTCCGACAATAGAACTTTATTCATGTGTATATATCAGTGCCACATCTCGGTGATGCCTAAGATTTCCTGAAAAAAGGAATCCTCAAATGAAAAATAATTGTTCACTATGAAAAAGATTAGAAGTTCTATTACACGGTCTAGTTTCTGATCTTGTAAGTCACTAGTTTCTTTAATACCACCTGCATGCCTTCGTGGTGGGGAATGCAATGGTAGAAGCTGGTGACATCCATAGCTACTAGTAGACTTTGTTAGAGGTCTCCACTAAATGTCACAATTATATTTAGAAGTTCTGTAGTTTTCTCAAGAAAGGATCGTCCATTACGAGCAAAGGGACCTTAGATCCTCTAGAATAAAGATAATCTGCTTGCGTTTTATTTATTAGCTACAAAGCTTTTAAGGTCAGATAGTAGCTGATTGGTGTGGTGACATAAAAGAGGTTTGTACACTGCATGGTTGTTTGGCTGTCTCATGATTTCTGTTCTGTAGTCAGATTTGTTTTGAATAATAACCAAGCCTTTGATAGCTGGTTGGATAAGTATTGTGTTTGGATGCCACTTATAATCCTTCCTTGAGTTGGAGAAAGGATTTGCATGCTGGTGTTGGGTAAACTCCAAATGGGCATAGCAATACTGATATGTGTTTTAAATCTGAATACAATCATTACAGATCCTTTAAAACTTCAAAATAGTCAATTTTATATGTGGGAGAGTAAGGCTATGTTCACACGGCTTAAAATGGGTCGTATCTCGCCCCCTATTTCGCGCCGTACTGTGCTAAATACGGGGCGAGATACGTCCTAGTCATTACGGTAATCCACAGTTCTCATAGCGAACTATGGATTACGACTCCTCTCCCTGCTCGCACAATACAGCGAGCGGGGAAATAAGTGACATGTCTATTATTTACAGCGTATACGCGCCGTGAATAATAGATGTCTATGGGGCCGGCGGCCTACCGTCCCCCCACCCGCCGCTCCCGAGCACACGCCGTAATTGCGGGCAAAATACGTCCTGCAATTATTTCCGTTTGAACATAGCCTAAGACAAAACTTACTCTTTCTCTAGAAAATAGGCTTCTCTATAGGGCTTGAAAAACACTGGAAAAATGTATATTACAAATGTAATAAAATAAAAAAATCTCTACTCATAATGCTTGTAAAAAGTACAATAAAAAATATTTCAGGTTCAATGCAATTTTTGGAAGAAAGGGTCTCAGCTGCAATACTTAGGACAGCTGATATGAAAAGATGGGTGTGTTCTAGCACTAACACACTAAAACGTATGTAAAATTTGAAAGAGCTGAATGGAGGGGGTGCCGAGAGTTGGACCCCAACCAATCTGATATTGATGACCTATCCTTTAAAATCATGGAAAACCTCTTTAAGATTGTAACTAAGCCAACAAAGAAACAAGGGACAGGAAGTAGGCAATCGTTGCTTATATTGTCATATGAACCAAACTTTAAGAACTGAAACCAATTTGTGCTTTTGTATACAGATAATCTCTAACTTTCTTACGATACACATGATAAGCAATGCTGGAATACCCATTATTTTTAACTAAAAAGTCAATGCCAGTAAAAGTCCCACAAATTTTAAATTTGAACATCAGTTATTTTTCTGTCTGCTTTCTCCTATTTTCACATTAAAAATGCTTTTGTCTGTTCATTTACACAGCGCAAATAATACACATTAAAACAATGAGCATTTGTGCAGAGTACTATGTCATGGAAAGTAATAAATTGTGCCCGTTGTGTTTTAATAAAGTGTTTTGCCAGCTTTGTCTTGTTTGCTGGCACTCCACTGTTTACTTTAAAAGATCAGCGCGTGCATAAGTATGCAAAGCAGTTCCTTTTAGATCCCAGATATGTAAAAACAGTTGTAATCTTGGTGTTTGGCAAAGGAACAGGTGGATTCTCAGAATTGGAAAGGGGAAGAAAGTTTCAAAGTATTTGATCTATGGGAAAAGCAAGGCTGTGTTCACACACTGAGGCAGCCGCATGTGAAAAAAAAACACACCCACATGCTATAGCCAATAACCGCTGCATGGGAACCAAGCTTAATCATATTTGGCTATTCAAGGATGCAGACTCAAACACATGAAAACTGGCCGACATATTGAAGATATTTCCAACCATTGGAGCACCTTTCCCTAATATCTATCAAAAAATTCACTGGAAGAATCAGTATTTAGAAATAGTGGAAATAAGTTTTAGGGTGGTTTCATACAAGCTTTTATTGAGAAAATTACCAGTGTAATTTTTTTTTTTTAACCTAAGTTGGGAGTGGACATAAAGAGATTTTGTCATCACAGACATTGATTGTAAATCGGCATATCCTACCTCTGGGACCCACAACCTTCTCCATTTACAGCGGGGAGTTTTAGGAGCCCATTCTGGAGATAGGTGCACATCCCAGGAGTGAGACTCGCACCTATCTGACATTGATGGCATATCATAGTTACATAGTTAGTACGGTTGAAAGAAGACACGTGTCCATCAAGTTCAACCAAGGGTGGGGAAAATGTGGGTGATGGGAGAGAGACAAGGACATTATGCCCAGCCTCACCACTGGTTAATTACCTTGAAACCCACAAGGCAAGAACCAATCTGCTCCAGTGCAGACCCTATCCCTAATCCCAGAGCCTCCACCAGCCAGATCCAGAATTTTACATGGCTACATACGCATTAATATTCTTTAGTTCCAGGTAGGTATCTAAGCCTTTCTTAAAACTCTCTACAGTTCCTGCCGTGACCAGCTCCTCAGGCAGGCTATTCCACAGATTCACAGTTCTTACAGTGAAGAACGCTCTTTTCCTCTGGAGATTGAATCCTTTTTTCTCTAGTCGAAGGGAATGTCCCCTTCTCTTTTGAGGGGGCTTCACTTGAAATAATTTTTTGCCATACTTTTTGTAGGGACCATTTTTATATATTAATCATGTCCCCCCGAAGCCGTCTTTTCTCAAGACTAAACAAGTTCAATTCTACTAACCTCTCCTCATAACTAAGATGCTCTATTCCCCTTATAAGTTTGGTTGCTCGTCTTTGTACTCTCTCTAGCTCCATTACATCTCTTCTATAAATATCAATATTTTATCAATGTCTATGATGCCAAACCCCTTAAATGGAAATGGAAAATAGATAAAACGTATTGTTCTCCTTCCTGCCATATTCACTTCTAGCTTTGCTTCAAAAAAACTGCAGTGAAAGTTTTTCAAAAATAGTTGTGTGTAAACCCAATTATATGCAATAGTCTCATGACATTTTTGGCTTTTGTCGATTATCCATCAGGATAGATTGTAAATGTTATCCTAATGTATACCATGGTGATATACATTAGGATCATATAGTGGATCTATGGAGATCAAAAGGGAAAGCCTAGTCTTTTTTGGACTACATTTGCTCTCTTTCCTGTACATATATGTACTCTTTGCATATTCATATGGTAGAGCACGGTTTTGTGTAAAGTTGAAAAGAGGTATATATTTAGGAAACAGAGCAAAATAGACTAGTCTTGCCCTATAGATTTCTATGGCTCTGCCTAGTTATATGTATCAATACAATTTTTGAGGTATTGAGACAGATACCACCAATGTAGGCCAAAAACATGCTGTGAATGGGGCCTTACAGCTAATCTTCACTAAGGCTATCAATAAGACATATTTGGAGGATGTTACATAAATTTGGAGGATAATATAGGATTGGGTAGGTAAAACTCAGTATATCTCACATGTAATCCAAAAGCAGATGGTGTAATAGTATTGTGTGACAGACCTTATAGACATTAGATTGTGAAAAGATTTGGTGAAATCTGCCAAAATCTTGTCTAAAGGCATGTCTACTTTTTAAAACCAAGTTGTTTTAAGGTCTTACATTAACATGTTGCTTAATATTTGTATATACATTTTTAGTGGTTTACACTCTGTATTAATTATAGAGAGCTTAAATTCCGTTCATAGCCATGAGAGTTAAATGGCAACGTTCTGGATTACTAGCTATTACTTAAAGGGGTTGTCTCGCTACAATGATTGGGTTTTAATTAAAAGATCTTTAAAAAACAAGCAGCTTTGCAATATATGTTCATTACAAATGTCCTACTGATTTTGAGTTAGCCCTGTTAGTAGTACTACATCAGCTTCTAAAATTTCTATAGCAGCCGACCTGTTGATCCTTATCTCACTGGCTGTCAGGTCTGTATGACTCATACAGGTCAGAGCAGAGAGCCCCTCCTGCACAGAATGAGGGCTCTGGCTTCTGTGTCCGTGCTGCCTGGATTAACCCTGTGTGTGCCTGCTTCCTCCTGCTCTCTACACAGATAGATGTGACAGCAGTGACCCTGTGTGTTACTATAATCATGATGTGTCTGTGGAGCTGTAACTATAGTAATAGAACAGATAAGGCATGTGAATAGTTCATGCTTTGCTGTACTAGTGACACATCCTGAGTATAGTAACACTTCCCAGCTGCCCTGTGTCTGTTCTGACAATGTAAGCTAAGCAGGGGGTATAGGAACACTTGCATCCCCCCTGCTCTGGCTCCACACTCAGATCAGCCCTCTCCTGTCTCCTGACTGTGGAGACAGCAGCAAGAGCTGCAGCAGACCTAGGCAGGCACACACAGGGTTAACTCTGGCAGCAACCCCCCCTCCTCCCCCTTGCTGTATAGAAGTTACTGAGGAGAGCTTTCTGTGTGCTGAGGGGAGGGGGGAAGAGGGAGGAGAAGAGGCAGACAAGCTAGCACGCCCCTCAATTCAACTCCCAGCCACAGACAGAGGCTGAAAGCTTTTAATGAGACAACTCCTTTAAGGAAGCTTACCATGCTATGGACTAAAAAAAATCCCCAAAAGTGAAAAAATAAGCAACAAAAAAAACATATTTGTAGTGTGTATTATAATGCCTTATCAACATACAACAAACATCTGTCTTATATGATATTTTTCTGTAAAAAACACTACAAAAAGAAATACAGTCTATGTGGATGGGTGGACTGCATGACCAAAACGGAGAATGCCACTCTGCCATGCATGCAATCCAAAAATAAAAATTGATCCACACATCCTAAACAATTTTAAAGAAAATCATGTAGGTGCATGCTGGCATGGCGGCAAACAATGCAAACAGTATTGTGTAGGTCCCTCTCTGAAATGAGGTCACCTTGTATTGATGGATGGGCCATTGCAGTTTTGATCAAAAATGTGCACTGAGAACCTCAAATTTTTAGGTATCCAAAAAGAAGCAGAAATGCATTTTAAAATAGTTCACATATGCACTTTGACTGTCTCTTAGCATTTGTAGAGTGCTGCTATGTTGTGTTTGCTGCCACAGCAGCGTGCACCTGCATAATTTGCTTTAAAATTGTTTTGGATGTGTTGATCAGTTTTTATTTTTGATTATATGCATAGGAGAGTAGCAGTCTCCATTTTGGTTGTGCACTCCACCCATCCACATAGACTGTTTTTAATCAGAACAGAGTGTAGCTGAGACCTTCATTCCCTGAAACTGTGGAGACTTGAGAAGGCACCAAGCGAGGTGAGAATGTTATAGTATAGGTCCCTATTTGAACTAAGGTCACCTTAATCTGGTGGATGGGCACTCACAGTTTTGATCAAAAATGTGCACTTAGAACCTCAGATTTTCATGTATCCAAAAAGTAGCAGAAATGCATTTTTAAATAGTTCATATATTCACTTTGACTGTCTTTTAGCATTTGTAGAGTGCTGCTGATATATTGTTGTGTTTGCATTGTTTGCCTCCACACCAATGTGCGCCTACCTAATTTCCTTTAAAATTGCTTTGGATGTGCTGATCAATTATTATTTTTGGATTCCCTAATAAGGCCTTTGCCGTTTTCACAAGCCTTCTGTGGCAGCACATGTATTATATCAGGCTAAGCTCACCGCTTCTTGTTTTTTTTTATGATGCAGAGCTGTGGTATAGAATTCTGCCTGAGGGCTTATAGTAAAGATAGCATACATACGTATTATCTCTTTTTATTAGGTTGTCTAGATATGGTGCAGTATGTTGTATTGAATAGCAGGTGGAGCCTCCATTCTAGCATGTGCCATAACAGGCATAGTAAATTACCTACAGTAAAAGTTGGGAAGAATGTTTTATTACTTTGCTCATAGTTTTTGTGTATGTTGATAAGATTATAGTGTAGAACATAGCTCTCTTTATTGTAGTTGAAAACCTACCGGTTGCAACACAGCATAGCTTCTACCCAGTTCTCTAAAAACATAATGGTCACAGCTCCAAGTGAGGCTGGATGCTTGACTAGCAGACAACAAATTAAGGCAGAGACATGGCCCATAATGCAAATTGCTGGGCAGTCTGAAGATAACAATGGGGAAGACCATTTATAGCTACTTCAAAATTTCACATTTCACCTGGAACAAAATAGGGGATAGAAGTTCTCTTCACACTGGTCTATATCTACTACAGTCTGTTTGTATCATAAAATTGGTTTTGAACCCTAGTGTTATAGTTCACATTTCTTATACATTTACCACTAGAAAGGTTGACCATGTCCTAACAAAAATATCATGCCCCTGAGGTCAAATAAAAGAAAACAGACTTTCTATACTCAACTTTCAGTTGTCACTTGCCTCTACTTACAGTGCCTTGCGAAAGTATTCGGCACCCTTGAACTTTTCAACCTTTTGCCACATTTCAGGCTTCAAACATAAAAATATAAAGTTTTAATTTTTTGTGAAGAATCAACAACAAGTGGGACACAATTGTGAAGTGGAACAAAATTTATTGGATATTTTAAACTTTTGTAAAAAAAACAAACTGAAAAGTGGGGCGTGCAGTATTATTCGGCCCCTTTACTTTCAGTGCAGCAAACTCACTCCAGAAGTTCAATGAAGATTTCTGAATGATCCAATGTTTTCCTAAATGACTGATGATGATAAATATAATCCACCTGTGTGTAATCAAGTCTCCGTATAAATGCACCTGCTCTGTGATAGTCTCAGGGTTCTGTTTAAAGCGCAGAGAGCATCATGAAGACCAAGGAACACACCACGGAGGTCCGTGATAGTGTTGTGGAGAAGTTTAAAGCCAGATTTGGATACAAAAAGATTTCCCAAGCTTTAAGCATCCCAAGGGGCACTGTGCAAGTGATCACATTGAAATGGAAGGAGTATCAGACCACTGCAAATCTACCAAGACCTGGCTGTCCCTCTAAACTTTCATCTCAAACAAGGAGAAGACTGATCAGAGATGCAGCCAAGAGGCCCATGATCACTCTGGATGAACTGCAGAGATCTACAGCTGAGGTGGGAGAGTCTGTCCATTGGACAACAATCAGTCGTACGCTGCACAAATCTGGCCTTTATGAAAGAGTGGCAAGAAGAAAGCCATTTCTCAAAGATAACCATAAAAAGTCTTGTTTAAAGTTTGCCACAAGCCACCAGGGAGACACCAAACATGTGGAAGAAGGTGCTCTGGTCAGATGAAACCAAAATCAAACTTTTTGGCCACAATGCAAAACAATATGTTTGGCATAAAAGCAACACAGCTCATCACCCTGAACACACCATCCCCACTGTCACACATGGTGGTGGCAGCATCATGGTTTGGACCTGCTTTTCTTCAGCAGGGACAGGGAAGATGGTTAAAATTGAGGGGAAGATGGATGGAGCCAAATACAGGACCCTTCTGGAAGAAAACCTGTTGGAGTCTGCAAAAGACCTGAGACTGGGACGGAGATTTATCTTCCAACAAGACAATGATCCCAAACATAAAGCAAAATCTACAATGGAAGGTTCACAAATAAACGTATCCAGGTGTTAGAATGGCCAAGTCACAGTCCAGACCTGAATCCAATCGAGAATCTGTGGAAAGAGGAAACTGCTGTTCACAAACGCTCTCCATCCAACCTCATGAGCTCGCTGCTCACAAACGCTCTCCATCCAACTCACTGACTCAGCGTACAAACGCTCTCTCAACCTCACTGACTCGTGTTCACAACGCTCTCCATCCAACCACGCTCAGCGTTTCCAAGAAGAATGGGCAAGAATTTCAGTCTCTCGATGTGCAAAACTGATAGAGACATACCCCAAGCGACTTACGGCTGTAATGGCAGCAAAAGGTGGCGCTACAAAGTATTAACTTAAGGGGGCCGAATAATATTGCACGGCCCACTTTTCAGGGTTTTTTTTTTTTACAAAAGTTTAAAATATCCAATAAATTTTGTTCCACTTCACAATTGTGTCCCAGTTGTTGTTGATTCTTCACCAAAACATTAAAATGTTATATCTTTATGTTTGAAGCCTGAAATGTGGCAAAAGGTTGAAAAGTTGAAAGGGGCGAATACTTTGGCAAGGCACTGTACATTACTGCTTGGAGCTGTTCACTTCTAAACGGTGATGTAATTGAGTGGTACGTGACCGCTGCAGCCAATCAGCCCTCAGAAGTAGTAGCCTGCAAACAGAAGCCTGGAGAAATGCAGAACTGGAACTGAGGACCACAGGA
>JAODAL010001724.1:0-37500 GCA_025379985.1 Phyllomedusa bahiana | reverse complement strand
CAGTGAGGGGAGACACGTCTCGTGGGAGGGTAGATACGCCTGCTGAGAGGAAGAACACGCCCCTGGTTTTCAAACTCAATCTGAGAAAATTAGCAGAACAGCACGAGCAGTTCAAACTATAAATCCCCTTTAAGACTGACTCAGTCCCATTCACTTCTATAGGAGTTTTCTAGTCATGCTGTGTGACCTGGGAAGAAGTCAGTGGGCAGGGAGGGGAAAGGGTGAACTGTGACTATCTCCTCTTGTGACTGGTGGACCCTGTGTTATCTATTCACACTGATGTCTCCTTTCAGTTTGACCCTCTTTGTACTGATAATGAGCAGATAACTGAGAATCTTTCTGTACAGAACAGGAAGTGTCAGACTTACTAGGCTTAGTGGCCAAAGTGAAAACTGCAAGACTTAAGAATTATTAAAAAATATTGAAAGTGATATGGAAAATGTAAAAAAAAATAGAACCAAAAATTCTTAAATGTGTTGAACATAAAAATGTGATTTAAACAGTAAGTCATTTTTGATCACACATTCGCTTTAAAGGGAATGTGTCACATAGATTATGCCCCCCTTGCTGAGGACAGCACAAGCTAGTGTCAGACATGCTGTTTCCAGCGCTGTGTCCCTTATTCTGTAAGATGCTGTAGTTTTCGTGTATTTAATGCTCAAATCTGCAGTTTTCATCCAGAAGAGTCATTCGAAGAGTCCTTCAGAGTGTCAGTTTTTTTCAACCTGGCCAATCGGAGGCTAGCCCCGCCCACCTCAACTGACAAACCTATTACTTTGAATAGGTAGAAACATGTGAATAACGGTCAGTGGGCAGAGCTAGCCTTTGACGGGTGAAGCTAACATCTCATGAATAAGATTTAAGGGGTAAATGCTCTAAAACTGCTGCATCTTACAGAATAAGGGACACAGCGCTGGAAACAGCAGGTCTAACACTAGCTTGTGCTGCCCCCAGCAAGGGGGGCACAACCTATGTGACAGGTTCCCTTTAAGCCCACTTCTTGTACCGTAGTCTAGTATTCTCACTGCACATTTGTGTAATAGAAGCAGTAGAACTATTAAGTTGTGTTTAAAAGTATTTGTGCTTTTTGTGTTTTGTCCTTCTGAAATACTTTAACATACTGTACATCAACCAGTTGCTGTCATTTACATGTCCATTTAGGCATTTCATACTCTGGAGGTGTCAGTGATCCCTAGTTCCTTTTCCTGACCCATTGTGTGAGAACTTCATTCAAAAGGTGCAGAAGTGGAATTTACTTTATGCAGGTGCGAGACACCTATGTGAATAAATCTTTAATGTCATACCCAGTGACTCAACAGGTCAAAATATAAAACCTTAAAAGCAGATGAAGCTCGATGCAGACCGTGACCAAATATGACAAGTAAATGCAGACAAACAATACGACTGCAGATCCACTAAATGCATGTGACATTACTGGTAAACCTATAAAGGATTAAGCTGTATAGTTAGAGATTAAGAAAATAAAAGTGTTTTATTAAACCAGTTACCTCTGTTTGTCTGGTTTTGTCAAACGGCCTATTCCTTATGTCAACAAGCATGAGCTTCCAAACTCTAACATTAATTTACATGTGCTAACGACAGTTATTGGAATGAGTGGGTGGCACAAAGTCAATACATGAGATAATGTAGTCTGATTCATTTAAGCATAAATACATATACGTACTGTGAAGTAGGAATAGATGTGAATAACTAGTGTCTCTGGCAGAATTTTTTTTTCTCATGATTAGACCTAGAACTGTTCAACATCTGAATACAGAACATCTGAGTAAACATCCACAGTACAGCACCCTTTGGGCTCGACTGTACATGCATATTCCTCCAATTTAACCTTTTCCTGTCACAGAGATTTTTGCTTTTATTGCATCTGATTTTTGTTCCTCAGCTTTCAAGAGCCATAATTTTTAGATTTTCCAATCTACAAAGCTTTATCAGTGCTTGTTTTTTTTCAAGAGAAAATGTACATCTTAATTGTACTGGAAAACCAAAATGTTATGTTGTCTTTATTTTGCAGGTTGGTACAATTCTAGTGCTACCAAATTTTTAGGGTATGTTCACAGAGCATATTTTGGTGCATAATTGCACCAAATAATGACTTGCAAATATGATCAAAAGATTGTTTCTAGTAAAATCAGAGGAAAACCAATGTGGGTTTGATATTGATGGAGAATCCAACCCTCATATGTTATGTAGACACCTCTAGGATTTTAAACCGGAATGTCACTGAGCTTCGAAAACTTAGCTTTTAATTAATGAAAAATAAAATACACCACAAAGAAGCAAAAACATATACCAAAATCAGTCCCTACAATTTCCCTAATTAACCCCTTACTGCCGCAGCCAGTTTTGACCTTCCTGACACAGCCCCATTTTTGAAATCTGACATGTATCTTTTTATATAAGAATAACTTGATACTTTTAGGGCATGTCCCCACAGCACAGGTTTTCGGCCGAAAAACCGGCCGAAAATGAGCACAATTGTGCTCTATGGAAAACCTGTGCAGCAGTCCCCACTGCACGGGTTTTGCCGTCGGGCGGTTTTGCCGCCGGCGTCAAAACATTGTAGAAGCACAATCTTCCGTCCGGTTTCCGGACGGAAGATGTGCTTCTCAATGGGAGGGGGGAAGGTTCTTCCCCGCTCATCGCAGAGAAAAGCCGTCCCCCCCGCGGCCGTGGGGACGGGCGCAAAACAGGACAAATACCGACCGGTTTGTCCTGTGCCGTGTGAACGCGCCCTTATCCATGTGATTCAGAGATTTTTTTTCTCGTGACACATTGTACTTTGAGTAAGTAATAAATTTTGGTCCATACAATCCTTGTTGATTTGTCAAAAATATCAAAATATCGTGAAAATTTGGAAAAATTTGCCATTTTCAAAGTTTAATAATGTCTGCGTGTAAGACAGTTATTCCACACAAAATAGTTTAGAATTAGCATCTACCAAATGTCTACTGTAGGGTGGCTTATTTTTTAAATATCTTTTCATTTTTACGGGGCTTAGAAATGTAGTAGTAATTTTTAACATTTTCAAGGGGGAAAAATCTCTCCTTGAGGAGAGGAACCAATAAATTAGTCGGTGTGAGGATTTACTTGCCATTCAGACCTCACTGACTGTTTTGCATAAAGCAAAGGCTTATGGGAAAAGAGCTGAGGAGCTCCACAGCGCACTCTATTAGATGTAGTTATCCTCGGTTAACATGTAACATTTTAAATATGCAACATAGATTTTTTTAGGGACCAGTCCAGTTCTGACTTTGAGGGGCCTGTATGTTAGATACACCCATAAATGACTAAAACTACAACCTTAAAAGTATTAAAAAAAGAATTAAGAAATGGTATTATCCCATTAGGTGTTTCAGAGAAATTTAAGCAAAGTGTAGGTGAAATTTCAAAATTTCACTTTTTTTGCAGATTTTCAATTTTTATCCATTATTCTTCGGTAGATGTGACAGGAAAACGCAACTTAACATCAATTTCTGCCAATTCTACCATTTTTAGAGACATCCTATATTTGGCCCTAGTGCGCTATTTGGCTTAACCAGAAGCCGCAGAGTAGGAGGAGCATCTACTGGACTTCAAGGTCTCATTTTCATTCTGATTTTCTTTAGGCACCATTACAGGTATGTAGGCACCTTAAGGTGCTAAAACTTAATAAACACCCCTAAAAACTACACCCCTTACAGAATATATCCAGGGGTGTAGTGAGTATATTGACCCCACAGGATTTAAAACAATTTTTTTTAGCATTAGGCTGTGAAAATGAAACATTTTATTTTTTTTCCAGCAATCTACAATTTTAGCTGAAAATGTTTTATTTTTACAAGGGCGTACAAGGGAGGGAGCGCTATTTGGCTTTTGGAACGCAGATTTTGGTGGGTGCCATGTCGCATATACAAAGCCCCAAAAGTACCAGAACAGTTGAAACCTTCCATAAGACACCCCATCTTGGATTCAACAACCCTCATGGATCTCATCTAGGGGTGTAGGGTTGTTCCGCCATTGTTGTTTGGGCTTCAATTTTATAGCGTTCGCCATGTGGTATTAATAAGTTTACTATACGGGTGGGTACAATTGCAATTATATAAATTTTATATAGTTTTTTTATGTTTTCTTACTTTTACACAATAGAAATGTGTTTGCAAAAATTGTGTTTTTATGCCGTCATAGTCTCATAACCATAACTTTTTATTTTTCTGTATATGCAGCTGTTAAGGGCTTGTTTTTTGAAAAGATGGATTGAAGTTTTCATTGGTACCATTGTGGAGTTCATATGATGCTTTGTTTGCTCTTTATCAAGGTTTTTATGAGGTGTTTTGAACAAAATAGAGGAATACTGGTAGTGTTTTTTAGGGCCACATGTCTTTTTAATTTTTATTTTTTATCCGTTTTACTTTTTCTTTACTTTTCCCCATAGGGACTTGTATCAGTGATCTGCTGTGTACTGTTCTCCATGGCAACTGTCAATCACTATGCTCAGCCGTGCCCACAGATTCTCTTCTCATGTGCTCCTTAACCCAAATTCTTAACCGATTGAATTGGAAAACATCTGTTTTTCATATTTTGCCTTTTTTTGTTTAGATACTGTTCTGCAGTTCCATTCTGTGCTTCGGCCACGCATCGTTTCTTACTTCATTCGGGACTCCCGTGGCAAGATCGCAAGGTCTCGATTGGTTTACATGGCAGCTCCAAGTCATATGAAGGCTTCCATCGCCGCCATATTTCCAGTTTTACTACTGTAAACCGTAAAAAAAATGGATTTTAGTGCCAAAATCCGTAAAAAACCCCCCGGATTTTTAGCAACTAAACCGCTGTAACTTTATTAGCGCCAAGATCCGGATTTTTGCAGCAAAATCCATAAAAATCCGTTAGCGACAAAAGCAAGATAACTTTATTCTGAATGGTACGAACGAGGACACATTGGACACGTGTATGCAGAATTGATAATTTATAACCTGTGTTAACACCCACTATAGGTGGGACTTTAATCTCTTTAATCCGTCTAAACGCACCCTAAGGGGTTAATATGGAGACACCACACTGGGTTTTCATTCCAAAAAAATGCGCCAAAAAAAGTTGCAAAAATGCACAAAAAAAGTCTGCCGCTTTACATAGACTCCAATAGCAAATTTTCTGCCCTGCATTGCCGTTTTTTGCAACATGTCTCAAAAGATGACCAGTAAAAAAAAAACGAGCAAAAAAAAGACGTTTTGTGGAAACAACAGGAAGTCTATGGGACAGTTTTACAGTAGTTTTTTCTACGTTTTTAGAAAACGAAAAAACGCGGAAAAAACAGACGTTTTTCTGTGCTGTGGAGACAGAGCCTAAGAAGCATGACAAACCTGTATCAATCAGCCTGTGTGAGCCGAGAAGCCTTGATGAAACGGATAAGATCAAGGAAACACTTATCCGAGTAGAGATGCCGCAAGATGTGAAACGGCATAATATAGCACCAAAGTGAGGAGCCAGCACAGCTGAGAGCAGCCATGAGATAAACAAAGCTCCAGAAATTCGCCCTCCTGAGGTAACCAGAGGCTCATTTTCCTTCCATAGAGTCACAGCTGTTACTAACCACACCTCTGTAGCTGCAAGTACTAAGGGCCTCATGTATGAAAACTGTCTAGGTCTAAAACTCACTTTGTTGCCCATAACAACCAATCAGAATGCCCCTCTCATTTCATATAATGCTCTGAAAAAATTAGAGAGGCGCTCTGATTGGTTGTTATGGACAAAAAAGTGAATTAGCCCTCACTCATGTCTGTATATGGAAAAAAAAAGGATATTAGTCTCAGAGTGGGGGTCCGCTTTATACACCTTCACCGAAATGACAGTAAGGGCTTGTCCCCACGGCACATGTTATTTGTTGGTTTTTAAGACTTTTTGCAGATTTACAAACAGTCTGGAAACCGAAAGCAACGCTCTCCCATAGACTTCAATAAAAAATGTTTTTATACACCGCCTGCGGTCCGAAAAACTTAGTAGACGTTCATTCTTTTGCCCGGTTTTCGGGCGGAAAATGAACACGTGGGTGTGAAGGGGAATGGATTGAATCCGCAAACCGCAGACAAAAGCCGCCCCCTGCGTGCCAAAAAAAAGACCAAATAACGGTCGGCAAATCCGACTGGTAATTGGTCTTTGCCGTCTAAACGCACCCTAAGGGGTTAATATGGAGACGCCACACTGGGCACCATATTACTATGAGCCCTTTGTAATGATTGTAATTTTTAAAATTCTGTCATTGTCTGAGCTGTGAGAAGCGTCAGCTTTGCATTTCACCTTGTAACTTACAATTATTACTAAAATTATTCCCTATAATGCACACTTTACAATTAATTCTAGGCCAGCGAAGACACGCTTTAATATACCATAAAACTCCATGGCAATAAACAAACGGAGGAAATAATAAATACATTGATAACTCTTAGGGCGCATCCCCACGGCACAGTACAAATACCGTCTGGTTTATCGGACCGGTATTTGCACTGTTTTGGGGCCATGCACACGGCCGCAGGGGGAAATCTTTTCTCTGCGATAAGCGGAGAAAAGCCTTCCCACCCTTTGCTTAAACATGTTCATAAAACCGGACAGAAGAATGAACATGTTCAATGTTTTTCAGGACGTCGGCGGTTTATCAGGCAGTGGGGACCACTGTGCGGGTTTTCCATAGAGGTCCATTGTAAAGCTTGTCAGCTGGTTTGTAGACGGTTTTCAAAACCGAAAACCGTCTGTAAAACCGGCTGAAAACCTGTGCTGTGGCGACAAAGCCTTACACTGAATACAACATGCTCATTTCCATGCAGACTTTTTTTTATATGAGGATTGGGCTTAGAAAACTCCATCCACTCATCTTGTACTGTAAACAGCTGCAGATTTGCGGTTCAGAATCCACACGGCAAACCCGCTGTCTTTGGGCCTGACTTAATAATCATTTAATGGCAAAACAATTATCAAATCAATTCAAATATCTTTAAAGTCAAAATTAGTTCTTATTATTGAGATTTACAATTACTTGAAACTTTATATTCAGCTTGGCCTATAACTACCACAAGGATGCTTAAAGGGAACTTGTCACATTGAACATGCTACCAGATCTGCTAACAGCACGTTATAGAGTGAGAGATGCTGAGCAGACTGACATATAAGGTTCTGGGAAAAGATTCAGTAGAACTTGTAATTCATTTCAGAAATTCATTTAATTTCTGCCTATTTTTGGTTGAGGAGTCCAGTAGGCAACCTTATAAGTCAGTGATAGGCTGTCAGTTATAATGTGATCGCCCACTGGACTACTTCATTAAGCAGAAATTTTAAATAATGGATTACAAGTTCTACTCAATCTTTCTCCACAAAACTATGTAAAGGCAGTCCCCGACTTACACCGTTACGACTTACTTCTGTCCCCCTAGTTACAAACGGAGACTTATGGGGCATGCTGGCACTTGTAGTTCCATGTTCCACAGCAGATAGTAGCTGTGGAATGACAAGTGACAGCATGCCACAGCAGCACATGAGGTGAAAATTAGGTGAAATCTTCTAAACAGGGGCATAAACCGCAAAACAAATGTAA
This sequence comes from Phyllomedusa bahiana, assembly GCA_025379985.1. Lineage (NCBI taxonomy): Eukaryota > Metazoa > Chordata > Amphibia > Anura > Hylidae > Phyllomedusa > Phyllomedusa bahiana. The sequence continues at coordinate 29,921 of JAODAL010001724.1, read as the reverse complement.
AAACCCTTCCCTGCACTATCGAAACAAAAAAAAAAAAAAAACTTTTGTGCTGGAGTTACATTTAATAAATATACCTGTTCTGACTTACATACAAATTCAACTTAAGAACAAACCTATAGTTCATAATTCGGAGTCTGCCTCTATTAGTCTGCTTAGCTCCTCCTGCTCTATAATATGCTGAGGGCAGATATGGAAGCATGTTCAGTGTGATGAGTTCCCTTTGAGCCTTGTGTACAAATCTCTAAGCAGCAGATCACATTTCAAAGAGTAAGAAGGATAGATAGGGGCTGTTATGTCAGTGCAATGATAATATTTTGGCTACAGATATTGACAATGAAAATCTAATTTACACTGATGAATGCAGGCGCTACACTTATTAAATACATTTTTCTAAAGAGAGAAGCAGAAGAGTAAGCTTGAATTGTGGAACTCAGAGTCCGTGTTATAAGACTTTATATTCCCAGGGTGGCTCAGGAAGGGAAGATCTCTCCTTAGGGAGAGCACCGAACGAACGGCTTGTAGAGTTTTTGTTTTGCCTTTTCGCCCTCTACTTAGCATCTGCATATCACAAGGCATTATGGGAAAGGGGCTGAGAAGCCCACAGCGCCCTCTGTTGGTTGTAACAAATCCTCAATTTGCTTGTGACCCACCGAGTCTTGAGAAAGCAAAAAGGATTTTTTAGCCAAGCCAGTATCTCTCATCCCGAAACACCGTTGTCTGTAGATGAGAGATACTGGCTTGGCTAAAAAATCCTTTTGCTTCTCAAGACTCGGTGGGTTCAAAAGCAATTGAGGATTTGTTACAACCAACAGAGGGCGCTGTGGGCTTCTCAGCCCCTTTCCCATAATGCCTTGTGATATTCCCAGGGTGAAAAGTCATGCAGTGATGATTGTTTAATACTTTTACTATTCTTATTAAGTTTTTTAAAAAGACATCTTAAAGCTCCTGCACATGACTGTGACGGAGTCTTAGCCCCGGTTCACACGGCTTATTCAAGCCGTAATTGCGAGCCGGATTGCGCTCGCAATTCCGGCTTGAATAAGGGGCGGGGGCGCGGCCCGCCGGCCCCATGGACTTCCATTATCCACGGCGCGTATTGCGCCTGGATAATGTGCAGGTCACTTTCTCCCCGCCCAGCAGATTCGCGGCGTACGGGTAGGAGCGACGGAATCCAACTGTTCTCTATGAGAACAGTGGATTTACCGTTAATACTGTGACGGATTGGCGCAATACTGCAGCGCAAATCCAGCGCGCAGTACGGCGCCAATCCGCGCCGAAATAAGCCGTGTGAACGGCCCCTTAGGGTGCGTCCACACGGCAGTAAGCAAATTCTGGCCGGATTCTGATTAACTCCTTAAGCCGAACGTCTGAAAAGTAGTTAATGACCAGAACATTTTTTTAGTTTTTGCCTCCTTGCGTTTCAACAGTTGTAACTTTTTTATTTTTTTCAATAACGCAGTTGTATGAGGCCTCGTTTTATTCGAGACAAGTTGTACTTTATGGGGGAATAGTTTAAGTTCACTCATAAATAATTGCAGAAATTTTTTTTTTTTTAATTTTTTTTTTTTTTTTTTACACCATTCACATATCACACTTAATAACTTGTTAGATTAATTCTACAGGTTATTACGGTCGTGTGGATACCTAACATGTGTAGGTTTTTATTGTGTGTGTAATATATGCACAATTATTTTTTATTAAATATTTATTTTTATTTTATTATTTATTTTTTCATTCTTTTTTTTAAACTTTTTCTGTTTTCTTTTTTTACTTTTTTTTAAATCCCCTGCAGGGAGAACTGTTTTACATTTTTTTTTTACACTTAGTAACTAGAGATGGGCGAATCGATTCTAATGAAGTGGAATTCGTTTAGAATTTCAGGAAAACTTCGATTCTGAACGAAGTAGAAGTTTTTGGTGATTCGCGGGAAAGAAGCGTGTTTTTGATTGATAAAATGGCTGCGAGCACATGGCGTTACTTGGGGTAAAGAAGTCTGGGAGGAAGAAAGGCGTAGCCTGCATGACATGTGCAGAGATGAAGCCAATAAGAGACCGACGGGATTCTGTGACGTCACCGCACTATATAAGTCCGGGCGCGACGCCGGGAGCTCACACTCCTCTCTCTGTACTGATCAGGGAAGGTGCTGCCGCTGCTGCTTATGATAATTCATACTAAAGAAATCACTTTTATATAGCGATTTTTGGGAGGTGTCACAGCTTGTCTCAGAGATTGCTTCTCTTACGTTCTAATTCTGATTTTGTGGGGTATTGGAACTGAAGTCCAGTGTGCGTCCATTCAGCTGCATATACATTTTAATGCTATCTGCTCAGTTCTTGAGCACCTTGAATATCCAAGGGGGATCTAAGCCTGTTGCTGCTGTATTCAGTTAAAGAAACAGCGTTTTTACAATCCAAATACCACTTAATTTTTGGTTGCTCATTTATTTTGCGCAATTTAGATCCAGGGGTTAATTAAGCGTTGATCTGCTGTTTGGTCACTAAAACAAACGTTCTTTTTCACTGCCAAAGAAGAAATTTTGCCTGTCGCATAATTCATATCCGAAGGTTAATCACAAGTTTTTCTGTTGTTGAGTTCCGTAAAATACACGCCGTTTTAACAAGCTACAAAGCTGGTAATTATTGGCAGCACATTTCTTTTGCGCAATTTACATCCAAGGGTTAACTAAGTATTTTTCTGCAGTTGTACTAAGTAAAAGAAACGTTCTTTTTCACCCCTAAAGAAGAAATTTTGTCTGTAGCATAATTCATATCCGAAGGTTAATTAGAAGTTTATCTGTTGTTGTGTTCTGTAAAATACACGCCGTTTTAACATGCTGCAAAGCTGGTAATTGTTGGCAGCACATTTCTTTTGCGCAATTTACATCCAAGAGTTAACAAAGTACTTTTCTGGAGTTGTATTTAGTGAAAGAAACTTTGTTTTCACCGCCAAAGAAGAAATTTTGCCTGTAGCATAATTCATATCTGAAGGTTAATTACAAGTTTTCCTGTTGTTGTGTTCCATAAAATACACGCCGCTTTAACACGCTGCAAAGCTGGTAATTGTTGGCAGCACATTTCTTTTGTGCAATTTACATCCAAGGGTTAACTAAGTATTTTTCTGCAGTTGTACTTAGTAAAAGAAACGTTCTTTTTCACCGCCAAAAAGAAATTTTGCTTGTAGCATAATTCATATCCAAAGGTTAATTAAGCCTTTCTGTGTTTTATATTCAGTAAAATACACAGTGTTTTTAAACGGCACATACAAGTAAATATTTCCTGCCCATTTGTGGAGTGCAATTTATATCCAAGGGTTACCCAAGCTTGTTAGTGGGTTCATTTGGAGTCAAATACAGGGTGTGTATTTATCATATACAGATATCTTCATCAAACAGAGTCTGTACATTTTAGAACAAACAGTATGTCAGACAGAGAGGTGGCATGCTCTTCACCTGCCAGTGTCTGTGGCACAAACATTCCTCGTCGCAGCAGGGGTCACTCGGTGAGGCCAGAAGTGCCAGTGTCATCTAGCGGCCGTGTGTTGTTCAGCAACCCAATGGTTCTTGATTGTTGGGGATTGAAAGGTCATCCACTTCCTCCCAGATGACATCTGACAACCCCAGCCAAGAGTCATTGGGAACGTCAGACACAATCCATAGTTGGCATGGCCCAGGAGCGGGTCAGCGGCCCTCACCTGTCCTCAACCTGCCTCTGTCCCATCCAGTTCCCTCAGCCAGAGATCTACTATGTGGTCTTGGCTCAGCGCCACTATATAGCGAGGATGAACAATTTGAGGAGGGCAGTCAGCAGCTACTTGGCAGCAAAGAACTGGGGCCAATATCCCCCGCTTCTTGCAGTAGGCGGCAAAGTATAGATGTGGAGAGTGGCATGGGAGGTCATGTTGTGAGGGGTCAGCCTCTGCATATCAAGACCAGTGTTGAGGACAGCAGTGACAATGAAACGCAATTTGATGAGGATGTAGCCGACTGCACTTGAGTGAAGCAAGGGCTTCATCATCGTCAGGAGAAGAGGGCGTCAGCTTGCGAGTCAGGCAGCGGCGCAGCCAGCAAGTGGGTTGTGTGAGTCAGCAGGGTAGCAGCAGTGTGAGGTTGGGAGCCAAGCGGCCACGGGGTAGAAAGCCCGCTTCGCAGGTCCAAGAAAGTAGCGGCACAGGGGCTCAGCGAGGCAGTGGCGGCAGTAGTCACTCAGTGCGGAGCGTTGGCGGTAAAATCAGATACTCAGCGGTGTGGCAGTTCTTTGCTAAGACACCGGAGGGTATATGTAGAATCTGTGGGCAGAAAGTGAAGCGTGGCCAGGGAGCCATGCAGCGTCACCATCCGGTGGCCTGGGAGAAATGTGGTGGTCTATCCTGCCGCCGCAGCAACAGCAGCAGCAGCAGCGCCCAGTGGCACGCCTGCCATTGCAGCCAGTCAAGGCTCCACCACCTCTGCAGAAGGGAGCTCTCTTTGCCATCATCTCCCGGTCCAGATGCTCCTGCTCCTCGCTACTCATGGCGCCAGCAGTCGTTCAACGAGGCGATTGCAAAGAGACAACAGTATGCGTCCAACCATCCTAAAGTGCAGAAGCTGAGCGTGCTCCTGTCCAAGTTGTTGGTACTGCAGTCCTTCCCTTTCCAAATGGTGGAATCTGCACCATTCAGAGAACTAATGGCATGTGCCGAGCCGAGGTGGAAAGTTCCAAGCCGTAATTTCTTTTCCAAAAAGGCAGTACCAGCACATCACAAATATGTAGAACAGAAGGTGGGCCAGTCCTTGAGCTTATCGGTTTGTTCCAAGGTGCACGGCAGCGCGGACGTCTGGAGCTGTAACTACGGTCAGGGCCAGTACATGTCCTTTATGGCCCACTTGGTGAATGTGCTTCCTGCCCAGGCACACCAACAACTTGGACAGGAGACGCCGCTTTCTCCTCCACGTTGTCAAACTGCGGCTCCTGCGCCAATGTCCGCCTCCTCCTCCTCCACCACCACCATCATCTCAGCCTCCACAAGAACTGCTCCATCATACCACATGTGTAGGGCACAGCGGTGTCACGCAGTTCTACGCCTGGCTTGCCTCGGCCAACCAAGTCACACAGGGGAGGAACTGCTCCGCGTCATGCAGCAAGAAATCAATGTGTGGCTTTCTCCGCGGCAACTGCAAATCGGAACCATGTTGACGGACAATGGGAGGAACATGGTGTCCGCGCTGCACCGAGGAGGGATGGTGACAAGAGAGGAGGAGCAGGAGCAGCTGGAGGAGGTAGATGGAGATGAGAAAGACGAGGCAGATGACCCGCAAGCACCGTGGCAGTATACAGTGGAGATGGAGGCAGGGAGCCCCTTGGAATCACTTGTGCAGATGACCCGCAGCATGCTGATTTTCCTGGCTAGTGACAGCCGAATAGTCACCATCCGGCAGAGAGATGTCTTCTGGCTCTCCACCCTATTGGACCGTCGCTACTGGTCCAAAATGGGAGCCTTTTTTCCAGCTGCTGAGAGGGAGGACAAACTCAAATACTATAGGGAAATCCTCCATAGTCAGTTGGCCTATGTGCGGCATCGTCCCTCCTCTGACAAGTCTGACCATGGGATTCTTCAGCGCTCTTGTACTACTGCCGCGGCTGCTGAGGGAATGTAGGGGGGTAGGAGCAGTACCAGCTCCATCAGCAGCAACCTAAGTCTGGAGTCACTGATGAACAGCTTTCGTCACCCGCCTAGTGAGGAGGGTAATCGCCAGCAGCAGCAGCAGGACCTGGAGCAGTCCCTGAACCAGCAGGTGGTGGCCTACTTGGACAGCACTCTGCCACCCCAGTTAGAAGATCCACTGGACTAATGTGCAGCTAATCTAGATGTGTGGACACAGCTTGGCGTGTTTGCACTGGAGAAGCTGTCCTGCCCGGCCATTATTGTGTCATCAGAGCGGGTGTTCAGTGCGGTGGGGCCATCGTTACCCCAAGGAGAACCCGCTTGTCCATGGGAAGATGAATCAGGCGTGGATCGGCCAGGATTTCCACACACCAATGCCTTAGGCGTCAGATTACATCAGCCATGACGCCTCATCAAAACTTTGAGAAATGAGTCTGGATTCAAACTACCTGCCTCAGCCACTATTCTGATGCCGCCACCCGTCTGATGCCACACATCTGCTGACAGTTTCTCCATCTGCCACCAGCCATCTTTACCAGGGACTGGTATTGCCACCCACCTCCAGAATGTCATTGTGCCACTGTCTGACCTCATGCTGCTGCTGCTGTTGCCGTGACATCCACACTGTGTCATTGTGCCACTCTCTGACCTCATGCTGTTGCTCCTGTCGTCGTCACCTTCACTCTCTGTCATTGTGCCACTCTGTGGCCTACTCCTGTTTTTGCCACCTCCAGAATGTGATTGTGCCACTGTCTGACCTCATGTTGCTGCTGTGGCTGCTGCCGTGACCTCCACACTGTGTCATTGTGCCACTCTGTGGCCTACTCCTGTTTTTGCCACCTCCAAAATGTCATTGTGCCACTGCCTGACCTCATGCTGCTGCTGCCGTGACCTACACACTGTGGTCCATGTGATGCCACGTGTCTGCACACTCATGCTGCTGCTGTGGCTGCTGCCGTGACCTACACACTGTGTTATTGTGCCACTCTTTGGCCTACTCCTATTTTTGCCACCTCCGGAATGTCATTGTGCCACTCTCTGACCTCATGCTGCTGTGGCTGCTGCCGTCACCTCCACACTCTGTCACTGATGTTGCCACCTGAGCCCTCAGCTTGTTTTTTTCCAGCTGTCGCTGCCATGACTTTATCAGGCTACATTCCTACTTCAGTTTTTTGGTCAGTTTTGCCCTCTTAAGTGTCCAGGGAATTTTATAGTGAAGCGATTCTAAGAGCGGCGGCAGTCATGTGCGTGTCATACTAAAACACAACATTGTATGAAGACCAAACCAAGCTCCCTCTGCATATTTAAGCATGGCACAACGTTCTACAGCACTCTGTGCAGCCTGGAAATAGCTGTTTTTTAACGCGATTCGTCCCGAAGTAATTCGGACCGAAACGAATTTTGTCGGAAAATTCGGCGAAGTCACTGAATCGAATTTTTGAGAAATTCGCCCATCTCTATTATTAATGTATTAGCATATTCATATATGCTAATACATTATAATCTGTGTCAGTCTGACACAGGTAGTGATCAGGACAGCACACAGTGTGTCCTGGTCACTGACTTCTTACACAGACAGCTCTGGGGCCACTCTAGGTTCCCAGGGCTGACTATGCAGCCGTCATCGGGTGTTCCGATCACCCGACAGAGCAAGGAAACCCTTTGATTGTGCTGCGGTGACGATCCGCCGCAATCAAAGGGTTAAAGCACCGGGTTGCGGAGGTTTCCTCCGCTCCCCAATGCTCGTAGGAGATGCTCTGGGATCAGGGCTGTGTAGGCTTAAGACGTCGCTGCAGACGATCGTCCTGCACCAGCCAACGTCTAAAGTCGGCGGGCAGTCGTTAAGGAGTTAAAGAATCCAGCCAGTATTTTGACATCTTGTATGTGGTTTTTGGGGATGGTTCTTTCCGTCCCCCTCAACCACTGACATGTACATCTTCCACCCAAAAACTGGGCGGAAGAATGAACATATAAGTTTGAACATCCTTTAACTGCATGAATTAAGCAGATGCTTTGGATAATATGAAGTAAAGAAGTTTTTTATTGAAAATACAGTTATCCGCTTTTGGTTTGGAGTGTCACTATTTGTTCTGGATATTGCAAAATGTGTCTGTGCCAAAATTTGTCAAATATTCTCCAAAACAATGGGAATCTCGCAAGAGAACAGAGAGAGTGACTATTAATCACTATATTTACTATTTTGCCATAGGCAAACTTAAAATCTATCAGTTCTCAATCTATAAAACACTAAAACGTAACTTTTATTATGTACTTAATCTCTATCCCACTATTTAAAAACCTGATTTCTAACCTCTCAAGTTTTCCCTTCCTACTTCTGAAGGAATAACTCCCTTTCCATTATCAAATCTGGTGGAACCCCACCTACTAACAGGAAAACCTTATATATACAATAATTTACTAACGCCAGTAAGGGATCCCAAGCATCCTACTTGGGCAGTTATCCCTAATCTAATGGGCATAAAACATATAAGGCTTCCTTGTAACACCCACTGCAGAGGGTGTTACTTTGTAGACAGAGGTGAGAAATCACAATTTAAAATTTCATGCCTGACCTCCCCAACATGTTTCACCAGCTAAACTGGCTTCATCAGGGATAAGAGTTCCGGTGGGTAAGAGGTCCAGACATATCCTTATATTATTGCATCATTCATGACTATTACACAACTTTTTTAAGATCAATGTATAATGTATTAGATTTATGAGTAACTGGTTAAGCATAGATGATATAGAGAAATAGTACCGTAGTACATAAAAGGAAGCATGCCATAACTCAGGAAGGACTATATAATTAGTATAAAACTCTTCTCATCTCACATTGTGTTTTTATGCATTATGAGTGGTGCAATAAATCTCGTTTTAGCAGCATTGGTTCTAAATTGTCATCTTTTTTTTGCTGCCAGAAATGCTGCCAGAAGCCAATGTAGTTGACAATTGCTACCAGAAACAGAAACTTACTATCATGGATGTCTGGACATCTGATTTACATTTTACAGTCTTATATTCAGGCATAGTAAACTATGCAAACTAACTGTGATTGCGTCCATGCTTATGGGAAGAAATCAGATAAAGTGTAGCGTAAAAGTGGATTCATGCAAGGGGATGTTTATTTTCTAAGGCTCAAATAGGGATGACAAATTAAAAACATTTCTTATAAACAGAGGGGCTAAGAAGATCACTAGTTTTACTGATCATGCCAAAATGGGGCTTAACCCTTAATTACTTTCTAATTGGATTCCCTGTGGAAACTATAGCTTGTAATGAAATTGATCACATCAGTTCTGAAACTTATTGATTTAACTTTAAAAAGTTGTCAGGGTTAAAGAGGATTAGCTGCCCTCCACTTTCTCTTATTAAATGTCCCTCCACTGGTGAGCTTCTCAGGGACTCCATGGAAATTGAGAGAGCTTTAATGGCTTACTATGAATTCTTTTATAGCGCCACACCCTTGACCAAACTATTATGGGCCAACACATATGCAATAAATAGGTGCACATCCCTGAAATACTTAGGGATCATGCCACTATATCACCAACATGTCTCTGTACAGAAAACATTAATAAATATACAGTCCAGGCAAAGACAAAAAATGCAATCCACAGCACACATGGGAGTACCAATCCAAGTGAAGTGCACTAGCCGGTATCCACATCATAGTCTCTAAAATACTCATTGGTTCTCAGCAGTATAATAGAAAGATTTGTTAAAAATGTCAGGACTTAAGAGTTTTTAGCAGAGCAGAGGTATATTTATTAATGTCCCAGGTAGAAGTATTGGAACTTTGCACTCACCAAAATGGTATAGAGGTCTTTATTCTCAATACATTCACAAGGTGTAGTACGCCTCTACTACTCCTTGTTAATGCATTGAGACTAAAGAACTGAGTACCGTTATGGTGAGTGCCGAGGTTCCAATACTTCTACCTGGGATACTAGTTATATTAAACTAGATACTAGTTATATAAAAAATGTATTAGTGCAACTATGAGACAGGGACTGGGAAACTAGCTTTGATTCACTTCTTCTTAGACCCCCAACTAGGAAATCTTATGTGTCCACCATTTATGTCCATGTTCTTTTGAAAATAGATTATGATGACACAGAATTAAGCATTGCAAACAGTCATATTATCCATCCTGTGAGACTCTTACAAGGTCCTCCCATAATCTAGATATACACCTTTCTTATACCAGTTAGAGAAAAAAGGATGGGACTATATCCTAAGGGTGCATGTTTTAAATGTGGGGCCTCAGGTGCAAATCTGTTCCTGGCATTGGCCCATAATACAGCAATACTGATGGTGGATTATGCCAGGCAACATTTAGTGGGTCCTATCCCTTTTTGTGACTCATGTGCATTGTTTGGCTACGTTAATACTCAGGAACGTACAAAAAAAGATTTTCATTTGTTACATGTTTTGGTGGAAACAGCAAGGAAGGCGATATTCAAGATTTGCATCAAGCCGATAAGTCTGTCATTCAGATTCTTCTTCTAAAAAATTTTGTAATGAAAATGGACTGGATTGTAGCTGCCCAAAGTAAAGAGAAAAGGGTCAAAAAATTCTTCACGTTGTGGGGAAAACTAATAAATACTCTGCCACCTGATGTTAAGCAAAAACGATAATCATGCTTCTGATCCATGATGTGGTATCTGGAAAAACAACTGGAAGGGATTCAATTGCATCGCACCCCAATGTTAGACACCCACCAGAGCCTAACATAGAAAGCACGATAACATGGAGTTTTGTCACTGTACCTAATCCTTGCTAAAAAGCGAGAAAATCCCTTTCAGTAATAAATCCTATGCGAAAATATGTTGTCCTTTTTGTGTAAATTTCCATGACTTTCAGAGCTACCCTGCTAGATAGGGGGATGGCACTCCACTCCTTTCCATGATGCTTCTAATAATTGGGAGTGTCGGTAGGAAATCATATCATGTAGGCAAAAGTGGTGAGAAAATGCAATTTGTTCTAATTGATTAGTCAGTAAAACAGAGACTCAAGCAGCAAGTTTAGTTTCTGATTTTATTTTATATATAATTTTTCTATGTTCTAAAAATGTTCGCTGAGGGAAACAAAAAGAAGAAAACTCTGAGATTCCATTGTTTATATCTGCAAACATACTTCTGTTTGTAATGGTACCAACTATGCAGAATATGTTATGTGTAATTCCGTTGTATACAAAATTATGTTTTATTTTGTTGATGATGGAACCTTTAATAAAAACAATTAAAAGAGGATTAGCCATGTTGGATTTTTAAACAGTAATTTAGTTTTCTCCTGTGGTGCCAAAAATGCTCAACAGCTGCTTGCTCCTCCCTTCCTACTAATATCATGCTTGTTCAGCTTTGTATAACATGTGAGTTAATGGGGAAATCAGTACGATATGATCATTCCTTACAAAATTGGCTGTCAAGTATGCAGGGTACTTAAAAAATGCTGGTGCAACATCATTGGTAAATGGCCTGTGCCTGAAAATCAAAGCACAAATCACTTAGTCATATACATCTACTGAACTATAGTGTACAGAAAATATTTGGATTGATAGTGTGTCTTTTTATCTATATAAATACAGCTCTGAAAAAAATTAAGAGACCACTGCTCAGTTTTCTAAAAATCAGCATCTCTACATGTCTGACAGCCATTCCATTCCAGTGTCAGTTGAATTCCAACCAAAGTCCAACGAGGTGTTCAACTTAATGCGCTTCTGATTGGGTGATCACCTGAACCAAATCTTATTTAATGAAGGAAAGTATAAAAAAACAATGCTGTGGTCTTCACAATCCTCTTGCAATAGGACAAGCTGGATGGCAAAAAAAAGTGAAAGGGAAAAGGCCAAAAGGAATTTGAATGAAAACATCATGGTTATTCCACCAAATATTGATTTCTGAACTCTTCCTGACTTAAAACATTAGTCTTATTGTTTATAAAGAAATATGAGCTTGTTTTCTTTGCATTATTTGAGGTCTGACAGCTCTGCTTCTTTTTTTTACTATTTTGAAGATTTCTCATTTACTGCAAATAAATACAATTTTTTGCTTAGAATTTTGGAGACGTTGTCAGTAGTTTATATAATAAAATAACAATGTACATTTTTCTCCAAAAATTTACCAATGAAGAGTAAAATCAGAGTAATTGAAAATTTTGTAGTGGTCTCTTAATTTTTTCCAGAGCTTTATGTGTTAGGTTCTCTTGCTTATGAATACTGAGGCTTTTTGAATCACTGTATATATTGTCTAAATTTCTCATACTGTGAGGATAAAGGATGAATGAGTCTTTACGCAATGCCTACGGAAATCAGTTTTTCCTGCTCTTATAGCCTTATGGTGCTCTGTATGGGGTCAATATAGATTCTTTCATGTTTTCTGGTTAAAAGATGCATTTCTTTGTTTTCTATACTCTTTTTTTTGGGTTCCTTCTTTTAGACTATCTTAGTATTTTTATGTACCTGTGCGTGGCTGTGCTGTTGGAAATTTTATTTTCCATACCCTATAGTCTTTACTTCAACCAGTTTCTGATCGGGCCATTTACCCCCCTTTCTGACTAGGCACAATCTCCTTTTCCTTAATACATGTGGGTTTGAACACTATAGCACTTTCTCGCACTTGGTTACACTTCTTTTTTTCTGTGATACATTATTCTTTATTTTTATGTCATTTGTACATTAGATTTATATGTTAATGATATTAGAGTAAATAATAAACAATAGTCTGTTTTTCACATTTTGTTTGTTTATGCTTTTAACAGCAAAAGTGGGGCTAAAATAAGTTTTGGAATTGTGTAACTTTTTATCATGGACTTTTATACACGGATTATACAAAGCTTTTGGGGCTAAAAGTTGCGGTTTGGGCAGTTAGTGAGTTTTTTTAAAAATTAAATTTTTTTGTATGTGTTTATTTTAAATGTTGCGTTGTTAATAAGGGCAGAAAAAGATCTTGGGGGATTTTTTATATAATCAAACTACTAGAATGTAAAAACCTAGGGAAAAAGATAAAAAAACTTTTTTTTTAAAAAATATTAATAAATACTTTAAAAAATAAAATACCCAATATCCTAATCAACTAAAGCGCCTATACAAAAATGGGGAGATCGCCCCGATAACCCTGCCCTAAAAAGAACTAAACTACTTTAAAAAATTCAGTACAAATGCAAAAAAGTGCTCAAAAGTTTAAAAACCACTATAATAACAAAATACAAAAGTAACATCAAAAAGGTTTTTTAGCGTTTCCCCCCCCAAAGTCCAGGGGTTCATCAGGGAACTGAAAACTCAAACCCAAAATAAATACTTACGCTCCTTGTTAGGCAGGGAAAATGTGAACGATTATAAAGGGGGCCTGATGCAAATTAAAAAAAATTTTTATATAACTTTTTTTTTTGCAGATTGTCCCTTAAACTGCAGCTGGTATATTACAGGGGAAATATAGTCTATTGCAGTCATAGCAGTTAATCTGGTTCTGATAAAATCACAGATAGCTTTTTGTCTATCTGTGCATACAGCACTCATTGTATAAACAGCGATTGGGAAAGGGGGGATGATAAATTCCTCCCTTCCTTTCCTAGAGGTTGGCACAGTTGTATGCAGTGCCATTGCAAAAGTTCCAGAATAAATGCCCCACCCGTTCTTTTATAGCAACAGGATTGTCTGTAGGTAACATGTGGTGCCTAAATGCATTTGACCATAGTACTTTCATTTTTTAACACCTTAATGCGAGAAAACTGTGCCAAAACCATTATTACCTTTTTGTACCTTTAAAGAGAGCTTCCTACGTGCCTACTCCCTTTTAAAGTTTCACAGTGAGAAAAAGATTTGGGTTTTTGATCGCTTTTATAGTTTTTTAGGGATTTACTTTTTTTGTTTTTACTTGTAGAGTGGATGGGAAATTACCTACTACTTTCCAGCAGGTGCATCAAAGGTGAACCAACCCGTTTTTTTCATGTAAAGCAGACCGTAAATTATAGTTTTACAACTAAACTTCCTATGGACATCCTGTAGACTGCACTGGGAACCTTTCAGGATGGATCCTCAGTCCTTATTAGCTTAATCCTTCTTAAGTCCTTACCACGGAATATAAAATGACTGAGAACTCATTTGTTAATTGTTTTTGTTGAGCAAACTGTGCACAACAGCTCAGACAGTGCATCAGTGAGGCCTCCACCCATGTTTATATGCTGTGCCAGCTTGAAGCATCCACCACAAACATTCTCGTAATCAGCAGTAACACTTATACCACAAACATACACTGCAAATGAAAACTGGTATATTAATTAACAGAATAGAGGCATTTAAAGGGGAAGTCCCGAATGTATGCTAAATTAATGTTGTGCTCTTAAGATTGACAACTTGTGCTATATTTTTACACAGGTTTATCATTATATTTAGTATACCGTACTTATTTTATTTAGCATTAGGTGTATTCACACTATATTTTGGAAACATGGCATTTAGGCCTCATGGCATAGTTTCTGAAGCTCTGACATACACAAATTGTTGAAAAAGTGAGCAGGGATTCAGAATAATTTATTAACACACTCCACTGCCTGCAACATTATTTACCTTTGAATTAAGTGTGGTGCCTGCCATTTGTAAGTATGAAGGACTACATATAACATGTTTCATATAATAATTTACTTATTGATCAATATATTCATTTTTTGGCAAGTAAAAATGACTGAACCCTATACTAAATCTATGTGCAATTCATATATCCGTGGAGAAGAGAATGTAAACTTTTCCTATACAAGATTTCTTGATCAGCAGTAGTCCTCCATTTTATCATTTATGTCTGTGTTTTAGAAGTTTATATTTATTTCTCTCTATATAAGCTCCTCAGTAAACATCTTGTAATAAGTGTAATGGCCTAATCTGTTTTAATACTTATTGACTAGCCTTAGGGTAGACCACCAGCATCTAATCTGTGGGGATAGGACTGCCGACACATGTTTTTGGGTTCCTTATTCTGTACCGGGCTGAGCACTGAAAATTTGGTAATGTCTGAGGAAGTTAGACTCTCTCCAATATGATAGTGACTTTGATATCGATTTTCTAAATGAAACCCTGAAAGAAAGTGGCCATTCTCAAAGAAGGGGATAAAATGCAGGATAATAAAACTATACCCAGTTAATCTGAATTTGTATCACTTTATCCACTCTTATTCACCAATATTGAGTAATTATGATCTCTCCAACCAATCCTTAAGTAAAGGATCTAACCCACTGCAAAGTGATGGCCATAACACCCTCTTTATTAAACATATGTTTCTTAATATAAATATTGCAATTTATAATATTATTTTATTTATTATAATTATTATTATTATTTAATATTTATATTATTACATTTATATAAAAAAAACATCTAACATGTAAAATTCTCAAATGTCAACCAACATGACCCTGAAGCTGATCTAGGAGGAATCTGAAAGTAGCTAGCTATGAAAGCAGTGCACCCCTACGTTACAAACATAGTCATAATTATCATTACCATGACGGCTAACTGCTCTAGTGGGCCAATTATGAGTGGGATACTTCTTGGACTCATTTGGGCTGCCTACACCAACTGGCCCACAAGTTGCTGACCCTGACATCTCCTGCTATTTATAACTGACAAGCACGGGACCAAACTTTTTTTTCTGTCAGGGCAACTATGAGGCCAGAACCACAGGCAGCATGAAGAAGTTCTAGGCTCTCTCATTACAAACGCATATGTTGTATTATAAATTCTACCAAAACAAATGACCCAGGGCATGGGGGTAATTGCCTCTGACGTCTGCCGCTTGGGGACTGCTTGTGTATGGAAAGGGATCTGTTAATAAAGCTGAGCTAGGTGGAAAAAAACCATCAGTAGAACTTATAATTAAAAGGGGGTTTTTTCCACAAAGTAAATTGAGTGGGAAGTTTGAAATTAAAAAATTAAACATTTTCCCCACATCTTTTTTAAAAAATTCTGCCCCTTTTTTTGTTTTGCTGTTTTTTAGTGACCCATTTTTTTCAGTCGTCTGGGGTTGCGGGGTTGACTAAAGAGGGGAAGGCTGGTGATTCATCTGAGGGTACATGATATGCAATTAAAAACAAATACAACCCCCCTTTGGGAAACACGAGCAAAAGGGTGGAGAGGGGGCATAAAATGAGATTGGGGAAAAACCCCCTTTAAGAGGGATATGTTTGAAAACTGTCCAGGTCTAAAACTTTCTTTGTTGCCCAAGAACAATCAGAGCTCCCTTTATTTCAAATTTTAAATATTTAAATTTATTTAAATAGTTGTGGGCCCGGAAAAAAAGACATACGCCCATATTACCTTTTGTTAAAGTGTTGCAAAAAGTTTTTAAAGTGTTGATCCGAGGAAGGCAAAAAACCCCAGAGGTAGAACCCAATTTGACTCATGTTGGGAAAAATTCCTTTGACTAAATTTGGGCAATGGAATAAATCCTGGATCAACGCCCCCCCTTGGAACCCTGTACTTTAACTTGTTATTTTACATTTTAGAAAAGTATCCGCCCTTCTTGGAATCCTGTCACTTAAATTGTTTGTTATCACTCTCAAAAATGATCCAACCCTTCTTTAATTTGTTAGTGAATTCACGTGAAAATTTTCCCTCTGGCAGGAGTTCCACGTCTCACTGCTTTCGTAAGAATCCCTATGTTTTGAAAAAATTTTTTCCTCAAGCGTGGGATCCCCTTGTTTAGATACAGTCTGGGTATAAAAAAAATTTTTACGAGATCTCTATATTGGCCTTATATATTTAAAATTTTTTTATGCCCCCCCGAACCCGTCTTTTTCTAAACAAATAACCCAAATTGCTAAACTTTCTGGATATTGCAGTCCCCCCGGCCTTTAATTATTTGTGTTGCTGTTTGTACTGTTCTTTTTACAAGTTTTCCTGTGCATGGTCCCCAAAAAACTGTACACAATTTTCCCATGTGTGGTCAAAAGTGATTTGTATAGTGGGGATAATTTTCCCCCATCATGTGCTCTATCCCTCTTTTAATACCCCCAGATCCTATTAGCTTGGCAGCTGTGCCTGACACTGGCTGTACAGTTAAGTTTACTGTCATAGGATTCCAAGTCCTTTCCATTCTTTTTCCCCAGTGTTTTTTCATTTAACATGTAATCATGAATGGATTTTTCCCCCCCATTGCAAAACCCTTGCTTTATCAGTGTTAAATCTCATCTGCCACTTCTTCCCCAGCCCCACCCGATCCTTTGTAAAACACATTATCCCATTGTTGGATTCTTTACAGAGCTTGTATCATTGCAAAGATCGATATTCTATTTGCAATCCCTGTGTAAGATTTTTATGAAAATATTAAAAAGGGGTAGGGCCAATACTGAGCCCTGTGGACCCACTAGAAAAAGGGATCAGTTAGTATGACCGTTTAAATTACCCCTTTTTTTTCTTCGTGGCCCGTTGCTTACCCCCCTTTCAATTTTCCCCGTCCAAGCATTTTTTTACTTACCAACCTTTTATGTGGAAACAGTATCAAATGCTTTTGAAAAATCCCAATATTGAAAATTTGTGCCTCACCCGATCCGTCTGGAACTAACCCTCTAGAAGGTAGATTACTCTGCAGGACGATCCTTCATAAAACCATGCTGGAAAAGCGTTATACTTTTTTTTCAGTGGTTTTCCCTTGGATAGATCTCTTTAAAAAACCCTTTAAAAATTTACCCAAAAGGTTAAGTTACGGCCTATAGTTTCAGGAAACCTTTTTTACCCCTTTTTAATATTGGCACAAAATTTGCTATGTTTCAATCCTTTTGGGGCATCCCCGTTATTTGACAGTCCATAAAAAATTAAGAATGGGGGGTATTTACTCATTAACTCCCTTGGACATGTGGGTGTTTTGCCATTGGGCGGGGATTTGTCTATTTTTTTTCTTCTTAAGACGGGCTGCACTTTTCTTGGGTAAGACAAAAATTTTAAATTGGGGTTTACCTATCCCTCGTTCAACAGGGAAATCATCCTCCCGGTAATACAGTGGGGAAAAAGTGTTTAATAGGTTTGCTTTTTTTCTTTTTGCCCTTCTGTTCTCCCCCGTATTTTAAAGGGCCAACATTTTTGTTTTTAATCTTTTTATATTTTATATTTAAAAAATTTTGCGGTTAGTTTTATTTCTTAGCGATATGTCTTTCGTTCCAGCTTTTTTCCTTTTTTTATTTTACACCTTTATTTTCTTCATATATCTTCTTAGCGCCCCTTCCTGCCCCCCTGTTTTAGTAGTGAAACGCTTTCTTTTTTTTTTTTTATTGCCTCCTTTACATCTTGTTGATAATGGGGGTTTTTCCTGTTTTTAATTTTTTTTTTTACCCTTGGGAGTACTTCGTGGGGGCCTAGATGTTTTTTAAAAACTCCCCTTAAATTTTTTTTTTTGTATTTTTAAACACCTTTTCCCAGTAATACGTTTGTGCCTTTAAACAGGGTAAAAATTTGCCTTCCCCCAAAATTTAGTGTTTTTTGGGTCCATGCAAAAAGCTCATTGCAGGATAAATGGGAAGTTTATTATATTTGGCCTATTCCCCAGTGCCCTCAACTGAAACTTTGTTACTCTGTCAGGTCTATTGCAAATTTAAATCTAGGGGCTTTTCCCCTTTGCGGTTCCCGCCCCCATTTGGGAAAGGTAATTATCTTTAGTTATAGACAAAAACTTTTTCCTTTGTGAGAGTACAGGTTTCAGATTCCCAGTTTATTTTGGGGTTTTAGTTAAAAGTCACCGAATAACAACCTCATTTCTGATTAGTGCTTCATCTTTTTTGCCTGGGAGCATATCTTCTATGGGTTCTTTTAAATATTTGGAGGCCTATAGCAGACTCCTATTAGAATTATATGACTGTTACTACCCCATGTATTTTTTCCCATAATGAATCCCCCTGTTCACTACCTGTACCTATTTTCTTCCCGCAGTGTTGGCTTCAGACGGATTTTACATAGAGACAGAAAACCTCCCCTTCGATGTTTCGGTCACTTCTAAAAAGACTGTAACCCTGAAAAGTTAACCCCCCAGTCGTAGCTCTCGCCCACCCATGTCTCGTTATCCCCACTATGTCATATTTTTCTTCAGCTATTAGAAATTCTATTTCCCATTTATTTTGTTGGTCAGACTCTGGCATTGGTCAGCATGCAATTTAGAGTTTTTCCAGTTTGTATTCATTTCTGCCTATTCTTTTTAACTATTGCTACCCTTCCCTCCACTCCACCCCTGATTTATTACTACTTCCCAGCTCTCTATCTTCACTATCTTGCACGCTATATGTGTAGTTTCCCTCCCCCCCAGTCCCAAGTTTAAATATTCCTCCAGCTTCCCTAGCTTTTTGTCCCCCAATACAGCTGCCCCCTCCCCATTTAGGTGCGCCCATCCCTAGCATAGAGCTGTAGCCAGGACAGAAGTCAGCCCAGTTCCCCAAAAAAACCAAAATTTCCTCTTTCCTACCCCAATTTTTTGAGCCATTTATTCACCTTTTAACTCCCCCTCTGCCTCTTGGTGTGGGCCCGGGAACAGGTAATATTTCTGAAAATATTACCCTGGAGGTCCTTGCCTTGAGCTTTTGGCTAAGTCCTGAAATCATTTTTAAGGACACTCCACTACCTCTAACTTTGTCATTGGTGCCAATATGGACCATGACAGCTGGGTTCTCACCAGCCCACACCCAGCAATCTGTCAGCCCGATCCGCAATATGTCAAACCCAGGCCCAGGTAAACAAACTACTGTTGACTATCCCGGTCTTTGTGGCAGATTTGCCCTGTCTGAGCCCTTATATGGAGTCCCCAACTACTAGCACCTGTCTAGCCTGATCTGCACCCTATTCCCATCTTACTGGAGCAGACAGGGGTAGTGTCTTGCTGCCCGCAAATGCTATTTCTGAACCGACATCTCCCCCATCCGCCAATTTGCAATTTGTTGGGGTGTGCCAGTTCAGGACTAGCCTCCCTAACACTCTTCCCTTCCCTTCTTTCTAACTGTTACCCCGCTAGCTGCCTATGTTCCTGCACCTCCATGCTACCATCCTCCCCAACATCTACACCTGCGAGTGATTGCTCAGTGAGCAGCAAACTCGCTTCCAAGTTGGCAATGGATCTCAGTGTTGCCACTTGCTCATTTAGATCCAAGATACGGGCTTCTAAATGTGCAGTGTGCACACATCTTGCACAGCAGTATGCCCCCTCGAAGTGTTGCTCAAGGATGGCATACATTGCACAGGTTGTGCACTGGACAGCATTGTCAAACATGGAACTCATGGGGATGTTACCAAAAAAAAAAAGAAGAAATACAGATACAAATATGAAAAATCTGTATAATACTGCCATTTCTAAAAGCCCCAAATCTAAAGTCCCCCAATATTAAGTCCCACACTTAAGCAAAAAGACACAAAAAAACAAAACACACAAAAACAAAACAGACACACTCGCACGCTCAGAATACTCGCTTACACCACTTATCTTATAACCCTTTGATCCAGCAGCAGCAGCAGCAACTCTCCTCTTAGAAGGAGAAAAAAGGGGCGATATGATTGCCTGCTATTGGCAACAAAGAAACTCTAGAAACTCTAGACAATTTTAATACATGAGGCCCTAAATGTGTATGTTTTTTCTACAATGTGATTCTAAAGGCAACAAATGCCACTGTTTGGCATCCATTAGATCAATTCATATAATACATACAGAAGCCATAGATATGATGTGAACCTAGCTTTACTTACAGTGGGCGGAAAGTATTCAGACACCTTTACATTTTTCACTCTGTTTCATTGCAGCCATTTGGTAGGATCCAAAAAGTTCATTTTTTGGCTCATTATTGTACACTCTGCCCCCCCATCTTCAAAGAAAAAAACTGAAATGTAGATATTTTTGCAAATTTATTAAACAAAAAAATCTGAAATATCACATAGTTTTAAGTAGTCAGACCCTTTGATGTGGCACTCATACTTAATTCACATGCTGTCTGTTTCCTTCTGATTCTCCTTGAGATGGTTCTATTCCTTCATTGGAGTCCAGCTGTGTTTAATTAAACTGATTGGACTTGATTAGGAAAGGCAGACATCTTTCTATATAAGACCTCACAGTGCATGTCAGAGCACATGGGAATCATGAGGTCTAAGGAACTGCCCAAGTAGCTCAGAGACAGAACTGTGGCAAGGCACAGATCTGGCCAAGGTTACAAAACAATTTCTGCAGCATTCAAGGTTCCTAAGAGCACAGTGGCCTCCATAATCCATAAATTAAAGAAGTTTAGGACGACAACTCTTCCTCAACCTGGCTGTCCAGCCAAATAAAGCAATCATGGGAGAAGAGCCTTGGTGAGAGAGGTAAAGAAGAACCCCAAAATCACTGTGGCTGAGCTCCAGAGATGCAGTAAGGAGATGGGAGAAACTTCCACAAAGTCAACTATCACTGCAGCCTCCACCAGTCAGCGTTTTATGGCAGAGTATGCTGACGGAGGCCTCTGCTCAGTGCAAGACATATGACAGCCCGTATTCAGTTTGCAAAGAAACACATGAAAGGCTCCCAGAGTATGAAAAATAAGATTCTCTGGTCTGATGAGATGAAGATTGAACTTTGTGGTGTTAATTGTAAGTGGTATGTGTGGAGAAAACCAGGCACTACTCATCACAATACAATCCCAACAGTGAAACATGGTGGTGGCATCCTCATGCTATGGGGTTATTTCTCAGTTGCAGGGACAGGACGACTGGTTGCAATTGAAGGAAAGATGAATGTGGCCAAGTACAGAGATATCCTGGATGAAATCCTCTTCCAGAGTGCTCTGGACCCCAGACTGGGCTGAAGGTTCATCTTCCGACAAGACAATGACCCTAAGCACACAGCTAAAATAACAAAGCAGTGACTTCAGAACAACTCTGTGCCCATTCTTGACTGGCCCAGCCAGAGCCCTGACCTAAACCCAAATGAGCATTTCTGAAGAGACTTGAAAATGGCTGTCCACTAATGTTCACCATCCAACCTGAGGGAACTGGAGAGGATCTGCAAGGAAGAATGGCAGAGGATCCCCAAATCCAGGTGTGAAAAACTTGTTGCATCATTCCCAAGAAGATTCATAGCTGCACTAGCTCAAAAGGGTGCTTCTACTCAAAACTGAGCAAAGGGTCTGAATACTTAATACCATGTGATTTTTCAGTTTTTCTTGTTTAATAAATTTGCAAAATTATCTACATTTCTGTTTTCCTTCTTTCAAGATGGTGGAAGGGGGCTGCAGAGTGTATGTTAACGAGCAAAAAAATGAACTTTTTGGATCTTACCAAATGGCTGCAATGAAACAAAGAGTGAAAAATGTAAAGAGGTCTGAATACTTTCCGTACCCACTGTTTGTTCAGAAATGTAAAGATGAAAAGATCCAGTGCAAATTCATGGACTGTTTGTCTTTGCAAACACAGAAATACACATCTGAAGAATCACATGCAGTCCATGTACAGAAACAGAGTGCAAAGAACTAAACAGGAAGAGCAGGACAGTTGTTACCGAGATCAATGCCAGCCTTCTTTTAGGTGACATGTTGTTAATGCTCCTAAGGTATTTTAAATATAATCAGAAACTTTATGGCTATATACAAGCTAAAAATCAGTGACTTGACTACTATGGGTCTGTTCACGTGACACTGCCAAATACCGTATGTTTTTATTTTTTTGAAAAATCGTGATGAAATACTGCTGTGATGTAAAAAAAAAAAAACTGCAATATGACCTCACTCAATGTCCAAGTACCTACCCTCATAAGGCTTATTGCCATAAAAAGCAAAGATCACACAAACAATGGGTAAATTACAATTCCTTTAATTCCACAGTAAATAACCATTGCACAAATAGATAGTCTTAATGGTAGACATTAGAGCAAAGCCGCGCAGGGTAATAACAGTGTTGAAAATGGTATTGCTCTAAACGCTTATAAATTGCATCAGGAAGAACTTTGTTTGCATATGCTAAGACTTGGGATGAAACCACACAAGCAGCAGGTTGCATGTGACTGAAACAAGAACCCTCTGCACTTGCCAAGTGCTGCATGAGTTTGGTGGTATATTGTGTGGCCATGGTTCTCAGCTACATCATGGCTGTGCCAAACCATCTCTAAGCATTTTAACTCTTAGGCTAAGTCTACACGGCAAGTGTCAAAATTCCATCCAAAATCCGACGGCATTTTGACACTTGCAAGACCAAGATTTTTGACACATATTTGTACAAAAGCTGCGGTCAGTTTTCTGACTTGCTCAGATTCTGCTCGGATTTGCTGTTGGTCCCGTACATTGAATGTACACAGCCCACAGCAAATCCAAGCAAAATCTGACAAAATATACAACATGTTGCATATTCTGCCGGATTTTAAAACCGAAGGGAAAAAAAAGGAAACAGCACAGATTTTTCATTGCTGTCTATGCACAGGGAACCATTGGTTTTTATAATAACACTAAAATCAAAATACTGAATCCACCGAAAAATCGACGGTAAAGCTATGCTGTGTAGACATAGCCTTAAGATGTCAGCTTGTAAAGTGCACTGAAAACTTGCACTGAAGAGAATATGAGAACCTCCAGGTATTGATGTAATGTGCAGCAAGCTGATTCCAAACTATGAATCCTGAGAGTCAACCAGCTGTGATAAATGCAATCAAATAAGATTACCAGCAATGCTCTCAGTCTCAGAGCGAACAGGTGTTATCTACAAAGACTTTGAACTGGTAAAGGAAGAAGAATAAGACACACACACCTGTTTTTCTATAAATTTCTCCAATTCGCTGAGCAGATGTTATGTAGTGACATTTCTACCTCCCAGCAATTAGAAATGCAAATAATAAACATGCCAGGGCGTGGGGCGCACAACCTGACAGCCTCCTACAGGCAGAGGATAAAAATAATGATGGGTGTGTCGTGTGTCCTGCCGTACGGCTGTGATCACTATCCTCAAATTTCACCTGACCGTTCACCTAGAAAAATAGACAAGAGTGTGTACATAGAAAGATATCTCATGATGGATGAGTGTACTTGGGGATATAGAAAATAAGTTATCCAAAGGTTTTGTTAAATATTAATCTGAAATAAAAGCCCATGATACATGCAACAATTCTGCAGAAAAAGAAATATTCAATTATATTTACAGCCATGTACGGGATAGTTAGCAGAGATGGGTGCAATCTCATTACTTGCACACAGTGGGGCACATTTATCAATAGTATCTAAGGGCCTGACCCCACAGCAAAGGTTTCAGCCGGATTTACAGACGGCTTTTGGATTTGAAAACTGTCTGTAAACCAACTGTCAACCATCCTGATAGACTTTAAGGGTATGTTCACACGGCTAATTGCAGTGCGTACAGTACACCCCACAATTACTCTGGGTGTTTGGGAGCTCACGTCGATCGACACGTACTCCCACGGCACAGGGCGGCCCGTCAGCCCCATAGACTGTCAACACTCGCGCCGTGTAAGCACTGTGAATAAACGACATGTCAATTATCTCCCCGTGCCTACATTACAATCGTATTGTATGAGCAGGGAGAGGAACCGTAATCCATAGTTCTCTATGAGAACTGTGGATTACCGTAATGATTGGAGTGCATTTCGCTCGTATTAGAGCGCAGTACGCTCTCTAAACGTGGCAAAATGCATCCCAAAATAAGCCGAGTGAACATAGCAGTCCCCACAGAACAGATTTTCTGCCGGACCTTTTTTTCCACCACTAGCGGTCCAAAAAGCTTAGAACATGTTCACTCTTCCTCCCAGTTTTTGGGTGGAGGATGTACATGTCAGTAGTTGAGGTGGCCGGGGAATCTGCAAACCACCGACAGAACCATCCACCAAAACCCACGTCCAAGATGTCAAAATCCTATCTGGGTTCTTTAATCAGAATCCAGCCGGTATTTGCTTACTGCCGTGTGGATGCAACCTAACTGTAAAACAGTTTTAAATTAGACTAGACAATCATATGACACATTTATCATAGTGTTGATAAATCTGGTACGGCAAAATGTTGTTGCGTTTTTGACGCACATTAAGGCTATGTTCACACGGCTTAAAATTGGACGTATTTCAGTCCGTAATTACGCGCCAGAGTGCGCAAATTACGGCTGGAATACGTCCCAGTCATTACGGTAATCCACAGTTCTCATAGAGAACTATGGATTACGTCTCCTCTCCCTGCTCGGCGAATCCGCCACGGGGGGAGAAAGTGACATGTGAATTACCAGCGGCGTATACGCGCCGCTGGTAATGCAAGTCTATGGGCCGGCACCATCGCACCTGCTCCCGCCCCCGGCCACACGGCGTAATTGCGGGGCGTAATTGCGCCCTGCATTTAAGCCGTGTGAACCTAGCCTAAGTCATGCCCCTTTTCATGTGAATCCATACCCCCTTTACCGAGATCATGCCCCCTCTAGAGAGCTAGATGCAGAACTGTCTAGAATCTGTCAAAAACACATTATAAATGGGATGTAAAGCAGGTACAACATTATTTTTTTCACAAATTGTGCCAGAATTCAGGCACAACTGCCTTGATAAATATGCCCCAATATCTATCTATCTATCTATCTATCTATCTATCTATCTATCTATCTATCTGTCTTTCTATCTGTCTGTCCGTCTATCTATCTGTTTATCTATCTATCAGGGAATGGAGGGGCTGTTATAATATGCTGATGTCATTTCCATAATAAGACTGCTATATGAGGTCAGCTTACTGTGGCAGAGAATTTAAAACCTTTCCTTTAAAAAGAGGGCTTTTTTGTTTACTGTTCTGCAATATACTACTAAGCAACCGTGCCCCCTAGTGGTCAAATCCCCTTTGGGGACTAAGAGTAAACGTTAAAAAAATTAAAAAGTTTTAAAAATAAAAAAATATTAAAATTTCAATGCACCCCTATTTTGCCATTTTACCAGTAATAAAAAAATGAACATAATTGTGTCCATAAAAGTCCAATCTGTTAAAATATGCCATTATTTATTCAGTAATGTCAACAGTGTAGAGAAAAAAACACAATGAGAAAATTGTGAGTTTTTTGGTAAATTTCAGTCCCAAGAAAATTGGAATAAAAAGTTATCAAAAATGTGCATGTATTCCAAAATGATGGTTACAGATCATTAGATCAAAATATAGTAATTGATCTGCAACACCAGTTTCAAAATAAAAAGTTTTTATTTTTTAAATTGTTCTAAAACATTAAGGGGGTGTTCACACATTTGGGACATATTTTTGTCCGTAATTTTGGCGAAATACTTGCCGAAATATGCCCCAAACAATGTACATCATACATCTCACAGAGCACAATGTTAGATCCGTGCCATCAATCACACAATGCGTATTTTACACCTGTAAATTTACAGGTGTCTGAAAATAATCGTCAATTCTTTCAAGCGTATAAACGTCGTAAAAGAGGTCAAGGGGTTGTCTCGCTACAAAGATTAGCTTTCAACATGTAGGGAACACTAAATGGAGATGTTTTCCAAATTTATTGCTTTGTTCATTTTTTGTTGTTGTTGAGGAACTACAAGTGATTTTATCACCTTCTGAGGGCTTTCTGGATTCCCAAGTGACCGACCTGTGTACTTCTTCTCCCCTGCTGTTTGTTCTATCTGATAGAAGGAAGTAAAGTCATCACACAGGTCATGGGACACAGAACTTCGGGCAGTGAAAGCTTGTTTGTTATCTAATCTTTCAGACAAAAGACAGTAATTACTACTGTTTTCTTTAACTCAGAAGCTTTCCTCGTTCTGACAGCATGAGATTTATCTAATTAGCAGAAGTCTGAATACACAGCGCTCATATGCTAATTACAGACAGATTGACCAGGAAATGACAGAGAAAAGCAGCATTATTTTATTCATGCATCCTATGAAACTTTGAGATGAGACAAATCTTTTAAGTATAGGAGGCAGAAATCTGCCTTGGGCTATTGCGCGTCATTTGCTCTTGGAGGCGCGTGATTTCGACAGTGCAAACTCTTTTTCTGCGTGCAAATGTCCAGCTGCAATACGCCATGTGAATCCAGCCTTACTCTAAAAATGTGGTAACGCGCCCCATTAGTACAGAACAATGGGATAGTGTTTTGAGCCTTGCGAGATTGGTGTCATTAAGTGAGGCAAAAAGATATTCACAGCTTATGTTGTTGCACAGAGCTTATAAAACTCCTTTCCAGCTATTCAAATGGGGTATTAGGTCAGACTCCAGTTGCCCACGATGTGAAATGGAAGAGGCCCAGCTTTTGCACATGATATGGGAGTGCAGGGAATTGGGCAACTTCTGGAAAGAGGTTATCCAGTTAATTAGCAAAGTTCATAAAATTGATATCCCTCTAGACCCACTGCACTGTGTACTTGGCTATTTAGAAGATATAGTATTTGATGTGGAACAAAGAATTAGCATTTCCCGAATGTTATATATGGCCAGAAAGTTAATTGCCTTTAGATGGATTCAGTCTTCTTCACCAACCATAACCGAATACGTAAACAAATTAAATAATGTCATCAGATTGGAGAGGGGCGTATACTTAAAAAGAAACGCTCTGAGAAAATATGAAGGTATATGGAGCCCTTGGCTCAATTCCCCAGGTTTCCCTTCTCGTTCCTTACTGCTACATAATTTAGGATTGGCGCAAGGAATGGGAGCATTGTCAATTCCTATTACTGTTAGTTGAACAAAAGGAGTAGACACTCTTGGCAAAGTGACTTCTGTCCTTGATTAAAAGTTGCTAAAAAAATCATGGGTACTGCTCTTGGTTTGGTGGGTATGGGTGGGATGGGTGGGGTTTGTTTATGGTTGTATGCTAATACTGCTGAAAGCACTTATCAAGATATATGGTACGGACATATTCATATACTACTAGTGTTTTTTTTATCTAAAAAGCAAAAATGATTGTATATGTATGTATCCTGATGTAAAAAATAATGTTAAGATACGTTCTATTCTGTATCTGCATTAATTGTTTAATAAAAATTATCTGATTTAAGAAAAAAAAAAAAAAAAAAAGTTGTAATGCCGGAATTGTGCTAACATGCACAATACAGATAGCACATCATGTATACTGAACATTGAACTCCATTGAATCGCCTAAAAATGGCACAAATGTGTTATTTTTTTCATGTTCCAATCCACAAACAGTTTTGCATTGGTTTCCCAATACATTATATGGTACGCTCAATGGTACTATTAAAAAGTACTTCTTGCCTCACAAAAACAAGTTTTTAAATTACTATGTAGATGTTAAATTAAGTTTTGTCTTTTAGAAGACAGAAATGAAAAAACTAATATGATGTAATCAAAAATTGCTGCAGCTGGAAGTGTTTATATTGTCCAGTAAAAAAAAATGATCTTGCATTCGGGCCAGGGTGTTCCAAAAAAGAAAAAGAAAAATATTCTTACCTAGATGTCCCTGTCACTGTTACTCCATTGCTCCCAGCGATCCGCTCTTCTTGATATTTCTCATAGAGGAGAGGCTCGAGCTCCATTCACTTACAATGTAGCACAAACCCCTCTAGCTTGTCGGGGCGAGAACCCGGAAGTCGAGAACATAGAATCTCCGGGGGCATCTGCAGCAGGGGACATAAGTATTGTTTTTTTCCTTTTTTAAACCACCCTGGACCCAATGCAACATATATTTTTTTCACTAGACAATCCTTTTAATGACCAAATATGACAGACACATTTCCCGTGAATCTCTACTTATGAAATAATCAATTACTAGTAGTGTCTCCGCTATACTGCTTCACTATGAAATGATGTCTGGTCTGTATATAGCCATAACAAGCTCACGTTAGTTAATGTTTACAGAGCCTTCGGAGTCTTTTGTGTAACTGTGTGTATGTACACATACATGGCTGTGAATAGATGTAGTTTAAGTGACAGTGTTTGCACAGACAAGAAATACCTGCACATGTAATGAAGACGAGTGGTGCAGTCATTGTAATGTTTACACCTGAAACACTTTATTGAAGGTTGATGCTTTATATTGCGCAGTCTTTATTGAAATAACTGCTTGAAAAGTTCTAATATCCTGTAGAAATATGAACTTGAGTGAAGCGTCACTTTTGATCCCAGGCAGCAACAAATGAGAATGTCTCCAGGGTGCACATCCAGACATGTGTCTATAACTCCCAAAATTCAGATGGTAAAGGAGAGACACTGACAGCTTAGGCTATGTCTAGACAGCACGGTAATACCGTTAGATTTTCAGTGGATACTATGGTTACTATGGGCAAAAGAGTGAGTTTTAGACCTAAACAGTTTCATGCATGTGGCCCTTATGTAGATATAGCCTTATTGTGCAAGATACACACTTACAACAAATAAGCTGATACTTTATTTAGCAAGGTAGATGCAGTAGCAATGCCTATGCATTTACTAGCTGCCAAGGGCATTGCTAGGGTCCTAAAAGTTGTTCACTTTCCTTTATCTTCTCCATCTGGCCAAGACTGCCATGATATTTTCTCCCTGCCACGACTCGTCTCTGCAGAATTTACCACACAAACATTTTAGAATCCTCACTTTTTCAGCATCAATATACCTACCTATTGGGAGGTTTATATAAATCCCTAACTAATGGGAGTCTATATGGAAAAGCTGGGTGACCCCCATCCGCTCAGAAAGCTGCTTTCAAATGATAGAAAAGCTGAGTGCCTGTTGTGGGGGATGGGGAGTCACCCATCATTCCTATATACTGTAAGCCCCCATTAGGAAGATATATAGACCTCCTCCCTAGTAGGTAGGTATATAGGTCTCCTTAGTAGGTAGGTATATAGTCCCTTGGTAAGTAGGTATATAAATCCAGGTAGAAAATAGTTATATAGTAGGTACCCATGGTTGGTTTGTAGGCCTCCTCAGTATGTAGGCAGCTATATATGGCCCACTGCAGGTAGTTTCTATAGTCCCCCACTGTAGAGAGAGATATATAGGCCCCCTCACTAGGAAAGCATATAGCCCACCCCAAAAAAATTAGCCAGGTAAGTATATAGGCCAGCACAATAAGTAGGTAGATATATAAGTTATCTAATATATAAGCAGAAAAAATAGGCAGCACTCTATAAATAATAATTGTGGGTGCCAGCAAAAATGGGGACAGTAGTTACCAGTCCTAGTAAATATTCAAGGAAAATTCGCAGCACTCCAAGTTCCAAAATTTCAAAAACTTTATTCCAACATGTCCAAAAGCGACGTTTCGGCTACTAGAGCCTTTCTCAAGCAAATACAGGGGAAAAATGCATGATATATAAAAAGGGTGTCTTAATGAAAATGCAAATCACAAAAGTTTACAAAACATTTTATTATATTAACAAACTCAA
>JAODAL010001723.1:0-218687 GCA_025379985.1 Phyllomedusa bahiana | reverse complement strand
CCCTCCTCTATCTTTAAAACCCCTATATATCACAGAGCTCAGCTTCTCTCCTCAATCATATAACCCTTTTATCACAGAGCTCAGCTTCTCTCCTTATCAATAACCCCATATATCACAAGACTCGTTTTCTCTCCTCTATCATATAATCCTATATATCACGAGCTCAGCTTCTCCCCTTTATCATATAACCCATATTTCACAGAGCTCAGCCCCCTTCCCTATCTATAATCCTATATATCACAAAGCTCAGCTTTCCCCTCTTTCAATCCTGCTCTTACATAGGGCACAAAAACCCACTTGGGATAGGTTCTCTTAAATTTTACCTTTCTAACTCTGAAAATTTTGTGAAAGGGAAGTTGTTATTGATGATTGTGGGCCTCTGCAGCAGCATTGCATGTTGGATTTGACTGTTTTCCCTTCTTGCAAGGTTTTTTGGATAAACTTTAATGCCTGCATTCTTCGGGGTTTTTGCTTCTTGTCAGGACCTTTTTCCCAGACCCACCAGCTCTCACGCTTATGGGGCAAAGCTATTTGGGACTTTCTTTTTTCCCGAAAATTCTTTAACATGTTTCTTATCGTAGTGTGAGGGAAATGCACACACTTTTTTTAGCACTTTCAAAAACTATTAAAATGGTGCCAATACAAAACCCAAATATAACCCCTATGAACCCATATTTCCCAACCTTTTTGTCTCCCCATTTCGGGAATTTTTCCCCAAAACCGGAAATAAACCCCAACCCACGGCACTCCCCCTTATCCGGGAGACCCCCCAAAATTGGTTTCGGGATTACAAAAACCTTTTTTGTTTTTTCTTTTTCCAGCGGAGGGTTTCCAAGGTTTCAACAGGTATTTGCAGGGCTAATTACGTCATGTGGACGGAAAGGGTTTGGGGGAGCGGGGGGGGGGGGGGGGCCCGGGCCCTCCGGGCCCATAACTTGTATTACCCTCGCTATACCCCCGCGGTAATTCACAGTCACTTATCTCCCCCCGCGGGTATTCCCCGGCAGGGAGAGGAACAAACCTAGTTCTCTATGAAAAATTGGGGGATTCCCCCGTAATAAAGGGACGTTTTTCACCCGTAATTTGCGCACTCGGGCCCGTTTTTCGGACTGAAATATGTCCAGCTTTAAGGGTGTGAAATGGCCTTACGGGTTTAATCTAACCCCACTCCTGGATACCATGGCACCATGCTTCAGAACGCAACTAAACCCAATATAAACAAATTTTCCTGGGCAAAAAACTCCCAACCAAAAAAGGGGCCCAAAAGTAAAATGGCAAAAAGGAGCACTGATCCCCCCCACCACCCCAACCCTCCCAAAAACCCAAGGCCTTCATACCCCCCGAGCTCAAGCATCATGTCCCCAGACCCAGGACAAACATTTCACCATTAAATGCTTAGGTAACCCACAGTATTAGCAAATCTTTTAAACCAAAGGTTGCCACCCTACTGCACCCGTCTTTCCTTTTCGACAGCCCCCTGGGTTACGAACGGGATAGGGACTATAAGTTTGTTATAATTGAATTTTTTAAAAATCGGGACAGGTAATTTATTAAATGTAACTCCAGCACAAAGGGGTTTCTTTTTTGATAGTGAAAGCGAAGGTTTTTTACATTGTTTTGTGCTTGCCCCGTTAGGAATTTTTCTCCTCTTTTTCCCCCTCACGTCTGCTGTGGATGCTGGAACTTGTCTTTCCCCACAGCTACTGTCTGTGGGAGAATGAAAAAAAAAAAGGCCCAGCCCCATAAGCCCCGTTTTTAATAAGGGACAGTGCAAGTCGGAACGGGTAATTCGGGGACTCCCGGGTATTTGATTGGGGTTGCTCCAGACCTAAAGGGGTAAATCAGCCCAGATGGCATTATACAACTGAATTTAAGGGAACTCCTAGTACAAGCCCTTTAAAACCTTCCGCACTGATCCTGTTAGTACTTTTCTAAAAAACCTGATTCAGTTAGCTAATTAAATGCAGCAGAATTTATTCAACGCTAGTGCCTGATGCACAGTTTCCAAGTTTAATCATTTAAATAGGGGGAGCCTTTAAAAAATCATATTTCCAACCTAAAAATCCCAAAAAAAATCCGCCCCCTATTTACAGTAGGGAATTTTTTCCAGCCTGCATGTCTATTTACAATATGAAAGGAGAAAGGGTTTTTGCTAGATAAACAAAAAAACCCTTAATAAGGGGTCTCGGGACTACTTTTGAAAATTTAAATTGTGTTTGACTTCTATTCACAATTCCCGTGGGAGCTTCTTAATTTCTGAAGGTGCAAAAATCATGGCCAAACTACTTTTACCCATGGGACATATTGCCGTTTCAATTTTTCACTAAAGCAATTTGTTATGTGTTTCCGGGAGATCAGGTTTTTGGTTTTATGTCATACCTAAAAATGTGCATTCATGTTCTTAGAAAAAAGATTGTATCACATTTTATTCCCAGTATACAATTCCTACATTGAAGTTATTACAAGGTAAAAGTGTGAAGTACTAGGCCCATTCAGGGGTCAGATCTCATGGGAACCATGGCCCACATGGTAAAACTTGTACCCCAAACAAGAAAAAAAGTGATACATGTTTCTTTGAATTTTTATTAAAACTTAGCTTTTTTTGTTTGGGAGTAATTAATTTTTTTTTAAAATTTTTGGGCAATTTTAACAAGTTTTGAGAAAAAGTTTGGGTGTTTCAACAATGTCTTGCGGCACTACGTACGCTGCTACATTGTTGGTTTGGCTCGCACTATAGTGTATATCCCCTGGGGTGGGGGGGCCCCCCGACCATTGACACATTATCGCAGCCACTAAAAAGATGCATTTTTCCCCCGGCGTACAAAAACAAACGATTGTAGAGGGGGGGGAAAGGGATAATCCAATTCTTTTGAAAAAAATGGATTTCCATATTTGAAATTAAACCCCGGTGAACATACCCTTTTTTTTGCAAGGGCCACAGCAAAGACCATTATTTGGGATATGTCTGGTATAAAACGTGGCATGTTCAAAATATTTTCAGTTTTTGGGTTTGGGTCAAAGCAAATTGACCAAACTGAGCAATTTGATTTTCCCCGCATAATTGTTTTTTCAAAAATGCCAAAAATCGACTGCAACCATAACCTTAAGGCTAGATCTACACAGCAATTTGAAAATGCTGGCCAAAATCTGACGCGTTTGGATTGCTGGACCTCACAGCAGCTTTTTTTTAGCAAAAAAAGGTGGTTTTTTGGGTTTTTGTTTTTTCCCCGGGCCCCCTCATTAAAGGGGCGGGGGAAACCTAAACGGGCCTAAAAAGATATATAACTGGGTTTTTTTAACCCGCTGGTTGGTCTTCGTTTAGGAAAAAACCCGTAAAAAAATCTGGTTTTTATAGGGTACAGACAGAAAATTTTTATTGAAGAAAACCATCCAGTGTGGGATTGCAAAGTTTCTTAATTTTACTGTCCATTTTCTGAAACCATTCAATAAAATGATACAACCCCTTTAAAGGGATTGTTCAGTTCATTCTTTTCTCTTTAAGCACACTGCTATCATTTAAAATAAAAAAAAAAACAGTTATTTTTACCTTTTCTTTCCCAATCCAGCACTCCTTCTTTCCCTTTCACCCCCCTTCTGTCTCCTTAGGTTCCTTTTATTCAAAAGGGACCCCAAAAGCAGCGGCCATGTGCTATTTCTGAAAAAAAGGGTCAACGGTCTTTCTATTGTAACGAGTCTGAAAAAAACTACGACCCTGGAGGTAAAGATACCATTTTGATCCCAAATTAGGGGAAAAAGGTGATTTTTTTTATTTAATTTGGGGACAGTATATAAAAAAAAGAAAATGTAACTAGACAACTCCATTAAATCTTACAAACCAATGAAAGAACCAACTTTGGGTTAGGCTTACAGTTAGGCTAAGGGTTAGGTTAAGGGTGAAAAAAATGAGGTTCAGGACGTCTCAAACCCCAATTTTTTCATAAGTTTGGTCAAGCTAGTGTTGATCTGAACAGGGAGAGATTCAATCAACCCTAGTCCAAAATAAACTATTCATATAGATGTGAGTGGGTTATGCCCTCTCTGTGGTTTTCTCTATTCTAAGGTTTTTTTCATTCTCTGCACCAAAAATCACTATGTTGTCCCCTGTATTTTTTTTCCTAAATCTCTGACTGTAGCGGCTGGGTAGTGGATCCGCCGGACCACCGCAAGCGATGATAGTTAAGCCACGCCAGGGAACGGAATCTAAGTAGCCCCCGGTTCACACAGGGCCCGCCGCAAAGCGGGATGACTTGCTAGCGGCGTGAGGCTACCAGGTCGCTACCCCTGACGTTACTTGCTTGCGGTGGCGGCCGAGGTGCAGCGTGGTACAGAAGCGTAGTCTGGGAATCGTAGTCGTGGGCAGGCAGAAGGTCAGGGCAGGCGTCAGATGTTCGAAGTCGGGAAAACGTAGCAATAGGTCTGGTACACGGTAGGGCGAGAACACACTTAGGGAACGCTTTAGCTAAGGCACGAGGCAACATAGATCCAGCAGGGAAGTGACGTGGTGCAAAACTTATATAGGGACAGCGCCCGGCAATTACCCAATTACCGGCGCACTGTCCCTTTAAATGTACGTGAACGCGCACGCGCATTCCGGCCGGCAGGGGACGAGGACCGGACTGGAGCGAGGCCACGTGAGTGGCTGGGACGGGTGGCGCCACGACCGGCAGTGCGGTCCGCGGGGCCCCCCGTCCCCGCCGGGGATCCGCCGCGGGGAACCGCCGCGGGGAACGTGGGTGCGACCGCGGTCCGAACCACGGACCGCGGCGCAAGCCGTTACACTGACACTTTCCTCCCGGTACATGTCCTTCAGCCTGCCCTGCGAGGGAGACGCTCCAGTTTCACAAAGCAGCACATTGTACACAGTTCTCTGTTCCTCCAGTCCCGATCCACCTATTCCTACTACAAACAGGACAAAGGACACATCACTCCTGAATATTTGGCAGCAGTTCGTGCTGTCATTTCTTCTCCTGGCCACTAAGGGTATGTTCACATGGCTTATTGCAGCGTGCAATACGTGGGGCGCTTCGGGAGAACGCGCTGATCAGGTGGGAGACGGAGGGAAAGACCCCGGATGGCCGCCGGCTGGCCTCACTGACATGCATTGTCAGCGGCACGTAAGCGGCGCGAACAATTGACATGTCACTTCTCTCCCCGGGCGTACGATATGATCGTATTGTACACCCGGGAAGACGACACGTAATTCATAGCTCTCTATGAGAGCTATGAATGACCATAATTGCAGTGCACATTTTGTCGCGATAAAGCACAATACGCAGCGAAATACACCCGCAAATAAGCTTAAAAATAAGCCGTGTGAACATAGCCTAACAATAACGGCCAACAGAGTCGCTAAAACACCTGACAGGGGATGGCAGTAATGAAACTGGAGGCCAGTGCATCACTTGTTCACCAGATTGGTGTCATTGGGTATCACAATTTCCATGACTTGATAATCCACAATGACAAGGTTAACATATGCACAATATACACAATATAACAGTCACATGCAGAAATAAAGAAAGATATTCCTGAGTAGTCTATCAGATATGCAATTGTTTAATTAAAGTTATAGGCTATCAATTACAAAGGCAGAATGTACAGTTCACTACCTTACAAGTCCAGTTCATGATCTAAAGGGTGGTTCAGTACACACCAGAGAACCGTATCATGTAACGATGTGTCACCACCTTTAGGCTAGGTTCACACGGTGTATTTGCAGGGCGCAATTACGCCGTGTGACCGGGGGCGGGGCGGGAGCGGGGGACTGAGCAGGGGGCCGTCACTTCGCCGGTCCATAGACTTGAATTGCCAGCGGCGCGTATTTGCGGCTAGTAATTCACATGTCAATTATCTCCCCGCCCGGCGGATTTGCCGGGCGGGGAGAGGAGACGTAATCCATAGTTCTCTATGAGATCTGTGGATTACCGTAATGAATGGGCCGTTTTCAGCCCGTAATAGGCGCACTCCGGCGCGTAATTACAGACCGAAATACGGCCCATTTTAAGCCGTGTGAACATGGCCTTAGTGTTACTGCAGCATTTTCTTTAAACAATTTAGATTTTAAAGATGAATGTTCAGTCCTTGACTCTTCATGTAACTTTTATTTTGCAGGTTGTAGTCCAAGGTCATACATCCATCTCTTCCTTATTTACCAGAGTAGAACAGGGCTACAATGATCCCATGCCTCCCAATTGTCTCTCCTTTTGAGGGACAGTCCTTATTTTTTCTCAAATGCCCCTATAATAATAATAATTTTATATATAAAGCCAACATATTTTGCAGCAAAGCAAAAAACAACATTACAATTAACAGATCAAAACAAGAGCTTACAATCTATGTGAGTGTAGGGGTGAGGTCTTGGTTTAAGGTTTATTTTTATAGTTCTCTCACTCCCTTTAGGAGCTCTTGGGTTAAGTGAGGCGTTAGTTTAGGGTTTAATTGCGGGGTAACTCTTTTCAGAGCGGGTGCTCCGCTAAGGGCGAGATTTAGGATTATAGACTTGGGGATAGCATAGTGTAATTATTCCTATGTACTGTGGATGCATGTGGTTACAGGACTCGCCTATGTGACTTTATACATACTGCTACTGGGAGGTGGTGAGTATACTAAGAGTGTTAACTATTCAGTATGCTCGATTTTGATTGATATTTTAATGGTAATATTAAAGGTTATGTTTTAAAGGGATATTTTTTTCTTGTAGTTGGATATATATATAATTTCCTTTAAGTTCTATTGACTATTATTGTTTGTAGTTTGAGTGTAGGGGTGAGACAAAAGTTGAGAAGTGCCTAGTTTGCACAATGGTCCAGTAATCTTCTACAAATATAGGAGCTTTATGGGTGAGGTTGATTAGTTTGTGCTGTATTCCATACTGAATGGGCAACCTGAGCAGTGACTGACACAGGGTAGAGGCATCAGTACAGCAGCTGGAAAGAAAGATGAGCCTGGCTGCTGCATTCAGGATGAATAGAAGAAGGTACAGTAATGCTTTTTAATTGGAAAGATCAATCTGCATTAATAAGATTACTATATTGTTTCAAAAAAAGCTTTTGTGTTAAGTTGTAAATGATAAGCTATAGAAACGTATTTCAGTATATCTTGCAGAGGAACAGCACTGTATGTACAGTATAACAAAATAATATAACCGTGTGCAGGCTTCCGAAGTTAGACCGTATACAAACGTATAGATATACATGAAATGATGTATATTCCTCTCAATGAACCATGAGTGTCCCCCTTTGACCATTAACCCTTTAGGGCAGTGATTCTCAACTCTAGTCCTCAAGAGCCACCAACAGGTCAAGTTTTTAGGATTTCTTTAGCATTGCACAGGTGATATAATTATGGTCAGTGCATTCTTTGGGAGATCCTAAACATGACCCGTTGGAGGGTCCTGAGGACTGGAGTTGTGAAACAGTGCTTTAGGGTATGTTCATGCGGCTTATTTTGGCACACATTTCGCCACGTATTGCGCATTATACGTGACAAAATGTGTGCCACGATTACGGTAATCCATAGCTAAGGATCATGCGTTGTCTCCCCACGTGTACAATACGATCGTATTGTATGCGTTGGGGGGGGGAGGGAATTGACGTCACTTGTTCGCTGTGATTACACGGCGCGAACAATGCATATCAATGGGGCCAGCGAGCTGCCGCCTCCCCTCCCCGTGCTTTGGAAAGACGTGCTGATCAGCTCGTACTATACGTGCCACAATACACCGTGTGAACATACCCTTGAGCTGAATACCTGAAAAGTACTTAATGACTAGAACATTTTTTTCGTGTTTGCCTCCTTGCGTTTCAACAGTTGTAACTTTTTTATTTTTTCAATGACGCAGTTGTATGAGGACTTGTTTTATGCAGGAGAAGTTTAAATTCACTTATAATTTATTGCAGAAATTTTTTCTATTTTTTTCCGACATTTTTGTTTTTTTAATTATTTTTCGACACCATTCACATTTCACACTTAATAACATGTTAGATGCTTTTTTTGGGTCGCTGGGAGTCCCGATCACTTGACAGAGCAGGGAAAAGCTCTTTGAAAATGCCGCGGTTTCCTCCGCTTCCTGGCATTAGGCAAGTGTTAAAAAGACGGGCAAGCGTCGGGCAAAAGACGGCGGATGGTCGTTAAGAGGTTAAAAAAGTTGGAAGGTATGTTATCCACCGGCTTTTTCATCAGATTTACGGTGGATTCAGTATTTAGAATCCACCAAAAATCCGACTGAACCTAGCGCTGTGTAGACCTCAATAGAAAATCTGTGCTGTAGTCTACACAGCACGGATTTTCTACTAAGCTGCCGGCCATCCAGCAGACGATAAGAACATGTTCTATGTTCCGCCAGATTCCCGTAACCTCAATATACAGGTTCGTGGGGAATCTGAAATCTGACCCTTTTTTTTGCGCAAAAAACACAACAAAAAATGTTGTGCGGCAAAGTTAAAATACCATCAGATTTCCAACTTATGCTGTGTAGACATAGCTTTAACTCATACAACGGTTTTATAATATGAATGTATGTTCAAGGCCTTTAATTCCTATGACCATGATATGTATTCATGTATGCAACAAATGGGGTTGTTCTATAATTTGTGCCCATTGCAGCATATTGCTATTTCTAAACACCTAACCCCATCTATGCCTTAAAATACAATTAGATTCCAAACACTAACATTTCCTGTTGTCTGGATGAAAATATATTCCTATTCTTAGGGTAAATTTGCTCTAAACTGAACTGTTAGATTATCTACACTACCCGAATAAGGTGGCAACAGCATCACAGTAAATTTACTCTCATCAAATTACTCATGAACGAAACCTAGTGTGAAGAAAGCTGCTCTCCATAGGAACAGATCAGATCAATACATTCTGACAAACAAAAGAACAAAAAAAGAGCTAATTTAAAAAAATTAAAGCTAAAAAAACCCAATGCAGATATGGTGACTTTTCGGATTGAACTTCCAAAAAACTGAATCATTTAAAAAAATGCAAGGGTTTAAAAAAAAAACATCAAATATATTGGCGTTAAGGCTTTTTTTCACATTTGAAAACACCCCCCATGTAGGGATTTAGTGTTCTTTTGCAACTGAATAGGGTCTGGAGGTATCTGACATAGATGTGGATGGAGCCTACCCTTTAAATTTTTCTTTTCCCAATTTATGTTTTGGTTATTTCTTTTTCTTTTGTTTTTAATTTATAAAATTAACAGCTATTAGGGTAAAAGGGGAGGGGAACAATAGCTCTCCCTCCATTTTTACCCCCCAAAATGTGTCCCATGAAAACCCCGGCAAACTAAATTTTTGCTATTGGTAGTCACATATGAGGTGGTGCACCGTCTTTTCCTAACAGTTACCATTACCCAAGGGAATGCAGGGTGCACCACAGTGGGGGTTTATTGCGGGCCCTTTTTGGGGCAAAAAGTCCTTCCCGGGTTCATCCCCCCAAATGGCCCCCTAGTTTTTTTGACCCACCATGGGGCCCTTTGGGTGAAACACCGGGGGCAGGACTATTGGCAGCTGCACCATGTATTCCTACCCTTAGGGTGCTTTCACACGGTGCATTTTTGGTGCGTTTTTGGCTTTTTTTGGGAGGGCTTTTTTGGGGTACGGGAAGGCACAGAAATTTTAAGGGAATATAATTTTTGGCAAAAAAAAAACCGCATAAAAAAAAAACCTTTAAAAACCCAAACCAAAAAAACGCCCCGGGTTGGAAAGCACCCTTGGGGGAAAATGTTTTTTCTAAAGTACTTTTTTGGGGCCCCAAAAAGTCCATTGAAAGATTTGAAAGAGAATCCACAAGAAAAAAAAAGGGGCAGTTTCCGGGCTCAATTTGCAGGTTTGCACGGGGTATACATTTGGATTCAAAACACAGTTTGGGTTCTATCAATTTTTTAAAAAACAAAAATTTTCAAATCTGCATTGAAAAAAATGAAACTATTTTTAAAAGAAAAGGGAATTTTTAAATAAAAACAATGGAAATGTTTTTCAATTGGTTTTTCATTTCCTCTTTAAAGGGGTATGGTCAAAAAGGGGGCATAATTGGCGGGATGTCGGGAGCTTGCCCGACTTTTGCGGGGTGGGGGGCTAGTATCTCCCCGGGGCCCCATAGCCCATTCTTTAAAGTAGCGGCGCAATTTCGCTGCAGTAAATGACATGTCACTTACCTCCCGCCCCAAACCGAAATTGTCGACCCGGGGAAAGGAGGCGTAACCCATATTTTCCCCTTATGAGAAAACCATAATACTGTACGTATCCGCCCCGTTTTTTGGGCGCAGAAAACGCCGCAAAAAAAAAGGCCGTAAAACGACCCAAAAAAAAAGCCATTGAACATACCCCAAAGGGGGTAAAATTTAAACCATCATGTCGCTTTGAAAAAAAATCCCCTTTTTTCACATTGCCTTAGGATAAATTTGCACATGGGCCAAATTTACTTTGGCTTAAATTTTCTGTATGATTTTGCAAAAGTGAAAACCTGGGGCAGTTTGCATCCCACCCAAAAAAATTCCCCCGGGCAGAAAAAAAATTTTTGGATTTTTAAAAACCTTTTAAGCATGACTTTTCTTTTGCTAAATTTTTACTCCCTAAATTGAATAAAGGAAAAAATTACACACCAAAATCTGTACAAACTGTTGACAATTTTTACTTTAAGTTTTAAAACCCACAATCAGTTGCAAAAAAATTTCTGTACCCAAAAGCCATTCTGAAAGCTTTCCACCCTTAAATTTTTTTTTTTCCCACCCCAGCTGTTTTTGGGGGCTTTTTTTGGGGTTTTTTTTGGGAATTTGGATCCACTCCCCTGGTTTTTTTTTCCATTTTTTTCTATAAATACAGTGTTTTTGTTACACAATAAACATTTTTGGGAAACTTTTCCCGCCGCTTTTTTGGCCACGGGTTTTGCGTGAGAAAAATTGCCCATTTTAAATTTCTTGAAGCGTTTTTATCCCTGAAATTCAAAAAAGGGAAACAAGGGAAGCTTCCCCCAAACCCTTTGGGAAACAGTTTTAGATGGGGTATTTGCTGCTTTTTGGTGGGGGGTTTTTCAATTTGGGGTTTTTTTTGTCCGGGGAAATTTATAAAAGGTGTTTCAAAAAAGAAAAACCAGAATTTGGGAAAACCTTTTTGAAAAATCTATCAAATTTTGCCTAAAAAACCTCATCAAAAAAACAAATTTGTATTGAGGCGGTTTTTCAGAAAAAGGTTTTCTCCCACTGTTTGGGGACATTGCAAATTAAATTTCCCCAAATCGGGCCGGGGAAACAGCCACCCGGATAAAACAAAATTTGTTCTGTTTTAAGAACTGGACAGTATTCTATTTGGGGTTTTTATTTTTTTTGGGGATGGTTCTGTCCGGGGTTTGGGGGATTCCCCCTTTTGTCCCCCTTAACCAGGGAAAAGCAAAACCTTTCCCCACCCGAAAACCGGAGAAAGATTGTGCTTGTTCAAAATTTTTCCATTTTAAAATCCCCACTTTGAAAACCGTGCAGTGTAGCCCTACTGGGGGGAAATTTTAAAAAAATTTGTATGGGGAGATTTAAACAGTCGGTTTTTAAAGGACATTTTTTTTCAATTCTCCCTATTCCTTTTTCCCCTTTCCCTTTCTTGTTTTTTCTTAACTCGGGATGAAGAAAACAGGGTTCATCACCTTCCCCCCACCCCCCTAAAACCCCCTTCATTAACCCAACCCAAACACAAAAAAAGGGTTTCCCTCACTATCCCCGGGTTATAAAAAGGGTCTCCCGCCTTTTTTAAAAATTTTGACTTTGCCCTGCCCTTTCAAACTGCCACCCCAAAACCCATACCACCTCCCTGTTTACCCTCCATTTAAAAAAACTTGACCCGAATTTTCTCCTTCCTCAGGGCTTGTGCATCCCTCAAAAATTTTTTTTCTCGGGGGCCTTTCCAAAACGGGTACTTTTTGTTCCCCCTTAAAAACGCCCCCCAAACACTGCTGCAGTTAATCCCCCCTTTCTCCCCTTTTGCCTCCCCCCCTTCTCCCAACGCTTAAACGGGCTACCCATTGCCCAGCAAATTCAGTTCCATTTTCAATAATTTCCTTCCCCTACATGGCTCCCCATAATTTCCCCCCCTCCATACAATCCTTTTTTTTAAAGGGGGTTGCCTCATCTCAAATTTTCATGGGAAATCTTTGGAAAAAATGCTGCTTTGCTCGGTCATTTCCCTTTGGGTAAAAAGCTGCCCTGTTTTTTAAGCAAATGAGCTCCTTTTTATTCAGACTTCTGAAAAATTAGATAAATCCCATGCTGTCGGGCCCCGGGAACCCTTCTGAGTTAAAGTAAAGAGAAATAATTACGGTCTTTTGTTAAAAAAGATCAGATAACAAACAAGCTCTCACTGTCAGCAGTTCTGTGCTGTGATCTGTGTGATGACTTCACTCCCTGTTATCAGATAGAACAAACAGCAGGGGGGAAGGAGTACACAGGTCAGTCACTTGGAAAACTAGAAACCCCTCGGAAGGTGATAAAATCACTTGTAGCTCCTCAACAAAAAAAATGAACAACGTAATATATTTGGAAAAATCTTCATTTAGTGTTCCCTACATGTTGAAAGCTAATCTTTGTAGCGAGAAAACCCCTTTAATCTCGAGATACCTCCCCTCATGCAATCTCTGCTCCTCACAGGACCTTCTTCTCTGCCCTCCTCTTGTCAGCTCCTCACACAACCATCTCCCAGATTTCTCCCGTGCTTCCCTCATACTCTGGAACTCATTACTCCAACACATCAGACTCTCCCCCACCCTCAATAGTTTCAAAAGAAACCTGAAAAGCCATCTCTTCAAAATAGCTTACAATTTACAATAACTCTACTGCCGCTACACCGTAATAACAAATCTCTGTCCCTCACCTTCTGTCTCCCCCCTTCTCCATTGTAGACTGTAAGCTTTCACAGACAGGGTGCTCTCTCCTCCTTTACATCAGTTTGTTATTTAGTGTTATTACATTTGTCCTATATTTGTATCTGTTTTATATTATGTACCAGAACCTCTTGACTACAGCGCTCTGGAATTAATGGCGCTCAAAAATAAATAATAATAATAATTCATAATAGAAGAGTTTAAACAGTGGATCAGAAAGCTACATAGCTCACAAGGGTTTAAGTTTGTCAGTAACATAGATACATAAGCTCCTGTGCTGTTGATATGACACAGCAGGGAGGGATCACCATGCCAACAAAGACAGTTGGAGAAAAGAAAGCAGAGGAAGATGGTCGGTAACTAGGGAAGCGTATGTAATCAAACAGGAGATAAGAACTGCTCTAGCTCTGAAAGAAAGCAAAATCATAACAGCAATGCATTTGGTAATAGTCTTTTTTTTATTTTATTTTTTACATTTGCCTACATGTTTAAAGCTAATCAAAAAGAAAAAAACCCTTTAAAAAACCCAATCCTTTCCCGGTCCTTTGCATATTTTTCCAACTCAAAATAAAAAATTTGTCCAAAGAAAAACCCTAAACAAAACACCCAGACCGCAAGCAAAAATCTTTTTTGGCCCCAACTTTTTTGGGATCCCATGCCCCAGTACATGATAACAGACCTCCATGAACTAGCCCAATGCTACTTTTGTAGTCACCCCGGGTTAGTTTCCTATCATTAACATAAAAATTCGGGAACTACATATGCAGTAAGCTCCTTAGCCCCCTTTAGTGACAGACGCAGGCGGCCAATATGTTATCTTTACAGTTGTCTCTATATTTAAAAAATCTAGTACAGAAAAACAAGCTTTGAGGGTAAAAATTTATTATGACTAATGCACCAAAATTTTCTCCTTTTTCAAGATTACTGGGTTTGACTCACTTTGGACTAATTTTTAATGGCACAGTAACCTGGGGGCACAAAGGCATATAAAAGCATCCCCAAAAATGGGACTTATAGTAGACCCATACCCTTTTTACCATGTGCGTCTCAAAAATTTCCCTAAATACATTGATAAAAGATAGAATAGGGCCAAAACTCTATTGGCACCACAAGGGCTATCAAAAATCGGGCCAAAACTATAATATCGGGGCCTTTTAAAAGGTTTTCCCACAAAGTAAAATTGAGGGGGAAATTTAAAAACAAAATAAAAAAATTTTTTCACCATCACATTTTAAATTCTGGACCTTTTGTTTTAGCTGCTCGATCGATTGTTTACAGCTCGTTCCAAGGGAAAAATTTCCAGGGTGAAAGCTCCTCACCCTGGCGCACAGCTCAACTCACTTTTCCTCTCAGGCACTACGAGTGTTCAAACCCGCATCGCATTCTACTCCATCCCCCGTACACCTTGAAAAAATCAAACAGCAAAAAAATAAAAAAAACCTCAAAAGTTTTTTTTCATGAAAAGAAAAAAAAAACCACAGTTTGGTTACCTGCAGGGGTTTGAACCTAGGGCCCTTCGTAGGGAAAACTTTACCCGGCATTCACACTTTTTAAACATAAAAAAGACCTTTCTTTACTAAAGAGGAAAAA
Source organism: Phyllomedusa bahiana (assembly GCA_025379985.1). Classification (NCBI taxonomy): domain Eukaryota; kingdom Metazoa; phylum Chordata; class Amphibia; order Anura; family Hylidae; genus Phyllomedusa; species Phyllomedusa bahiana. The sequence continues at coordinate 204,227 of JAODAL010001723.1, read as the reverse complement.
CCTCAATTCATCCTGCGGGTCACAAAGATATGCAATTCAAACAAAAACACACCCCCCTTTTGACAACAGAGCTGAAGAGCAGGATGCAGGAGGTATGAAATGAGATCGTGGCAAAACCCCTTTAATTCCCCCAATTACAAGGAAGGGATATCAACTTGGCAGAGACTCTAGGGAAGTGAAACAAGGTTGCATGGTCTGGGGGAGGGAGACAGAGGGGACTCAAAGTGGCAGGCTCCTTTAGGGGATACTAGGTCTCTAGGAAGCAGGGTGCTAGAGGAATGGAAAGTAGCATTGGCAGCGGGGTGCAGGATAAGAAAGGAGAAATGCCTTGGCAGGAGCATTCTAGATTGGCACGAAACTGCATGTCATGCCAGGGAAGACTCTCTCATGTATTTTGAAGAAACAAAAAGGCCCTGTGGAGTTAGGCATCAGTTTCTGCTACCTCTGTTTTCATCCGGGGCCCCTTACAGCAGTACCGGCCATACTGCCCTGCTAGCACCCTGGGCATCATATCTGGAATCTGTGTGTATGTAGCTTTCCATGTTTTTGTAATTTTTTTGCTGTTTTTACTGATCATCAGTCATTAATCCAGAAATGCCATACAATTCACAAAGCCCTCCACCTATGTTCTACTGGACATGATGTCAATATACTTAAAGGTTAAGTGCTTGACCTGAATACATGTTGCCTAGTGATAACATTCAAGTCAATTACGCTGTACAGTAGTTTGTTGTGGTGCCTGAAAGCTTGGAAGAAAATGTCTAGTAGTGATAATAATTATGATCAAATCCACACAGACTGCAAGGCATCATGTGTGGAATCCATAGCTAATATGATCTGTTAGCAGTCATTGGTCTGTAACAAACTGCTGCTGTAGGTAATTGAAGAATGCAGACCATCATCTACAGGGAAGTTATCTCATCTCAACCTTTTAGCAGAGAAGGAGAACATAATCAGGTCTAGTGCAGTAATAGCTGAGCTACAGTAGGGAAGCTTATGCATCCTTCGTTATAAGCGAAAAATTCATTAAGTGCCTTTGATCTACTGGATTGATGATAATCTGCACTTGTAGGGGTGTACACCAATGCCCATCCTCCTCTGTAGATATTATTTTATTGCATTGCAGTATTTCAAGAAATATTTATTTTATAATATGAATATTAAATAAATATTTATTTACACTATATATAATATATATAATATATATAAATATTAATATATATATTTTAAAATATATATAATATATATATATTATATATATATACATATATATATATAATTTTCTTTTTTTTTTTATATATATAAAACTAACATATTCCACAGAGATTATGATCACTCACATCGGTATATGTCCTCTATGGGGCTCACAAACTAAATTTAAGTCAATTTATTAGAGTGTGGTAGGAAACTAGGGTACAAGGAGTAAATCTAGGCAAACCTGGAGAGAACATAGAGACTCATACAACTCCATGCAGATACTGCCCTTGGTTAGATTCAAAACCAGCAGCCCAATGTTGCAAGACAACAGTGCTGACCACTAAGTCACTGTGCTGGGAAAATAACGCAAAAGTGCGTCACTTAATTCACTTGGCATTTTTTAAATTGTATATTGATGAATTGCATATAGAGACTAGTGCTGTTCTTTGGATTCAGGTCAAAGTCAAATTCCCCCCAAATCTAATCACTTTGTTGGCCTGAATTGAATAAATCTAGAAATAATTGTCTGCTGCCGTGGGTTTTGAGCAGGGCTGTGGAGTCGGAATCGTGGAGTCGGAGTCGGTGCCTATTTTGCAGGAGTCGGAGTCGTCATAAAATGGACCGACTCCGACTTCAAAAATATATAATTAGTTGGTCCAGTTAGTTTGATGCAAAAAGCAAGGGGCATTGGGTCCGGCCAGTGCTACTGCTCCCATATCTTCAGCCTCATCACATGAGGAGTGTAATTGATGACATGGAGCAGGCAAAGCGCTGCCCGAGGGGAAAAGATTCTGCTCCCATGACAAACAAATGTCAGCAAAATGTTTAACTTGCTTTCAAAGAAGTAGAAGAGTTCAACCATTCATCAAAACTGACTGTGGCTGAGGCAATTCCTTTATACCCTGACATTTAGAGATGTTGCCCCTGTGGTCACCGCTTTGCCCCCAACCCAAGTTAGTGTAGAGAGGCCGTTCTCTAGCCTGGAAATAATGAGATCGAATGTGAGGTCATCTAGGCAGGATCTGATGGAGGCAATACTATTTCTCAGAACAAAGTCAGAGACTCCACACATGTTCCTGTAGTGTTTTGCGTATTTACAATTTTTTTGTGTCCTAAAGTCATGTCCAATAAATATATTTTACACTGACAAGCAAAATGGAAACAATTTTTTTGAACTTGTACTTTCGGGGCCTCCAAAACCCCCAAATCCCCCTATTTGCTTTGTACATGAGGCAAAAACTGAAAATTTTAATTTCAGTCATCTGCCCCCAAACTTATACAAAAAAATTTGATTTTTAAAAAATTTTTTTAGCATCTGCTTATTTCCCCTGCAATTCTTTCCGGAAAACTGAAATTTTTACTTTTTTTTTTGCAAAAAAAAAAATTTAAAAAATTTTAATTTCTAAAAAATTTTTTTTAGTTTTTTGGGTTTTAAATCCCCCCTTTTTTGGTTTTTTCAATACTCCTTTTGGCATTCCTTCTGGGCTCGGAAATCAGATTCAACCCATTTTTGGGGGCCCAAAAATCTGGCCCCCAGGTCCCCCCCTTCTACACTTTCCCCCAATTTTGGGTGGGGCAGACAGGAAATTGGATAAAAAAATAAAAGTTTTTTTTTTCTTCAACTCTACCCACAATTTTTTTCAAAAAAATCAAAAAAAATTGCTTGCCCCAGGGGAAATGTTTTTTTACCTAAATACTTGATTTTTTGAAATCAAAAAGGTGAAAAAAAAACCCCCTAAAATTTTTTACCTTTTTTTCCCTACAGTAAATTTATCACTTAAACAACCCGCCATGTATGGGGGATTTCAGAAGCCCCGGGGGTTTTGGGGGGGAAAATTTGAGGAGCCCCGGATTTTGGGGGTTTTTTGGGGGGCCCCGACTCCACACCCCCTGGTTTTTAGTGAGGGTTTTTGGGAAAATTTTTTAAAAGGGTTTTTACTAATCTCTCTGGGGGCCCCCTTTTGGGTTTTTCCATCAGCTTTTCCCAACTGAAAAAACCCACTTCCCCCTCAAAATGCCCCATTTTTTTTGGGCCCCTGGAAGTAAATTTTTGAAGGGGAAGTGTTTGTCAGATCGATGGACCCCCGCTGGATCAAGAAATGAAGCGGGGAGGAAAACCCAAAAAAAAGGGCCTATAAACCCCCAACCCTAATTCCGTTTTGGGGAAAAGGGGAAAAAACAGGGAAAAACTTTTTTGAAACAATGTTTTAAAAAACTTTTTTTTAAAAACCCGAAATCCCGTTGGCAGGGGCCCTTCAGGGGGGTTACAGTATCCTTTTGGACCTCCTTTAACCCCCTTTAAACGTTATTTTTTAAAAAACAAATTTGCAATAAAGATGAAAAAATTTTTTAAAAGGGAAAGGGGCCAAAAACCCAACCATGAACCCCTCAAATTTTGGGGGTAGCACTGAAAAGCGGAGTAAACTGTGAAATTTTAAAAACCTTGGGGGACAGAAAAAAAAAAATTTTTTGGGTTTTGGCTTTTTTAAATTTCCCCAAAGGGAAACCCAAATGTCAAAAAAAAAACGGGGAAACGGGAATCTTTTGCAGCACAAAAATAAAAACCCCATATAAAAAGGGTTTAAAAGATGAGGAACCCCACGGGGTTTCACCAAGGAGGAATTAAACATGCCCCAAAAAAATTTGGGGGAAATTGGAAAGGTATTTGTGATTGTACCCAGGGTCCCCTCCCTACATAATGGGCCCCTATAGCTTTTAAAAAACCCAAATTTTAACACAAGGAAAATTAGGGGGAAAAGAGCTGAAAAGGCTCAAGCCCCCCCTCAAAGGGAAATGTAAAAAAAAACCCCAAAATTTTCCCTTTTGAGCCACTGAGCCCCTTGAGAAAGAAAAAAGGGAAAAATTACCCCCAACCCCAAAGTATAAACCAATTTCCCTCATAAAAGGGGGCGGGTTTCGGGGAAATTTGGGTTGTTCCCCCATCAGGGGCCAAAAGGCAGGGCATACTGGGGTGGGGGGAACAATGATTTGCCCCAGAAAAGGGGAAAACCCCTTTTCCTTGGGGGAGAGAACCAAAAGGGTTTGGTGTAAATTTTTTAAAATTGGGCCTTTTTTGGGCCCCCCTACAAAAACCAATTCCTGTATATCACAAGGCTTTTTATAGAAAAGGACTAAAAAAAGCCCCAAGGGCGCCCCCAAATTTTGGATTAACAGATCCTCAATTTGCTTTAAACCCCCCTGAGTTTTTAGAAAGAAAAAAAGGTATAATACCCAAAGCCCGAAATAAACTCATCTTGCATAAAAGGCCACTTTTTTTGGGAATTTTTTGTCCCTAAATCTTTGGGAGAGAAAGAGCGATAAAAAGGGCCCTGTCCTGGGAGGGAGGCAATGAGGGGCCCTTAAAAAAAGGAAACAACCTCCTTGAGAAAACCAAAAACATTTGGTTCCCGGTTTTTTTTGAAGGGGTTTCCCCCTTTTTGGGGCCCCAACTAAAAACCCTCCCATATCAAAAAAAGGCATTAGGGGAAAGGGAAAACTAAAAAAACCTCAAAGAAAACCCTCAAAGGGAAATTGGAAAAAATCCTGGCTTGGCTAATACCCCTTTGGGTTTTTTTCTCAAAAACAAAGGGGGCCCCAAAAAAGCAAATTAAAAAATTTTTTTTTAATAAAAACAAACGCTTAAAATTTTTTTCCCAAGGAGTTTTCCAAACCATTTTCCCCCTTTCTTAACAAGTGCCCAATTTGGATTAGGATTTTTTGGTGGTAATTTTTTTCGCCCTTAGGGACACGGGTTCAGCGGGAAACAGGGAAGTCTTATAGGCAATGCCCCCGGGGGAAAAAAGCATTCAAAGAAAGTTTTTTCCCCTACAGAAGCTAGAAAACTTTCCCTCGAGCCCCACTTCTGGAAGTATTTTTCCCCTTTTTTATCAATGTTCATCCAGGGGAAGGAAGTTTTTGAGGGTGTTCTCTGGGAAAAATTTGGTTTTTGCTTGTAAAGGGGGTTTAAAAAAGGGGGGGGTTTTTTTGGCCCAAAAAAGTTTTTTTCCTCACCCTTTTAAACCTTAAACTCAGGTAGAAAAAATAAAAAAAAAGGAAATCCCTGAGCCCATAAAGGGGGGCCGCGGGGGTGGGGGGGGGAAGGGGGGAGCAAGAGCGAGGAAAAAGGGGGAGCTCCTCTAAATTTTACCCCCAAATAAAAAACCTTAAAAAAGGGGGGTTTCCCCTCAAATACAGCAAACAAACTCATACACGCACTTTCTCCCCCCCCCCCACCCCCCTTGCAACCCCCTTTTCATTTTCCCCCTTGTAAAACAGATAAGAATTTTCAAACACCCCAAGAAAGGGCCCCAGATCAGTTTCCCTGCAGCTCCTTTTGGTCGTTTCAAAATGAAAAAATTTCCCGGGAAACAAAGGGGGATTTGCGCCATGCGGAAAAGCTCCCCACAGGCTTCATTTTTTTGAAAACAAAATAATTTTTAAGAAAAGTAAATTAAATACCCTTTTTTTGGAAAGGACCCCAAATCCCCCAACCCATTAACAAAAGTGGCAAAACCCCCTTTAAGGTGAAAAAAATGATCCTAAGGAGCTAGGGGACCAAAAGGCACTAGGGAATTTTAAATCTGAAATATTTTTTTCCCAGAAAGCATTGCCTGTAAAACAGCTGGCCTGCACAAGGGAAAAAGAAAATACTCCAAAGTTTTTTTTCCCACTGACCCACCCCAGTACCCGCTCTGTTTTGGGAACCCCTGACCCCAAACCCCCTTTACGATGGCTGCCCCCTTATTGTAGAGAAGAGCCCGGGCCCTTGGCTAAAAAATTAATTAAAGGGTTTTTTTCAAAGAAAATTTTACCCAAAAAAGTTTTTAAAATCCAAAAAAGTTAAAAATAAAAATTAACTTCGGGCCCCAAAAAAAATAAAAAAAAAAGTAAATTTTTCAAAGTTTTTCCCAGCAGCGAGAGGGTTTTCCCACAGGGCCCCAGGGGGATGGTGGAAAAAAGGTTTTGTGGGGGAACCCAGAAAGATTCCCTAAAACAGTTTTCCCTTTGTTTTAAAAAGGAACTTTTGGGGGGAAAAAATTAAATCTCCCCCTCCAGAAAAGAAAAAAACGGGTTTCTCTAGCGCCCCCCTTTTGGGAAAATAGCCCCCCAGTAAATCAATGTTCGACACATTAAAGGGGTTGGGGGTTAATTTCTTTTTTAAAGTTAAAAAAAAATATTTATTACAGCAAAAAAAAACCCTTTCCCCTTTTTTTTCTTTCCCGCCCCCCCCCCCAATCTTTTTCCCCCCCTTTCCTTTATTTGTGTTCTAAAAGGGGATGACATTGCTGCTTTTTCCGTCTTTTTGCTTATATCCCCAAATTCAAAAACCGGGTTCCCACGGCCCAAAAGGGGGGGATGAAAGGGGAAAGGGGCCCAAAATGCCCAATCTGCTTTTCCGGGGGAACCCAGCCCCGGGAAATTGGGGGAAGGGAGAAGAAAGGTGAGTATAGGCTTATTTTGTATTTTAATTTGGCTGAAAGTAGCCTTTTAAATTTTTAAACTTGGAATTGACAGGGAAACAACCCCTAGAATGGGGGGCCGGGAAACATTTTAAATATATTTGGGGCTTTTTAACCCGCCAATGGGGGCCCCTGGGGGGACAGTTTTTTAACTTTTTGGGAAAGGAGAAATAATTTGAAAACATTTTTAACATAAAACGACATGGGAAAATTAAAATTCAGTAGACCCCTTGCCCCCGGGTCTCCAAAAAACCCCTTTTCCTCCACCAAAATTTGGGGCCCCAAAGTTGAAACCCAACTTTTGCTGATTTTAACCCAAATTTAAATCTTTTGTGTTTTGTAAAGCGGTTTTAAATCCAGGCCTTAATTAAGAAACTATTACCCGGCTTTCCCACAGCACGGGAAACAAAAAAGGGCCCCCGGAAATTTGCCCTTTTTTTTTGGGGCCTCCCCACAGCCGGGGGGGGAACCCTTTTTTCCCTTTTTCCCCCCTCCCGCGAGGGGATGGAAAAAAGAGCCCCCCCCCCTCCCATTGGGGGTTTTTTCATTTTTCCCAAACCCCGGGAAAAAAAACCGGCCCCGGAAAAAATGAAAAAATGCCCCAAATTGTTTTTTGAGCGGACCGTGGGGGGAAAAAACCGCCGGGGGGAAAAAACCCATGCAGTGGTTAAACTGTGCAGGGTTTTTTTTCCCAAAGAGAAACCAAATTTGTGCTTTTTTTTTCGGCCGGTTTTTTCCAAGGGGGTTTCCGGAAAAAACCGAAAACCGGGCCTAAAAAAAACCCCCCCCAAAAAACCGGGGCGGGGGGCCCATGCCCTTAATTTTAAACTTTTTTTTTACTGTAATTTTGGTTTCACCATTATTATTATTATTTTTATTTATTTTAAAAACGCCCTTGATTCCATGGCCTTTCATTCAAAGGGGGGGGTTTACATAAAATACAGTGGGTACGGGAAAATTTTTCAGACCCCCTTTACATTTTTTTACTCTCCGGTTTTCATTGCAAGGGCCCTTTTTGGTAAGGTAAAGTTTTATTAAATTTTTTTTCCCTTAATTTACACTCCCAAATCGCCCCCATCTTTTTAAACAAAAAAACAAAAAAATTTTTTTAAAATTTAAAAAAAAAAACTGAAATATCACATTGGGCCCCAAAAATATTTTAGACCCCGTTGCTGGGACAGTCCCTATTTAACTCACATGCGCCATTTCCTTCTGATTTCCCCCTTAAAAGGTTCAAATCCCTTATTGGGGCCAGCTGTGTTTTTTTTAAACTGATTTAACTTGATTAGGAAAAGGGACACACCTTTTTTAAAAGACCTCACACTCACATGCATGTCAAGACCATGAGAATTATGAGGTCCCAAGGGAAAAGCCCAATGATTCCCGCGACAAAATTGTGGCAAGGCAAAGATCGGCCAAGGGTTTCAAAAAAATTTTTGCAGCATTCAAGGGTTTCTAATAGCATATTTGGGCCCCCATAATCCTTTAAAAGGAAAAGTTTTGGGACACCAAAAATTTTCTTCCCACCCCGGCCCCTCCAGCCAAAATAAGCAAACGTGGGAGAAACTTTGGGGAGAGAGGTAAAGAAGAACGCCCAAGGAAACACTTTTGCTGAGCTCCAGAGAAAGAGTAGGGAAAAATGGGGGGGAAAGGTTTCCCCAAAATTAAAAACGCTCAGCCCCCCCCCCCCGGGCCCGGAGGCTTTATGGAAGTGGCCGACGGAAGCCTCCCCCTCAGTGAAAGACATATGAAAGCCAAGCATACATTTGCAAAAAAAAAACACATGAAGGATCCCAACTATGGGGAATTTAAGATGCTCTGCTCTGATGAGACGAAGATTGAACTTTTTGGTTTTAATTGTATGCGATATGTGTGGAGAAAACCAGGCACTGCTCATCACCTGCCCAATACAGTCCCAACAGTTAAACATGGTGGTGACAGCATCATGCTATGGGGGTGTTTTTCAGCAGCAGGGACAGGACGACTGGTTGCAATTGGAGGAAAGATGAATGCGGCCAGGTATAGAGATATCCTGGATGAAAACCTCTTCCAGACGCTCTGGACCTTCAGACTGGGCCGAAGGTTCTTCTTCCAACAAACAATGACCCTAAGAACACAGCTAAAATAAAAAAGCAGTGGCTTCAGAAAACTCTGTCCCCATTCTTGACTGGCCCACCAAGCCCTGACCTATACCCAATTGAGCATCTCTGGAAAACTTGAAAATGGCTGTCCAAACGTTCCATCCAACCTAGGGAACTGTAGAGGATCTGCAAAGGAAAAAGAACGGCAAGGATCCCCAAATCCAGGTGTGAAAAACTTGTTGCATCATTCCCAAGAAGACTGTACTAGCTCAAAAGGTGCTCTACTCAATACTGAGCAAAGGGTCTGAATACTCAAGACCATGTGATATTTGTCATTTTTCCTGGTTTAATAAAATTTCAAAAATATCTATATTCTGGGTTGTTTTTTCTTTCAAGATGGGGGGGGGGGGGCAGAGTGTACATTAATGAGCAAAAAAATGAAGTTTTTGGATCTTACCAAATGGCTGCAATGAGAACAAGGGGTGAAAAATTTAAAGGGGTCCGATACTGTCCGCACCCACTGTATGTCAAACAAGTACAGTGATAATGATGAATGACTTACAACTGGTACAGAGGGAGAGAGGACCCTGCCCACGAGGACTTACAATCTACAATAGAGGAGGAAAGAGACAGAAGGTGAGGGGCAGACATATTTGTGGGGAAGCACAGTGGCAGCAGGGTTATTGTAGGTTATAGGCAATCCTGAAGAGATGTGTTTTCAGGTTGCTTTTGAACTTGGTGAAAGTTGGGGAGAGTCTGAGGTGTTGGGGCAGTGAGTTTCAGAGTATGGGGGAAGCACGGGAGAAGTCTTGGAGACGGTCATGTGAGGAGCTGATAAGAGGAGAGCAGAGAAGAAGGTCCTGTGAGGAGCGGAGAATAGGTAATGTATTTCAACAGTACCTATATTATTTAGAATTCAAGGTAGCTAGCCACTTGTCAGCTCCTAGTCATTTTCTATTATAAGCACTACGTGCTGTGGCTCATAATACCTGTTGTCTCACTATGAAACCATCAAACAATGGTCTGTTTTTTTCAGAATCTATTGTTCTCCATGAAGACAGTTTTTATATTATCCAAGTCCCAAATGTTTAGTTAGCACTCATTAAAATGAATTGCACACTGGGAAATGTAGTTTCAGTCCCTTCCATATCTCCAGGATTAGCAAGAGTTTGCTAATCCATCAGGCTGCAGTGATAAAAAGTGTGAGGTGGCCTGGAGTGGCCTACTGCTGTCAGGCGTAATTGTAGCTATTTATATCCTACCAAGATAATAGGAAGAGCCACCTAACCTCTCGTTTCTTTTGTTTACATGAAGAATTAGCAATAGGCAAGTATTCCAACAGAAATGCCAGTCAACAAATGAATCGTGCACACAAGGAGCAACAATGATCTCAATGTAATTGTATTGAAATAATCAGAGGATTTCTTAACCCTGTTTACTATTCTTTTGGAATTGTACTTAGCGCCCATAACCTTGTTGTGTGATATTTTAATTAATAACCTAAGGCAACCAAAGACATGAGATAATTGCCAACTGATAGATCGGCTGTCAATTCCAATGGCTGATTACCTCTCACGGGAACAATACAATCGAACGCTACAATTTATGTTTCCTTTTGGGACCTGACCTCGGCCAAGTGGCACCAGCCCCCACCAATACTCATCTTTGGGCATCCAAAGCATGTATTTTTTTCATTGTCTTTTTCGCAATTCATACAAAAGGGGTCATGCCAGGATCATGGCTGCCGGTTCTATTTCCTCAGCTGCCTGACATTTCCCTAACTGCTCCTTAGCCATTCACAGCTTATTTTTGGAGCTCTACCTATTTACCTTCTATGGACCACTTATATCCTCTTGCAGAAGCGGCTGACTACGCTCCTTAACCCTATCTGGATGCTTCCCTTATGCATATATTTGATGTCTCTTAAGAAAAGCATCATTTGCTGAAATGTTGACATTCGACGTCTATGATATTTGATTGACCACTTGTGCAGGAATCTAGATCTATATAATTTTTTGTCTACTTGCATGATCCATCTGTTAAATATCACTAATAAAATAATTCATATTGAGCACAACACTGGTGAGCCGTGGATTTACCGTTACTATGTACATAGGGTTCAGCTAACCCTTTTCTCCATGAGCACCCACCTACTTCCCTTTAACTCTGGTGTGCGTGACCTCTATCTCTAACCAAGCATCATGGTTGCGTCTGGCATCATCATAACTTGGATTCAGTTTATCTCCCCTGATGCTCATTGCATCAAGAGACATTTTACAGGTGATTCAAAGGGGGAATTAATTATTTTTTTCTCTTTGTGTACGGACATCATTTGGTTTTAGTAGCATCTCCTAACCAAGGTGGAGCCAAGCACTTTTTCAGGTCGTTTAGCTGGGGGTAATTAGGAATTGATATCTTTTGCACTAAGTATTTTTAGATTAAGTTATATGTTGATTTGATCGATGATCATAGCAGATGCACTTTCACTATTTTTTTTTTTAGATATTTTCTTATTTAAATATGCAGTTATAATCTACTTTGAGTTTGAGCAATTGTGCAATCATAACCATGACAGTAATCTACATTTAATTCTGAAATTCTTGACATATATTTTCCTATCTGGCTGTTTCACAGAGGTGTCCTTTACAGCCAGCATTAGACACCCACTTCCTGTTCAGGTTGTGGGCGGTTCGACAGAAGTGACTGACATTTCAGCTTTGTTATTCCTAGCTGAGCCCGTCAGAGGGACATTGGTGATGGAGAGGTTTTAACAGCAGGGCACAAGGCTACAGCGCTCTAAAGGGTTAATGTTTGTGAGTAAGAAATATAAATAAGCTCCAGTGCTGCTGATAAGACACATCAGGGAGTGATGTCAGCATCCTAGCCAGGATTGCTAGAGCAGAAGGAGATGATCAGTAACTTAGGAAAGCTTGTTTACGCAGGCAGGAGATAAGAACTGCTCCAGCTCTATAGGGAAGCAAAATCAGAATAGTAATGTATTTGGTAATGGCCTTTACTTGCTTTTGCCTACATGTTTAAAGCTAATCAATGTGAGAATATCCCTTTAATGTTTGTTTAATCATGTTTTATATGTATTTGTTTCTTAGTTGTTATATTTTAGATCTTCCCACTTTTCTGTGTATGTTAAGCTTTTATTATGCTGAAAATGATACTTTTATAAAATATAATTTTTAATTCACGTGTATAAATTGTTTTTTTGTGAGATGAATATTCCTTTGAGGTTTATATAGTCTGACAATGAATGACTATTAATAGTGATATTCTATGTGTGCAAAGCAATTTGTTTACATTGAGATTGTTTTTTGGCCTTTTAAAAGTGTTCCCTTCATACCAAAAATTTTTCTACAGCTGCAAAGTTGAAACAGAGAATGTAGACAAGATCACTGTTGGGATAATAGAAGAATATAAAATACCATAGATTAGATGTCTAGTCTGCTGAAGGATTTGTGTTGCAAAGGTGGGAAATTTAAGGTCTGCATATACACTAATTGCTTGTGGTGGGATTCAGGAAGCCAATTAAAGAGGACCTGTGGCCAGTTCTTTCTATTTTAATAAATAATATTTACCATGAAATAACAATTCTGGAAAAATTTTTCTTATAAGGCTATGTCTACACATCACAGATTTTTGGTTGGATTTTTGTCGCATTTAGTATTTTGAATCCAACGAAAATTCAACTGAACCTTTTTACTGACGGTTTCCTAAGCCGCCGGCCCGCCGGCGGAAGATAGAACATGTTGTATATTCCACAAGACTCCTGTCAGATTTCCATGGCCCAAATGTACTGGGGACGTGGGAAATCCGAAAACTGACCGTGTTTTTTTTGCACCAAAAACCATGCAAAATAATGGCGGTGCAGCTCGGTACAGCAATGTCTAAAGGCCGCTGGTGACTGATTGTATTTACTATGACAGACATGTTATGAATGGCCACAGGTCCTCTTTAAGACATGAAGGTAGAATTATTTTTTTAGCAGTTATTTTAAACGGTTTTTCCAAGACTCTCAGAAACAATTTTAGTGGCCAAGATTGAGGTAAAATAAAAAAATAATAGGTACTCACCTGTCCTGCCACTGCCATTTTATTGCCGCCAGAGCTCTAGTGTCCCTCAACAGTTACATCACCCTCATCATTCACTTGACGTTGCCTGAAACGCGTTAGTGTATGATTGTGACTCTGCGATTTTACTCTGATTCTTGAATAAATCCACTAATTTTATGGAGGACGCTGGATCTATCCTTTCTTCTATTCATCACTCACTTGACCCTGAGCCACAATGAGCATGTCCTTTACATGCAGCAAGTATCAGTGTTTCCAAAGATTTTGGAATACCCCATCAATTTAATCATACTAGGTCTATGTATGATGAAAAAGCCTTACCTGAACTAATCATGGTGTTTCATTTGCTATTTAAAGGATTGCCTGGTTTAGACAATCCATTTTCAAATACCCTTTGAGAGCATTCTGAGCACATAGGTGAGGGTTCCCTGTTCAGGGCCTTCATTTAGTAGCCAGGATTGAAAGCAGCTTGTTACGAGTCGCACCGCGGTCCATCCTGTCAGCCGCAGATGCACATATTAACCTCTCCGCTACATCGACGACCATTCACTACTGGTCCTCCCTGGGCGTTCGCATCTACATGCTGTCCTAAAAGGCCAGTACACACCACCCAGCTTCTAAAGGGCAGATTTTAATATTTTGGCTACATTCACAGAGTAAGTGCTTACGTTTATGGACACTAATTAACATAAAACATCATATTATGAAAGCCACCAGGTAGGAATGTTCCATAATAGACACAATACATGTAATTATAGTCAACTTTACAACCAGACTTTAATCCTGACACAGGCAATTAAAGTTGCCTGAAGATCCATGAGCCTAGCCAGCAGAGGAAATGGGACTATTGATCCGACTACCTTCTAGTATGTGCAAGTGATATTCATTCTATGGATAATTATCGATTAACATTATAAAATATGTATACTCAAACATTACTGTGTGCTATTTTTATATTCCTAAAATGAACTATACTATGATTTATTGGTGAACAATAACTTCTGTACTTAGCCAGAACATTGGGATCCAGTTATGTGCTTTATTAGAAATGTAAAAAATGTGATAGATGAAAAGGTTTTAATCAGGAACTATCTTAAAGCTAGCCGTGTGGGCAAAATATTGTGTGGACATCTCCCACCACTTTTTGGAAGTACAGTTCTGTACAAATTAATAGCAGTGTGTTTCAAAAAAAGTTAGAAACTGCTCAATCCTAACAATAGCATTTATTTCCAGGTACACAAAGGCACTGAAAGTTCTGCACATTCACATCCTAATGAAAACATGATATATATTAAATTATGAATGAAAAATGAAGAAAATGTAATAATAGACTGTTCAAAAAAATAGCAGTGTGTGCATTTCCACTATCCAGCTGGAAGATTTACAATATAAACTGAAATTTGTTCCCAGATTTAGCTTTTCTGTAATCACGGAACTAATATTTAGTTGTGTAACCTTTATTTCTGCTTTACATCCTTGTGGCATGGAGGCATGTGGCATGGAAGCAGACTGTACTACATTTCACAGTTCATTTGTATTTTTAGGTTGCATCAAAAGCCACATTTTTGATTTTACGTCACAAATTCTCAATCGGATTGAGGTCTGGGGATTGGGTGGCCACTTCATAACATCAATCTTGTTGGCATGGAACCAGGATATTGCCCGCTTACTGGTGTGTTCAAGGTCATTGTCCTGTTAAAGATTAATTTCAATGACATGTCTTCTTCCACATAAAGCAACATGACCTCTTCCAGTATTTTTATATATTCAAACTGGTCCATGGTGCCATAAATGGGCCCAATTCCAGAGTATGAGAAACATCTCCTATGCATTATGTTGGCAGCACCATGTTTCACAGTCTTCACCTTGTACTGTGGCTTTAGTGTTTATGGGCTGTATGACAAACTGTCTATGGCCTTTATAACCACTAAGAACAATCTTGCTCTCATCTGTCCATACAATGTTATGCCCCTTCTCTTTTGTCAGTATGTTCTTTGGCAAACTGTAACCTTTTCAAGACGTATTTTTTTCAGCAATGGTACTTTGAGGGTTTCTAGCAAATAAAATTTTGCAGTACTCACAAATAACTGAAGATTTTCATGGATCTCCCTGGAGTTCATCATTAGATGCTTCTTTGTCATCTTTGTTGTTCTATGATCTAGTTGGATGATTTACTCCTTTTCCTACCTCTTGTTTCTGATGCCATTTTAAAACATTGGTGATCTTTTTAGCTCAGTGGCCAATTATTTTCTGCACTTCTTGATATTTTTTGCCCTCTTCTATCAACTTCTTGATCAAAGTTCTTTCTCCTTTTGCACAATGTCTGGAACGACCCATTGTATTCACTGAGAATGGGCTAAAACCAGCAGGTACGAAATTGGCTTCCCTCCTTCATTAAATAATTGCCATAATTGACACTACAGAATGGATGACCTCACTAACTGAAGTCCACACTGCCATATATTTGAACATCCCCTGTCATCAAATGAGTCAGTTACACCAAATTAGCAGTGTGCCTGTCATGACTGTTCATTAGTTTTTGACAAAGTATTATTATGTTTTCAGACAAAAAAAAGTAATTCAACACATTACTGATGTCAGACTGCTGTCACATCTGAACCCATTAGGACTTCTGCAACATCCTCTGTCCATAAGGTATGGCAGAGGATGCGCTGTTAATCATTATCTTCTGTATCTTTGGTATATATGTCTGGCCTTAGTCTGAACATGGCCCTAGCTTCTTCTGGCTGTGTTAATTGTGATTGACAGGTTTTCCTGCCACACCCGTCTGCTGCTGCTGGCTTGGTGCTGAGCAGCAGGTGAATTAGACGAGGTGATTGACAGCTGTCTCCACCACTAGGCTGTGTTCTGGATGTCAGGGAGCCGGTCCAATCACACTCTGGACCGAGTCCCTGACTTCCTATTTAAAACCACTCCTGACTGGAGGTCCTCACTGGTGATAGTCTTCTCCTGATCTGGTGCACCTTATATCATAGTATATTTTGGTTGCTGACTTTTTGCTTCTCCCCTGACTCTCCTCTCTGCCTGACGTTTTTGTACTGCTTTGTCCATTCTGGTTTTTGACCCTTTTTGTCCGACTCTGCCTTTTGTATTGTCTGTGTCGTTTGTTTGTGTGTGTTCACTTAGTCAGGGTAGGGACCGCCGCCAAGTTGCCACCGACTACCTAGGGTCAGGCAGACAGGGCCAGATTTGGGGGGCCCAGCGTTAGGGCTCACAGTCTGTTTTTTCCCCGTTCTGGTTATCTGCTCCAGGGGCCCCTAACAACAGCTATTATTTTGAATATAACTGTATGATAAAGGAGAATAACTAAAAATAGCCTGCAGAAAAGAGATGGATATTGTTTACTTATATTATATCTAGGACCATTACTTCTTAGGTCACAGTTTAGATATCATTAGTGTTGCTTGAATTGGACCCCGTTCGGTGTGACACCAGTTCGACCAAACTTGTTAAAAAATTCCGGCTCAGGACGTCGACAAACACAATTTTTTTAACTCTTACACTTCACCTAGCTCTAATCCTGATCATAGCCCTAACCCTAAATTGTGATTAGGATTTTTGTTTACTAGTCTTGAATTGGATAATTTTCCTGGCACTTCCGTTCCTGCGGCGCTGTCACTCTGACTTCACTTCCAGTCCAACGTCACATATATAACCCCAACATGGTTTTGGGTCTGACATAAAGTGATAGAAGTGACATTGGTGTAGTAGTGTGCAGGACTGGAAGTGCTGGAGAACAGCTAAGTAAACCCATTAAAAACCAGTAACAAACCCTTAACCCTAAGCTAAGTTTAGGGTTATGGCTATGATCATTTTTTTCTTTTATTTCTTTCTCTCTTTCTTTTTTTTACCACAAATAACACATAAAATCTATTTGGGACAGTGTGAATCAGAGTGCTCAGATTCAGGTCTAATTTGTCTTTTACCACAATTTAAAGTGCAACACTAGTGATCATTACATAATAGTATCATTCAATATACAAATAAAACTAGTACACAGTGTTCAAAGCACAGCTAAAGTAACTGTGTCATACAAATCTGAAATAACACTGCTATAAAGTGCCATATAATAATAGCCCCCATTACAAATCATCATGAGCATAGAGGAAGCACCACTTTCTTCCAATCATCTAGGTCAGTGTTCCTCAACTCCAGTGTTCCTTAGTATTGCACAGGTGATTAAATTATTGTTAGTGCATTCTATGGAATACACCGAAACATGACCTGCTTGGAGGCCTTGAGGTCTGGAGTTGAGGAATACTGATCTAGACCTACCTGGTTGAATAGATATGATTCTTACCATCAATGTAACTTGCCAATTTAACTATTAATGTTGCCAAATTTCTTATTGACGAACATAATACTCAAGTTTAATCTAAGAATTAGCGTGCAGATAAAATAACCACTCTTCTTGTGGTATTTATCATGTTAGATTTACAGTGTAATTTATAATGCAATATTACTTTTATAGTTTTACTATATACAGTGGGGGAAAAAAGTATTTAGTCAGTCACCAATTGTGCAAGTTCTCCCACTTAAAAAGATGAGACAGGCCTGTAATTGACATCATAGGTAGACCTCAACTATGAGAGACAAAATGAGAAAACAAATCCCAAAAATCACATTGTCTGATTTGGAAAGAATTTATTTGCGAATGATGGTGGAAAATAAGTATTCGACCCTGTATAGCTACTATTGTGATAGATAAGATAAACCATACTTAACCAAACAGCTCCCTTTATCTCAGCTAGCTGGGATTGGGGTTTACTACAGTTATGCCTTAAAGCGGTTTTGCCACGAAGTAAAATTGACGTGGGAAGCTTGCAAATGAAATAACAAACATTTTCACCATTCATTATTATTAAAAATTTTGCACCGTTTTTTGTTTTAGCTGCTCCTTTGGGTGATCCATTATTTACAGCTCATCTCCAGGGATACGACCAGAGCTGAGAGCTCCTCACTCCTGGTCAACATGCTCAGACACACTCTCCTCTCAGGCAGCCTGAGTGTTCAAACCCCAGCGCTGTCATTCTACTCCCGCCCTCTGTATTCCTTAGTAATTAGTCAAACAGTGCAAATAAATAAAAAAGAAACCTCAATAAGGTTTGTGCATGATAAAGAGAGAAAAAAAACACAGTTTTGGTTCCTGCAGGGATATGAACCTAGGACCCTTGTGGCTGGAGGCAAAAACTTCACCTCTCAGCTACTCACAATGCTTTATATAAATAGACCTTTCTTTGACTATAGAGAGGAAAGGCATGGTGATGTCATCCTGCTGGGTCACATGATCTGCAATTCAAACAAATCACACACGCCCCCCTTTTGAGCACACAGAGCTGAAGAGCTGGATGCAGGAGGTATGAAACGAAGATTGTGGCAAAACCCCTTTAAATATTGAGTGGGGTTTGGTTTTAGAGGTATGTGCTAATTTTCAACGGCAAACACTTCTGTGCTGATTCAACACAGATTTTCATTTGTTGAAATGGATTTAATACTGAATTTAGAGGCAGATTTAAGCCTCTGTGTGAGGCAATGAAATTCTGCGCTGAATCTGCTCCAAGAATTTACATCCCCTCTTTTTTTCTGTGGCCCTCACTTTTTTCAGCATCAGAAAAAATCAGAGTAGTCTGTACTGAGGTCCAGATTTTCCATTGCAAAACAAGGTGATGATTATTTCAATTTCATTTGAATACTGATTCGGTCTCAGATTTAGCACTGAATCCGTGTCAAAATGAGCATCCAACGAGCTGTGTGAATATATCCTTACTGACGAGTTTTTGTTGCAAGGTTCTCCTCTTTTGGAAAATATTGTATTTTATAAAGAAAATGTGTGATAATAGTTTTTTCTTACCTTTTACCAGCAATCATTTTACTATAAGGGCTTTAATTCACATAGAAGAAAAACAAGGGCCGCACATCCTCACATTATATGTTGATCTAATGCTTCTCAGCATTTTACAAAAATGAACATGAGGTTTTTAGTTTACTTTTTGATGAAACGGTATAAGCCCACTTGCAACTTCATGGCGACCTCTTTAAAATGGCTTCCTACACTAATGGGGGCAGCATTGCATGGCGACCACAGACACAGCAACAGCCACACCAGTGAGGGGTACAACCCAGTGGTCCAAGCACACCACTGTTGCCAGACCTAGCCCTCAGACTTTGGGTCTCACCACCCCACAAGCAACAAAGCAGCAATGGTCGCGACACGGCACCCCTACCTTTTACCAGCAATCATTTTACTATAAGGGCTATGTCCACACGATAAATATTTCAAGTCATAATCCACAGGGATTCCAACTTGAAATAATCTAAAACTGAAAGTAAACCATAAACCATGACCGCAGTACAAAATATGCTCTGTAGTTTATACAACGCATATTTTCTGTGGTTTTTCACCATAAAAAACTTAGAATATGTTCATTCCTTTGACCAGAACACATGTGGAAACTTTCTATTGATGTCAATAATGATGGCTAAAAACCTTGTGTAAAACGTGCCCCAAACATTTATACATGGTCTTTAACGGGGACCCGTGTGCAAAATCCCATAGAAATGAATGAGACTCGTTTCTGACTGTAAACCACGAGTAAAAAAAATGCAATGCCATGAAACACTCATCCGACGTGGTTTTCAATGGTACAATCCGACAAGTAAATTTTACTCATGATGTGAACGTACCCTAAGGCTATGTCTCCACTCACACATTTTCAGTTGTTTTTTCAGTGTTTTTCGTTTTCTGAAACTGCTGAAAAAATGACTGAAAACAGATTCCATAGACCTTGATAGTAAAAACGTTCTGTAGTCTTCACAGAACATTTTTTTCCTGCTCCAGGTTGTTTTTGAAATATGTTGCAAAAAACGGCAGAGTATAGCAGAAAATGTACTATTGGAGTCTTTGTAAAATGCCGAACATTTTTTAGCACGTTTATTAGCACTTATTTTGCAGCAATTAAAGGGGTTTTGCCACGATGTAATGTTGACGTGGGATCCTCCAAAATGGGTATTTAATCACTTTTCTAAATATATGTGATTACAAAAAGTGAAGCCTGTGAGAGCTACAGCATTGCTCAGTCCTCCTTAGTTACCTGAAAGTTTACATTAGACATGACCAGAGGAGCTGACAGGAGCTGATCTGGCCGCGCTTGCATGTTTGCACTTCTTATCTGATGACAGGGAACATGAATGAGCTTTCAAGGGGCTGGGGAGAAATGTGCAGTGTAAGAGTCTGTCTGCTGTATAGAGAATCCACTGTTGTAATTTTATTATTTGAGTAAACTTTTGAGACGTCCCTGTGAAATCATTGCAAAGGTGTATTCACCTAGCATGATTTGCACGTATATTTTGATGTCTAAAACAAGTGTCCCACTAATGCATCTCTGGGGCTCGTTGTACTTTTCTGACACACCCAAAGCTTACGTGAATTTATCCCAAATTTTTTTGAACATTTTTCCCACGTATTCACCTGGCACCCGGGATGCGGGTTTCCCCTTTTTGAAGGGGGTTAATCCCTTCTTAAAACGTAATGAACTCCGGGTGTAGCAGTCAGATAGGCAGCAGAAAGCCAAGTTTGTCCCTTGGATTTCTGTCCTGTATTACACAACATATTCTTTTATATGAGCCTTACCCACAAATACACAAAAAATTTTAAGGAAAAAATATTTTTAGAAAAGTTAAAATTTCGGCTCTGCTCCAAAAATTTTGGCATGGTGCTAGTCAGCAGGCTGGTTGGGGCTTCCATAGTGTAGCTGCCCACAGCCCTCCCCAAAAAAAAATGTCACACTATACAGAGTATGTAGGGTTTTTTTGGGGGGGAAATTCCCAGGGGGCTACACTTTTACAGTGACTCGCTGGAGCTATTTAAAAGCTTTAAAGCTGGCTCGGGCTTATGTGTATGCAGTAGAAAAGGGGGTAAATTTTCCCATAACTGTTGCCAGGGTAAAAATACATTAGTACAGGGTCCCCTTTTTTCCCACCTTAAAATTCCAGAAAAATGGGGAATTCAAAAAATTTAGGTTTAACAGGTTTCAAGAAAAAAAAACTCTGCAGTTTAAAAGAATCAAATGGGGAAAAGAAAATTTTTGAAACCCAGGAACTGGAATGGGGGTTTTGGCAAACTAAATTTCTGATTTTTGGGGAAAGTTGATCTCCTGGATTTTGAAAAATTTATTGAAAGGGTTTTTCCGGAAAAAAAACATATAAGGGGATTGAGGGCAAAATTGGGGTGAAGGGTAAATAAAAGGGGCCCCGGTTGGGTTGGATAAAAGGAACGGTACTAAATAAAATTTAAAAATTACAAAGACACCTTAACCAAAACATCCAATTTAAATGATAAAAACTATGGCCAATAAACCTTCCCCCTTTTCCTAAAAAAAAGGCCCCTTTTTTCCCCCCAAAAAATTAAACATGGTTAAAAATTTTTTTATCAATTCAAAATTTTTGCTGCTTATGCTGATGTTTGTGAGGAAATCATTTCCCGTATTTTTAATACATTTTTTTTTTTTTGTTCCACAAAAAAATTTTTGAAATTTATTGTTCATGGAGGAAAAAAGACATCCCCTAAAAATAAGTTTTAAATTTGCCCTTTAGGAAAAAAAATTAAAATATAAAACACTGTCTTAATTAGGGGAAAAAGGGTTTTTTTATAAAAAAAAAATTGGAAATCCTTTAATAATAAAAAATTTTTTTTGCATCATTTTTTGATCGGCTCACACTAATTAGAATCATAAGGATTGATTTCACTGGGTTATCCCCCAAATCTTTCTATAGAGCAGATGAGCACTTTCTATTAACGCCAAGAGTCCCAGGAGGTCTGGAGTAAAGCTGGATATTAAAAAAGCGGCATGAACGGAAGGGGGCTGTTAACATACGTGAGTTTACTGAACATCCACACCACCAATCATAGAATTCAGTGATTCATGCTGATTGTGATCATATTAGTAATTACAGTAAATAGATACAAGGCCAGGCATTATTCTTAAAATTAGAATGACATAAAGCCCCGTGCTAAGCTTTCCCAAAAACCATCTTGCATAATAAAATGATAGACCCGGTATACAACTTTTATTTTCGAGCAGGCATGAACCCCGTTTGGGTTTTTAGTAATACCATTATAAATTGTAAAAACTACATTTATTAAGGACTGAAATTTTTAAAAATTTTCCCAAAACATGCCCATGTTTTTAAGTCGAGAACCAAATTGGGGGCAACCCTCGTAGTTTTGGGGCCCCATGTTGGGACCTTTTTTCTTTCCCCTTTCCCTTTTATTTTTACTGTTATGTCACAGCAGGTGGCTCATATTAGTGCCCGGGCCCAAACCCAAGGGCAACAAAATTTCTATGTTATCCCCCGTATAGCAATTTTCCTATTTTCTCAAATGTTCTTTCCCCCCTTAAAAAAAAAAATCTGAACCGTTTTTTCTTTAATTTAAAAGCCTCAATCAGGGCAGGGGCCAAATTTGGGCAAAACCATTATTTTGCTGCTGAAAAAACGGCCATATACATATAAATAATATAAAAAGTAAAAAATTTCAAAAATAGTGCCTTATTATAAGGAAGTTTTAAAACGGGAAAATGTTTGTGCGTAAATTTTGGGTTTTAAACGTCTGAATTTCGGGCCGGAAAAATTCTGGTAATTCATTTGCTCTCTTGAAGCTTGGTTACCTGTTCTTTCCTCCTGCACACAATACGCGCCCAGGAAAAGGACGGACGTCAATTCTTCCCAGTGATTACACTCTGGGGAGAATGAATGTCAGTGAGAGCTTCAGAGGGACGCACTGGCCAGCACGTCCTTCTGAAGCTGCAGACTTATAGCGGCGCATACAGTATGCGCCACTATATGCCCGCAATAAAATCGGCTAAACATACTCTAAGTGCCCTATGGCACAATATCCTGTAAAAATAAAACTATGTCTCCACTGCACACATTTTCAGTCATTTTTTCATTTTGTAAAACTGCTGAGAAAACCTGAAAAAACTACTGAAAACAGATCCCATAGACTTTAATAGTAAATATGTTCTATAGTCTCCACAGAACAACTTTTTTCTGCTCGTTTCTGCTGTTGGGCGTTTTTTGAAGCATGTTGTAAAAAACAGCAGAGCAGAAAATTTACTATTGGAGTCTATGTAACGTGCCAAATGATTTTGGTGACTTTATTTTTTTTGCAGCAATCCATACCGATTATAATGCTGTGCATTTCTGCAAAAAAATTGGAAAAAACACACCAAAAACAGTCAATTTTTCAGCAGCTTTTGACAGGTAGTGGAAAAAAAACTTTTTTTGAATGTTTTTAGGATTTGATTTCCAGTCAGTTTTTTGTCCAGTGCATTGTAGACCTTGCCTAATACTTCTGTGCAGTTGTCAAAGTTATAATGCTGGTGCCACCACCACCCACCATATACTGTGATAACAATATACTGTCTCATGCTCAGATAGCAGCTCCATACAATACCCCATTAAATACCACCAGCCAGTGCTAAGACAATATAAGTTTATAGTGACTGGTGTCATATTTGGGTCAATGTAGACCTAACCTAAGGCCGCGTCTCCACGGCACAGGACAAATACCGGTCGGTTTATCCGTCCAGTATGTGTACCGGCTGGAAGAATGAAGATATTCAATGTTTTTTGGACCGCCGGCGGTGTGAAAAACCGCCGGGCGGAAAACCCGTGCAGCGTGGACCGATGCGCAGGTTTTCCATAGAGGTCCATGTAAGGGTTTGTCAGCTGGTTTGCAGACAGAAAAACCGAAAACCGTGCCGTGAGGACAAGCCCTAATACTTCTGTGTGGTTGTCAAAGTTATAATGCTGGTGCCACCACCACCTACCATATATTGTGATAACAATGTACTGTCAGATAGCAGCTCCATACAATACCCAAGTAAATACCACCAGCCAGTGCTAAGACAATACAATTTATAGTGACTAGTGTTGCAATCCATACTTGGGTCGATGTCAAGTTTGCCCCTAATCTAAGCTGTTTAGCCTGATTTTTGTGGTAAAGAATCAATCCTAACCCTCAATTGGTTTACAGGATTTTAGGGGTCAGTAGGATTTTTGCAGTACTCCAGGTGCGATGTCCCATTTGATTCCTCTTCCGCCTAAGGCAGTGTTTCTCAACTCCAGTCCTCAAGAGCCACCAACAGGTCAAGTTTTCAGGATTTCCTCAGCAATTGCACAGGTGATTAATATTGTCAGTGCATTCGCACAGGGGATATCATTATTGCAGTGCATTCTGCACAGGTATTTTTGTAATTATGCAAGGATATAATTTTGTCCCGTGCCCTTCTGCACAGGAGATATCATTATTGTCAGTGCATTCTGCACAGGTGATATAATTATTGTCAGTGCATTCTGCACAGGTGATATAATTATTGTCAGTGCCATCTGCACGGTGATATATTAGTCAGTGCATTCTGGCACAGGTGATATATTATTGTCAGTGCATTCTGCACAGGGATATCATTATTGTCAGTGCATTCTGCACAGGTGAAAAAATTATTGTCAGTGCATTTCTGCACAGGTGATATCATTATTGTCAGTGCATTCTGCACAGTGATAAACATTATTGTCATGATTCGCACAGGTGATATAATTATTGTCAGTGCATTTTGCACAGGTGATAAATTATTGTCATGCATCTCCAGGTGATAAATTTTAGGCTTCTGCACAGGTGATATCATTATTTTCAGTGCATTCTGCAAGGTGATATAATTATTGTCAGTGCAATCTGCACAGTAATATAATTATTGTCATTTCATTCTGCACAGGTGATATCATTATTGTCATTGCATTCTGCACAGGTGATATAATTAATTGTCAGTGCATTCGCACAGGGTGATAACCCTATTGTCATGCATTCTGCACAGGGGATATCATTATTGTCATTGCATTCTGCACAGGTGATATATTATTGTCAGTGCATTCTGCACAGGTGATATAATTACTGTCAGTGCATTCCCGCACAGGTGATATCATTTGTCAGTGCATTCTGACAGGTTTTATAATTATTGTCATTGCATTCTGCACAGGTGATACCATATTGTCAGGCATTCGCACATTTTTTTGCTTTAAGGTATCTGTCATTGCATTCTGTGGGAGATCCTGAAAACAGACCTTGGGGCTTGAGGACGAGTTAGAAAAACTGGGCCCACGTAACAAATTATTGCAAACTGAAAGGGGACATCAGACATTGCACCAGGAACGCTGCTGAACAGTAAGATAACCCCTAAAACGCTATGTAGGGTTATAGATAGGGTTCAAGAAATAAATTTGGGTTCAGTGCGTCCCAAATTTTTTTTTCAGAGTCCAACTGAACAGGCATCTATTTGAGCATCATTTAATAGTAAGCAAACAGCTCCATACATAAGTTAGTCAATGTCATACAATGTCAGTGTCACATCATGTGACTCCTAGTTGTGGTATCCTTTAGATACCACTGCAGTGGGGCAAACACAGTCTTAAAGGGGTTGTCTCACCACAAGGATTGCTTTTTATGTTAAAGATCTTGCAAAAACAAGTCACTTTGCAATATGTGTCCATTAACAGTGTCCTACCCATTCTGAGATATCCCCTCTTGTGTGGGCTGCATCAGTTGCTCAGGTCACTATAGCTGCAGACCTGTTTGATCTCTCCTGATAGGCTGCTAGCACTGGTTGCCAAGGCTACAGACCTGGCTTCTACTGCAGCCTAGTAGAAGCCAGTAAACACGCCCCTGAATTCAAAATGAAACCAAGAAAACAGGACTGAAGTAAGATGAATCAATGTAGTGAGACAACCCCTTTAATTGAACTACATTTGCCCTATTTAGCAAACGTGTCCGCTTTCTGCATTGGATGCAAAATCGTGGTGCCATGTTTTTTCCATTTTTTTTTTTTTTTGCAGGAACTTGTGACGGAGAAACCCAGCTTTAGAAGTAACAAAATGAATAATTACTTACCAGAAAATTTACACTACATTTAACTCATGATATATTAAACAAAACAAAATCCAGGAGAACATTCAGGACAGATTGCCAAAATTGCTGCAAGCCGTTGTGAAATCATAGCTTTAACGAACCTTTCTGAATCATATTTCTTGAGTATATTTTCCACATTAAATTTTTCAGTGTCCTCAATATGTCTTACTGTGGTGGGAAGCAAATGTTGCAGGCCATGCAGGCAGTGTGTTTGTGTATATTCCAATGTGTTTCTGTTGTGATTGACAAGTTATGGCCTACATCTAGAAATAGCGCGGTTATAATTAGGATTGCGTGCCTTTATATTCGTCTGCATTGTATACAGGTTTACATCCTAGACTCAGCTGGTGCTGAAAGATACAATCATTTCTTTATCCTGCAAACTGTAAAATACTATGCATGCCTGATGAGATTATCCTTCACACATGCATAGTAAATAAAAGTGCATTAATTGGATAGAGTCTGGGGGAATTAAGTTCAGACATTATGCCTCTTATATCCCGAATCCACATTAGGGTACATTTTGGGTACAATACTACAGTGACCAGATGTAACATTCTAGTGAATTGAATTATAAAAAAATATATATACAGGTTGCATTTTTTGATACCTCTGGTCAATACTGCATTGGGTGCTCAATTGATTTGATACCATTTGGACACATATAATGTTTGATATGTAAATAACTAGAAGAATTACGTGGATGAAAAAGTGGTGTTATTATGAACCCCAAATGTAGGACGTGGTAACCCCTGTGGTTAAAAAGAGACCAACATGACCCCCTTGTTTGGGGGGAGAGCCCGCAAATAGTACAACTCACAAGAGGCACTTATACTTGGCAGTTTTAGGACCATATGTATAAAGATGAATAAGTGTGATGGTTCCCACAAAGAAGCAAAAGTGTTAAAGCGGGTTTTCCCATCCTTTATTTTCCCTGCTGCCCAGATTTTAACCTGCACAACTGGGCCCAATAGCAGGGGGGAAAAGTCGGGCTTTTGCAGTTTTCCCCCATTGAATTCTATTGGAGTTTTCCCAAAAATACCTTTTCACTCACTCAGTTTTATTCAGAAATCCCATAGAAATGAATGGAATGAAAATAATGAGATGGAAAAAAAACCTTTAATTACAACAGAATAAGTTGGGAGTTTTTGGTTCCATCCCATTATACACCATCCCTCCTCTGGCCTTGATCTAACAGCATTTATGAAACTGTCCTTGACCTGAACTGTCACTTTTCAGTTCCCTCATTTGTAAAACCCAAAAGGCATAGTCCTCTACCCATTACTCTTGCTGCCCCCTTCACTTGCTTCTCTCCAATGCAGAGGCCACTTGTCTCAGAGTTTATTCCCGGTGGGAATCTTGTGGCACATTTTTTCGTGCATGGCCCAATTAGCATTTTCCTCCCTTCCCCGGTTTTCACTGTGTGAACCATCAACTATCTATCTGTTGGCCCAGTTATACTTTTGGCTTGCCATTTCTTATTTCTGGCACAGCAGCTGCTCATCACATAGGCCACAATTTCCATACTAACCCACCGACACTCCTGGTTTTCCCTTTCACACAGGACTTCCAAAAAAAGGGTGACATGACAACATTTCCCCCCCAAATTTTTAACCCCTTTCTACAAATTACCATCATGTCAGGAGGCCGGTAATTCCTCATATTGCCAACCGAAAAATACGAACATTTTTTACATAAGTGCAGTATATACAGTCACACAAAATGAGATAACATTTTACAAAAAAAAGTCATCATAACACAGTATACTACTGTCCAAGACGGAGGATATCTCACAGTCTATAATCCGGTCATACAAGATTCACTGTAGTCCCCATTTTCATCTTTCTTGGGCACATGGTTGTCATATAGGTGGTCCCTTGCTCAGTACCCCCTTTAGGAGTCAGAAAGAGGAGGCTTGAGGCCTCTATGTACTACATATGTGGCTTTTCTGAAAAAAACTAGCACTGTTTTACAGCCCCTTGAATCATATGCTCCTTTCCTGAATTAGATGGTTGGATTAGAGCAGGGGTCTCTAACTGCGGCCCTCCAGCTTTTGGGAAACTACAATTCCCTCATCATTTAATAATCTAAACATGGGCATGATGGAAAATTTAGTTTCCCCAAAACTGGAGGCCACAGTTTAGACCCCTCTTAGAGGGAACTATGTGATGCTTTTGGTAGAAGCCCTGGCCCACCCCCCAATCAGATAACATTAAGGCCTGCGATTTCAGAGGAATCTGACAGAGATCTTCATCAAGGGGGTTGTCCAATAAAAGAAAAGTTAGAAAAAATTGGGGGAGTTGGGCAAGGAAAGAAAAAAAAACTGATCTTTACCTACCTATCCCCCGCTACTGACACTATGGAGATCCCAGCAATTCGCTACTCTTGAATTTCAGATACTTGTCCCGACACACAGGAGAGACTTAGGGGGACATGTATGAACAGGGCTGCGCCAGAAGTCTGGCGTATTTTCAGCCCGACATAAGGCGTCGCCCCGTTCGCTTTACTGAAATGCCTCCTGTACGCCGTATCAGGCGCTTAAGAGCGCAAGTGGCACTTTGTAATGCACCTGATTTCGGGGGCTGCAGGAGGGAGGGAGCACTAGAACTGTACAAGGCTATAAATTTATAGCTTTGCTACAACAATTCTAGGCGCATTACTGCTGGAACAGGTAAACCACTTTCAAAGTGTTATACCTGAGTCTGAAATGTCGTACCAAGCGCTAGAATGCACCTGATTTATGACCTGCAGTAGAGCGGGTTCATAAATTAGGCGCCTTCTATGCTAATATAATGTGCATGAAATTTGGCATTTAAACGCCAAATTTCATACATATGGCCCTTACTCTCCATTCATTTACAATGGAGCAAGAGCCTTTCTAGCATGTCGGGATAAGAACCTGAATGTGAAGAGGAACAGATTGCTGAGAGATCCCGAACGGACGCAGCAAAGGACAGGTAGGTATCAGTTTTTTTAGGTTTTTTTTTGTCCAAAATGGTCCCAGTGTCATATAATAGTAAACAACCCCTTTGACTACCTAGATGTTTCCTATCAGTGAATATTGGAAACTGTATGCTGACGATACCCAACTCTACATCTCTGGCCCAGATTTTACCTCTCTACTCTCCCGGATCCCTGACTGTCTATCGTCCATTTCCTCCTTCTCCTCACGTCTCCTAAAACTAAATGTGGAGAAAACAGAACTCATCATCTTTCCACCATCCAACTCTACCCCTGCCCCTGATCTCTCTATTACAGTCAACGGCTCTACACTCTCACCGGTCCCGCAAGTCCGCTGCCTTGGGGTAATCCTAGACTCCGCTCTATCTTTCAAACCACACATCCAAACCCTCACCTCTGCCTGTCGCCTCCACCTGAAAAACATCTCTTGCATCCGCTCATTCCTCAACTATGACACTACAAAAATGCTGGTCCATGCCCTTGTCATCTCCCGCCTAGACTACTGCAACATCCTTCTCTGTGGCCTCCCGTCTAGCACGCTTGCTCCCCTTCAAACCATTCTCAACTCTGCTCCCTTCACTGGCTTCCCATTGCCCAGCGAATTCATTTCAAGCTACTAACCATGACCTACAAGGCTCTCCATGACCTCTCCCCTCCATACATCTCTGCCCTAATTTCCAAATATCGCACTCTCCGCTCCTCACAGGACCTTCTCCTCTGCTCTCCCCTTATCAGCTCCTCATACAACAGTCTCCAAGATTTCTCCCGTGCTTCCCCCACACTCTGGAACTCACTGCCCCAACACATCAGACTCTCCTCCACTTTCACCAGCTTCAAAAGCAACCTGAAAACCCATTTCTTCAGGCTTGCCTATAACCTACACTAACCTTACTGTCACTACTTCCTCCACAAGCAGGTCTGCCCCCACCTTCTGTCTCTTTCCCCCTCCTTGTAGATTGTAAGCCCTCGCGGGTAGGGTCCTCTCTCCCTCTGTCATGCCAATTGTCATTCATGACTTATCATTTTACTCGTTTGACTTATGTTACTCATGTAACCCCCTTCGAATGTACAGCGCCCTGGAATCAATGGCACTCTAAAATAAATAAATAATAATAATAATAATAATAATAATAATAATAATAATAATATAATGCTTGGATCTAACAAACTGAATTTTAACCTATCTAAGCCTATTTTACAACAGGATAAGCAGCACCAGAGGAGTTTGGTAAACTCCTAGGCCATATCCCCACGGCACCGGTTTGCGGCTGGTTTTTCAGATGGCTTGCGGTTTTGCAAACCGTCTGAAAAACCGGTCGCAAACTTTTACACGGGCCGCTATGGAACCCACTGCACGGGTTTTCCGCCCGCCGGTTTTTCAAAGAACGACGTACATGTTCATTCTTCCGTCCGGTTTTCGAATGGAATATGAACATGTCAATGGGAAGGGGGAGGGCTTTTCTCTCCTCATCGCGGAGAAAAAAAGTTCCCCGGCGGCCTTGGGACGGCACAAAAACCGGACAAATACCATCGGATAAACCGACCACTATTTGTCCTGTGCTGTGGGGACGCACCCTTATTGTCCACCAACCCTCTATAAAAAAAAAATCTAAATAATGTGCATTTTTAGGAAATCCAAACTGTAATATTTACAAGGGAGTCTGAGACACATTAGAGCAATTTTTGATGTAAAGATTACAAGAGCAACATTTCGTGTCTAATAAATGGTCAGGGCGGCTTGTGACATATTTAATAAACTTGTAACCTGTATTATCTCTCCACAATCCTGCCGTTTATATGTTTATATTCATATATATGCACATAAATATTTTATTGGTCATAAATACTTGAGAATCCAAGAAACTAATGTTCTTTCTTAATAACTGAATGGTAATAATACATAGCAAATGGATATTTTTTCTAAATAGGAAGTCCATCTATGTTCTGGAGCTTCTGTTTTATGGCGTGTAGCATGTGCACATTCATTACCATGTTAATATGAAATGGTCTATGGGGGCAATTGCCTTTTTAAATCCATATATAGAAGAAAGTCATTTATAGCTTTGTACTAGAAATCTTGTACTGATTGTAAAGGGGAAAAAAATCAATTGAGATTGCAGCACTTTAACAAATTTATAGCCGTTCTGCTGTATTGCTGCACTAGGTGGTCAAGTGAAAAACGTGTAGATGCTTACTTGCAGCATTTCGATCTCCTACAGAAAGACTTGTAGAATAGGCAGAATTCTTCCGAATCTTAGCTGGTGTTACTTTTTATAAATCTTGCAGCATGTGAACCTTGCTAAATAGACAGAAATTATATAAACAGGATGGAGTCATTTAAAGGGAACTTGTCAGCTGGTAGTTATATGATAGAGGAGAGATGCTGAGCTCTGTGATATATAAGGTTATATGAAAGAGGGAGAGAAGCTGAGCTCTGTGATATATAAGATTATATGATAGAGGAGAGAAGCTGAGCTCTGTGATATATAGGGTTTTATGATGGAGGATAGAAGCTGAGCTCTGTGATATATAGGTTATATGATAGAGGAGAGAAGCTGAGCTCTGTGATATATAGGGTTATATGATAGAGGGAGAAGCTGAACTCTGTGATATATAGGGTTATATGGATAGAGGAAGAGCTGAGCTCTGTGATATATAGGTTATATGATAGGAGAGAAGCTGAGCTCTGTGATATATAGGGTTATATGATAGAGGAGAGACGCTGAGCTCTATGATATATAGGGTTATATGATAGAGAGAAGCTGATCTCTGTGATATATAGGGTTATATGATAGAGGGGCTGAGCTCTGTGATATATAGGGATATATGATAGATGAGAGGAGCTGATCTCTGTGATATATATGTGTTATGATAGCGGAGAGAGCTGAGCTCATGTGATATATAGGGTTATAGGATAGAGGAGAGAAGCTCAGCTGTGTGATATATAGGGTTTATATGATAGAGGAAGAGAAGCTGAGCTCTGTGATATATGCTGTAGGGTTATATGATAATGAGGAAGCTCAGACTCTGTGATATATAGGTTATATGATAGAGGAGAAGAGCTGACTCTGTGATATATCGTTGGTTATATGATAGGAGAGTAAGTTAATAATGAGGAGTAAACTTCTTCAGTATTATACTCCAGCAGCTTCTTATCATGTGACCACCACACAGGTCACGTGACCCCTTTTTTTCAACTGTTAAGTACATTTACAACATGGCATCCCCTAAAGAGACAGCAGTTATATAAGTACACACCGTGAGGATGTTGCTGTAATAACCAAATTATAAATAACTATTGCACCATTATTCCTATTCTGTTACCCAATAGATGTGATATAAGGGTATGTTCACACGGCGTGTTGGATCTGTTTTGGATCCGAAAAGCGCATTCAGAAGCGCTGAGTAAATCGCATCCAAAACACATCCAACAGGCATCCAACATGCAGTTGCATGTTTGGATGCATTTTTGCTGCAGTAGAAATGCACCCTATAGTTTTAATTAGGGCGTCTGCTGCATCAAACAGATCAAGAATTGACATGACAATTTCTTTGAATGGATCGCATGTAAAACACGCATCGGCGATCACTCGTCTGAATGCTGATGCGTGTTTTACGTTGAAAGCAATGCACACTGCACATTGTTAGATACGTGTTTGGGTCCGTTTAGGGTCCGAAAAACGGATCCAAACGTGCATCTTAAAACGGATCCAAAATCGGATCCCACGCGTCGTGTGAACATACCCTGTCACTAACTGACTGCCAGGAGGTCACATGACTGACGCCATGTTTAGTCCATGGGAGGCATTACTACGGACAGTAGTGTGGGCTGTACCATATTTTTTTTATTTTATAAATATGAGCTTTCTGCATTGGTTTAAAAGAGGTACAGGAAGATCATTTTTTTAAAGACAAGTATATTAGAAAATTGTGTGATTTCCTTTACATAACGAATAAAAACAATATAAAAGGAGACAACCCCGTTAACATCAATAGCAAGGTTATATTCACAAGTTAGGGTGCTTCCTTTTGGCAATGCCCCAAGTATTTTATCTTTGCAGAGCTGGTCTTCACGTCTGATTTGGATACAGGCTAGCCCCATTTCAATGACGTTAACCCACTTCACACCTGCCGAAGCAGAATCTGAGGAGGGTTCACTTCAAAGATTGGACATGTCCATTCTTTTTTTTCCACACCACGGATTTCAATTTGCGCCGTAGTTCACACTGTGATCTTCGACACGCCTGTCCATTCAGCTGAATGGGAGTCTGCTTGCATAAGGATTTTAACTTAGCATTCCATATGAAATCCACTTCAAATCCCATGTTAAAATCTGTTGTGTACTTGCTCTAAAATAGTATTATTTACACTGTGTAGCACTTATTGAACTACTCTATGTAAGGTGTTGTTGGTCACTGTATGTTGGAATTGTAACACTACACTGGCAAAACTATTGTGTGGTAACACTACTGAAACACTGTACAGTCTAATAATTGTGCTTTCTATGACAACAATGGCACTATATAGCACTGTTATCTAGATACCTGCATGGAGACATTATTTGTCTCAAAGGGGTTGTCTTACTACAATGATTGCTTTTCATGTTGAAGATCTTGCAAAAACAAGTCACTTTGCAATATGTGTCCATTAACAGTGTCCTACCTATTCCTAGATATCCCCTCTTGTATGGGTTGCATCAGCTCCTGTGGTCGCTATAGCTACAGACCTGTTTGATCTCACCTGATAGGTTGCCAGTGTTGGTCGCTATAGCTACAGAACTAGCGTCTACTGCAGCCTAGTAGAAAAACCAGTAAACACACCCCTGAATTCAAAGTGAAACCAAGGAAACAGGACTGTGATAAGATGAATCAATGTAGTGAGACAACCCCTTTAATGTAACGCTCTGTTATTTTTGCACCATATGTATTGTATCGAATAAAATTCTGCACACTATATAACTATACACAGTATTGAGGTGTCAACATAATGTACTGTGCAAGGCACTGTCCAACCCAAGGCCAGCCCATCACCTGGCCTCTGTAACAGGCAGACCCTTATAACCATGTGCTAATTAAAGGGATTGTCTCACTACATTGATTCATCTTACCTCAGTCCTGTTTTCTTGGTTTCACTTTGAATTCAGGGGTGTGTTTACTGGCTTTTCTACTAGGCTGCAGTAGAAGCCAGGTCTGCAGCTATAGCAACCAGTGCTGGCAGCCGATCAGGAGAGATCACACAGGTCTGTAGCTATAGTGACCTGGGGAGCTGATGCAGCCCATACAAGAGGGGATATCTAGGAATGGGTAGGACATTGTTAATGGACATATATTGCAAAGTGACTTGTTTTTGCAAGATATTTAACATAAAAAGCAATCCTTGTAGTGAAACAACCCTTTTAACTTCCAGTTACTATTAAAGGGGTTTTCCATGATTTAAAAAAAAAACGAGACACATGTACAATGCTGTACAATAAAGCAATAAATGGTAGTCACCTCCACAGCTGTTGCTGCCATTCCAGCTCCACTAGAGCTTTGGTGTTCCCCACCGGTTTCCAGCAGTGATGTCACATACATAGGTCACGTGCAGGTACCTACTGGATGCATTGGTCTGTACTTGCAGCATGCCACTGCTGAGACTAGTTACTATAGGAAAAAACTTTGAGACTCTCGGTTCACATATTTTGATCAAAAGATGTTTAAGCTGCCCACGACTTTCAACGTGATCTCAGATAGGGCAGTCCTTTGCTATCTTTACCTCTCAATCGAGCCAATCAGGCCTCTCACTGGGTCACCCGACCTCCATTATTCAGAGAGAAAAAATAAAAAACACCCAACCTGCAAGCTGCCCTTCTTATGACAGCCTGTGAGAATGGGCGGGGACAGAAACCCAAAATGGAAGCACCCCTTCCTTCCCATATAGGTTAAAATCAATGTACACCAAGTATACCGTATGTTTCTGCACACAAAAAAGGGTCACATGAGCCTGGTTACTATAGGTTCACGTCACTGCTGGGGGACCTATGGGGAAACAACAAAGCCTTGGTGGTGCTGGTACGGCTGGGGCTGTAGAGGTGAGGGCCAGTTATTTTTTCACTTTACAGCTGGGATTTTTGGAAATCCTGTAAAACCCCTTTAATGTTCTTGTATATTTAATGGCTGCAGGCATCCAAAATAATTAACAGGTTAAAAAAACAAATATTACAAACAACAAATCACGATTTGAAAACAAAGTTGTATAATTATATTAAATATTTAGCTGTAAGTAATTAGAACTTGTACATACGCTCACTGTCAGCTTTTAGTCAGTGTTCTGTAATCTGTTTTAAGCTGTTACCTTTTCTCCTTTGCTTAAATGATAACTTTAATTCACTTATATGAGAGTTTATAGTTCCAGGACCCGGCCATAGACACAATTATGTTTACAGCAATGATATGTTTTTGCATCAATATATGGCCACTGTAAATCCTAAGGCAAAGTGGAAATAAGACCAGTGTTGTTGAGCAATTGAAACCATTAGAAGACACTTGATGGCTACCGCATGTGTTCAATAACAGGTCCCATGAAATGTTTTACTGCCTTATAAACCAGGGAAGATCATTAGGCGTGCATTTACAGCTCAAGAAATCCACAAAAAGAATGGCCACTAGTTTGATTATTCTCCAGACAGTAAACCATATAAAATAGTCATGTTGCCTGGTTCGAGTTAGTGGGACCGAGGGGTCTGAGATGCAATACTAGCCATAACTTATGGACAAGTCATTTGTTTTTGAAAGCCCTTTCTTCATTCCTGGACAACCCCTTTAAGGATAAAGCTTATAGAGAAACAAAATAGTGTCCATACATAACTAAGAATTTGAAAGTATGTGATGGGTTGTTAGTAGAATATACTGTATGTCTACAACACGTTTTCTTTGGTGGTAATAGTGGAGAAGCCTGGTCCAGTAGATGGACAAATATATTTGTTGCATATTAACATTATTTCTTTGTAACTTGGTGTTGAAGGCTTCTTCCATGTGTCACATAGGAATCATAGACAAGGCTAGTTAGGGTATGGAAAATACTGAGTCTTCACTGTATTTAATTATTGGTCTATTTCACTGGATGGATCTCTTAAGCCTATTAAGAAGATATCTCAGTCTGCACCATGGGTGTAATTAAAGTCAAAACAGCTGCTATGGGGCACAGAGGCTGATGGGGTCCACCCATGTACAAGAACAGTGTACTTTTTTGTAGGTACTGGTGGCTTTCTGTAGGGACTATGTGGGTTCTCTGAGATATGGTGCTATTATTTATAGCTTATTTAATTATTGCTACTTCTGCCGCGATTTTAGTTTTCTGTCTTAGGCTATGTTCACACGGCTTATTTTGGGACGGATTTGGTCCCGTATTCCGAGCCGTACTGCGCAAAACACGATGTAAATCTGTCCCAGTCACTACAGTAATCCACAGTTCTCATATATGTGACATGCACATTATTTACGGCGTGTATGCGCCGTGGATAATGGTTGTCTATGGCCCCGTTCACACGGCTTATTTGCCGACGGATTGGCGCCGTATTCCGCGCCGGATTTGCGCTTCAATACGGCGCCAATCCGTCGGAGTCATTACGGTAAATCCACATGCTCTCATAGAGAACAGTGGAATCCGTCGCTCCTCCCCGCTCGGCAAAATCCGCCGCGGGGGGATGAAGAGTGACATGCACAATTATTACGGCAGTGGACGCGCCGTAAACAATGCATTGTCTATGGGGCCGGGAGCGGCGCCCCCGCCGCGCTCCGGCCCGCCCCCGTCCCGCCCCGTATTCACGGCGGATTTGTGCGCTCAATACGGCGCACAAAATCCGCCGTGAATAAGCCGTGTGAAACACGGCCTATGGGGCCAGCAAGCTGCCGCCCCCTCTCCCCCGCCCTCGCTACGCGGCAGCTGGCATATTTGCGGGCGAAATCCTAGCCTTAAGGTGGTAGGTGCCATCTGATTTTCCTATGGAGCCCTATAAAGTCTAGTTAAACTACTGGGCTGCACAGTAGACAGATCAGATTGGCAATTGTGAACATTGTAATTGTTGCCTAGGAGGGAGGAATTTGGGGGCAGACACTTCGGCTGTATAACTTGTTTCTCTTTGTCCCCATTTAAAATGAATTTTCTTTTATTAGCACTGTTTGAATTATTAATAACTAGTCCAAAAGAAAGGAGTAGAATGACGGCACCTGGGGTTTGAACACTCAGTAGCTACCTGAGAAGAGAGGTGATATCTGAACATGTGCGACCAGGACTGAGGAGCTCTCAGCCCTGGTTGTATCCACTGGAGATGAGCTGTAAACAATGGATCACTAAAGGAGTAGCTAAAACAAACG
This sequence comes from Phyllomedusa bahiana, assembly GCA_025379985.1. NCBI lineage: Eukaryota > Metazoa > Chordata > Amphibia > Anura > Hylidae > Phyllomedusa > Phyllomedusa bahiana. The sequence goes on along the minus strand of JAODAL010001723.1, from coordinate 167,117 downwards.
GTGCAGAATTTTTAATAATGATGAATGGTGAAAATGTTATTTATATTTAATTTTCAAACTTCTCACGTCAATTTTACTTGGTGGCAAAACCCCTTTAAGTAGAAATAATTTTCCAGGAGGACACTTACCCGCAATCATCCAACATGCCAAGCAGGTAACCTGTTGTTAAAATTTTTTGGTCCACAGCATTGGTCTGGGGGTAGGGGACCCAAGCTGAAGTCTTGCACCAGGGCCCACAAGCCTTTAGGTACGCCCGTGGGAGGAAATATAGTTGGTTGTCAGAGTGTCAGATGGGAGAAAGCAGGAAACCAGGAGAATTTTGCATTTAAGTAAAAGGGTTTTGTTCAGAATGTATCACATGAGAACAGGTAGAGAAGGTAGGCAAGCTCATAGCTTGCATTTTGCCAGCATCATTGAATGGGGAGATGGCCCCCATCTCTCCCAAGCACATTCAATCGGCTATGTTCGAAACTGCCATAAACAAGAATGGGGAGAACTGTACAAGCGCGGTCATCTGCCTGTTCTCTGAGGCCGGCTTGTAGGGAGCTAAGAGCCGGTTTTAGAAAGGAGTTTTGCTTCATGGGGAAACCTGTTTAATTTTTATTTTGTGTGCTTTTTTCTTTGATTTTAATTTTTGATTTTTTTTTTTATCTCCATTGAAATAAATAGTTAAAAAACAAATAAAGAGTCACTAATTTATGACAAAAAAGTTAGAAAAATACAGTGGAAGAAACTTTTTGACAATTAAATCTTTCTCTTTTTACCTAACAATTAACAGAATCATAAGGGTGATATAGATGTGTAGTAGCAGATACAGTGAACGTTATACGTTCTGGTATATACTTTATATCATCAGATTTGGGTACAGTATGACTGGTGTACCAGCTGTAAGCTGGATGAGATACACAAAGTGGGACAGCAGCTGTGAGTACGTGGCCTATGGAGGGGATATGAAAAGGTCTGGGGACAGAAAAAAAGCCCTCATCCTGGGATGAGACACCAGATGGACTGGTGATCGGCTAATGACGGAACGCAGAGGTCAAGTCACCGCTGACTGATGCAGTTTGATTAAACTCGAAGGCTGCTGCCTTTTCTGGATTGGCTCACAGTTTCTGGCTGTCAAGCATTCATCATCTGCTGAAAGATTAAAATGAGATTTATCATCAGCCCCCCAATACAGAAATGTCCCAGAAAAAAAATCAATGTTTCACAGCATCAGTCATGGAACACGGAATTGTCTTTTTTATGTAATCACTTATTTATGCCTCCTGGAATTATAGGTTTTAATAAGATGTAAGATTGCCATTGACTTAAATTAATTCTGTACCTTTTAGACCAGTGTCACATTTTTTCCATTGTTTTGATGTTTTGTTTATAGCGTTATTAACAAAATTTTCATTAGCATTTTTATGTGGCCAGATGTTACTTGAAAGTTTGTAGCATATAACTAAATACACTACAAAGAGTTTTTATGCAGAGGTGTTTTTGCATTCAGTCTGAGTGTTGTTACAGCATGCTATAGGTATGGCTTTTTTGGCATTTTTCCTGTTGAAAATACGACTTAAATAATGCCAGAAAAGACTGTAAGGCAGAGTACACATCACCATTCTGGCTTCTGTTTAATATGCATTATAGAGTGTATATGTTGAATGTATGCCTGTGACCGATGCCAAATTGTGACATTCAGAGCCAGGGTGTTGGAAGCAGAAGTAGGCGACTGTCTAAAGCACAGGTGTCAAACTGCGGCCCTCCAGCTGTTGGGAAACTACAACTCCCATCATGCTCACTGTTATAGATTATACAAATGCATGATGGGAGTTGTAGTTTCCCAACAGCTGGAGGGCCGCAGGCTGACACCCCTGGCTCTAGAGCGCCATCTTAGACCTTTCGGGAAAAAAGGGCAAAAAGGGGGTATGAAGGGGGGCACGGGAAATAATCCTGCTCCATAACAACAGAACTTCTGGAAAGTTAGTAAAAAACTCTCTCCCCTCTCTTTGGGCGCATTAGGGAAAGTTTTTTTTCAACCCTTTTTCTGGGGGTACAATGCCCCTAAGTTAGCCACTACGAGGGTCTAATGAAAACCTAACGTATGTGTTGGGGCAATTGTTTGTTAAAACTTCAAAACTTTCGAATGGGGAAAAAAGAAGGGGTTTTTTTGGGGCTTTGGGGGCTTTTGGGAAGTGTCGCCCCCCCTTCTTAATATTGGGGACACCATATGAATCGGGTTCGGAAAAAAAAGGCCCCTTACTGTCTGACGGGCAGCCCTTTATTTCAAGGGATCTGCCGGGAGTGAGGAGTCGAATGAAGCTAAAATTTGGGCTGAAAGGGGAAAAAAAATGTCCCTTATTTCTCAACTTACCCCAAGTGCAAAATAAACATAATTTATTAAATTATCAAATTGTAAAAAAATTTAATTTTTTTAAAATTTTAAATAAAAAAATGTGTTTCATATAAAATTAATAAAAAAATATATATCCCCAAAATATAAAAAAAAAAAACCATTCCCAATAAAAAAAAAGTAATTTTGATAATTTTTTCTAACAAATATAAAATGAAATTTTTTAAAAAATTTTTAAAAGAACAATGTTATCCTAAATAATTAATAAAAAAAAATTATATAATACCCCAAAAAATATAAAACTATCTTATAAAATGTTTTTAAAAAAAATTTCAAAAAATTTTAAATAATTTTACATTAAAAAAACCCACTGTTTATTTTGCTCAGTTTTTTTTAATATTTAAATTTTTACTCCCTTAAAAATTTGAAAATTTTTTTTCCTTTCCCCCCTTTTTCTCCATACAGCAAGACCCAAACCCCAGCACAGGTTTAAAAGGGCTGGGATCTGTGGCCCTTTAAGCGGGGAATCAGTACCAAAATTTTTTTTATTCATTGACATGCTACTCTAATGATTTTTTTTTTTTTTTTTGCCGTCTAAAAACCTTAATACATTTTTAATTGCGCCAAATTTTCCCGTTTTTCGCCTAACACATGGGCGGGGGTGCTTCAAAAAACCCTTTAAAACCATTTATGGAAACCCCACAAAAAAAAAAAATTTTTATACATCAGGTGCTTTTGGGAACCACAAAAAAATTGAGACTCAGTATTAAATTTTGAGGGCGCCTTCCTTCATACCTGTTCCCCTTTTTTCTCCTTCCCCTTATCCCTTTTTTGCTGTTGAAATTGAGTGTCAGATTTTTTAGTATGCAAAATCTGATCTGTAAACATAACTTTATAAAAATTTCCCTTTGGTGGATCCCCCTTCAGGCTTTGGGCCCAAAAAAACTGCCAATTTTTAAACCCCCAAAATGTATTGTAAATAAAACCCCACCCTAAAGCGGGCCCACATTAAGGGCAGCGCCGGCCCCGGGGGCCACGCCCCCTTTAAGGGGAGGCCCCGGCAGACCCGGCCCCCCTGGGGGGGCCGGGGCCGGAAGCGGGTACCCGGTTGACGCGGCCGGAAGCGGGGTCATGATGACGCGGCGGGGCCGGGGGGGAGGGCCCCGGGGCGCGGGAGGGCGGTTTTTTAAAAGGCCCCTCTTGCCCGGGAAAGCGGGTAAAGCCAAGCACAGTGATTCAATGAGGAGCCCTTTGTGGGCGCTGGGGTTAAAACCCCAGCAAAACCGAGCGACGGGATGCCCAAAGATGGGGCGGGGACCACCATTTTTGAGGAGCTGCGGCGGCTAGCCGCATCCCAGGGGGGCCCAGCATGGCTGCGGGAAACGGGGTTTGGCGGGCGGTGGGTTTAGCGGCACAGGGGGGGGCACCCACGGTTTCCCCCCGGCCGCAGCGGGATCAGCCGCAGAAAGGGCCAGGCCCCCCCCAGCCCCTTTAAGCCCTGTTTTACACTGCCGGGGGGCCCGCCCGTCCCCGGGGGGGAACCCCTTTCCCGGGAAACCCCCGGGTTGGCCCAAGGGGGATCGCCCCTGTTTTTCCCGGGGCGGTCCTTTCTCGGCCCGGGAGGCACCCAGTGGGCCGGCGGGGCCTCTGGGGGGGGACAGGGGGCCCAGTTCACCACCGGTGCGGGTTTCCAAAGCGCGCCCCTTCGTCGGCGATGGGGTCCTTTGGTAGCGGTGGCCCCGGCTGGCGATGCCCCGGTCGGGGGGGGTCACCCGGCGCCGGGGGGGAGGGTTTTGGGGGGGTCGCGGTGGGGGGCCGCCCGAGGGGAGTCGGGGGGCCGGGAAAGGGCCCCACGGGGCGGGCTTTCGGCCCCGGGCGGTGGCCCGCCAAAGGGAAAATTCCGGACATGGGGCGGGGGGTTTGGGGGGGAGGTCGTCGCCTCAAGCCCCCGCGGCCTGGGGCAGGTGGCCCCTCCCCCTTTTGGGTTTTTTAAAAACGGCCTTGACCCGGGCGGGCCGGATCCCCAGCGGTGGATCGAAAACTGTCGGAGCGACGTCTCGGGCGAACCCAGGGGAAAGGCCCTGGGGGGTTTCCAACAGCCCCCACGAAAGGCCGGGTTGATTTACAATGTCTTTGTCGGGGTTTTTTTTCCCCCCGATTTTTCCCTGCCCAGGGGGGGAAAGTGAAAGAGGAGGGGGTTTTCACCAGGGTCAGGTTTGGGCCGGGTGGAAAGGGGCGGGGCCCAGGGGGGGGGTACCCGGGGAAGGGGGGGGGTTTGGCAGATGGGGGCCCCCCCCCCGGGCGTTATTGGCGGGGCTTGGAAGTGGGGGGGGGGGCGGGGGGGCCCCGGCCCCAAATTAGTGGTTTTTTTTTCCCCAACAACAAGGGGAAAGGGAGGCCTTTGGGGGGATTTCCCGGCCAGTGGCGTCCCCGGAGAAAGGGGGCCCAAAGTAGGGGGGGGGTAAACGGTTCGTCCCAGCCCGAAAAGGGAAGCACCCAGTGACCCCGTTTTTTAGAAACAAGGAAAAAAGGGGGAGGTCTAGTCTGCTTTAAAGGGGCCCCCTCGGGGCCCTCATTTGAAGCAGGAGGTCCCGGGAAAAAAGATAGGGAAAAAAGTTTAAATACGTTAAAATTTTTTCCCTTCCTGCCGCTAAAAAAATTTTTTAATTTCTAGAAAAAAGGGGAAGAAGGGGGAAGAAAAGGAAGGGGGGGCAGAGGAAAACCCCGGCCCGGTGGCGTCTGATCCCTCAGGGGTTTACAAATTTGGGCCCTGCAGGCTTTTTCCCATATTGGGCCAAGTGTGTTTTGGGGAGAAGGCCCCGGGAAAAAATTTTGGGCCGCTTTTTTTTTACATGGGATGCGATCGGGGAAAGGCCAAAGGGGGCTTATGGGGGTTTGGCGTGGGGGGCCCCCCTATGAGGGGAGCAGTTTGGGCCAAAGTAAGGCGGTCCGGCCCGTCTTTTTCCGGTGGGCCCCAAAAGGGGACTTTGGGCCCCTTTGGGTTAAAAGTCATGGAACCCCCGGGCAAAATTTCGGTTCCCCTTTCGGGGGGGGCCCCCGGGTTTTGCCCGGGCCCAAAGGGGGGAAAATGGCGGGGGAGCAGGGGGGAAAGGGGCCCAAGCTGGTGGACAAAAAAAGAGCTTGCTGGCTTTTCTTTAGGGGGCCATTGTAAATTTGGGGCGGATTTTAAATTTCCCAAAAAACCACCCTGCTTTTTTTTTGTGGGGCGACCTGGGGGCCCCCTTTTTCCCCCGGGGGTTTTTAAAAGAAGGGGCGGGGGAGGGGCGGGGCCCGGGGGGGTTTACCCAAAAGGGGGGGGGACCCCGGAAAAAATCCGAGAGAGGGGAACCCGTTCCGGGGCCGGGGTTTAGTGATCGGGCGACGGCAAAATTGTTTCCGGGGAAAGGGGTTTTTGGGGGAAAATTTTTAAGATCCCCCCCCCCCGGGGGCCATAAAGGGGGCCTTTTTTCCGGTTAAAAACCTTCCCGGTCGGGGGCCATGGCACCCGGAAAATTGGGTGACAGAAAAATTGGGGGAAAGGAGTTTGGTACTGGGTCGGAGGGTGGGGCCCTTTTTTGCGGAGCCCCCTTTCCGGATTTGGTGGTTTAAACCGTTTGGGGGGTGGTTCCCGAAAAAAGGAGCCGAAAATTTTCCGGCCCCATCCCCACTTGCCCTTTCCCCCAAGGGAAAAGCTCGGTCAATGAGGGCATAGCACCGGATTTTGTGTTCATTTGGTTTTTTATAAATCATTTACGGGGGCCGGTGGCTTTTGGTGCGGGGGGTTTTGGGGGGGGTTTCCCTTTGATGGCGAAGGCCGACACCCGGAATGGGTTTTCCGATTACTTCCGGGGGCTTTGCGAGGGGCGTGCGTTTTGTTGGGGTGTTTTTGGGGGGGGCCCAGTTTTATGGGGGGGAAGGTCCCTTTAAAAAATTGGGTTTTTCCCTTTGTCTTCCCGCCTATTTTGGGCGTTTATTTTCTTTTTTGCAAAGGGGGCTTTTAAAGGGATGTGGGGTTTTTGGGGAACTCAATCTTATTTTTTGGATAAATTTTCTGTGTGGGGGGGCCCGGGGGGGCCCCCCAATTTTTGGGGGGTCATTTTGCTACAGGCGTTGAAATTTGGGGGGCAGAGCGGTTTGGGGGTTCCCGGGCTGCTGAAGGGAAATGAAGGCCCGGGTGTTTTTGTTTGAGTTTTTGGGGTATTTGTATTGTTTCCCAGGGGCTATGGAGTGTGGGTTTGCCGGGGGATAAATTGGGGGGGGGGTTAAAAAAAAGGAAGTGCAGAGGGGGGGCCCGGGGAGTTGGGGAAAAATTAAACCGTTGCGGGATTTTCCCCAGTCTTGATTTGGGCAAACGGGAATTTTGCTTTGCAGGATTCGGGCCCAAGGGGAAAGGGGTTTTTTTTTTTGTAGGGGGTTGGCGGGGGCTACGGGGGGGGGATTGAGAACCACACCCTTTGTGCGGTTGAAAGGAAAACAGGGGGGAAACCGGGCAGTGTGGGGGGTCCTTTTTTGAAAAGTAAAAAGGGCAAGCCCCCTCTTTACTGGGCAGGGAGGGGTCCCCAAAACGGGAGGGGGACATCTTTATTTAAAGGGGCTGGCGGGCAGGGGCCCTTGGGGGCCTTTTGCGGGACAGCTGGGTTTTTTGGGGCTCCCGTGCCTGCGGAGGGGTTTCGGACTCCCCTTTTTGGGTAGAAATTTTGGGGCTTTCCTCGAACTTTTCCCCCCATAGGGGGGGGGCAAGTTGAGCTTGGGGGGATCGGGTTGGGGAAATCAGAAGGTGGGGGTTTCCATTGTGACAAACTTGGGGGTGGTCCCGGGGGCCATCAACAATTTGTCTGATTTCCCCTCCGGTTTTTTGGTTGTTTCCGGTTTTTTGGGGTTTTTGCGGTGCTTTTTAAAAATTAAAATTTCGTGGGTGGTGGGGGAGCATTTTTTCCGGGGGGTGCTAAATTTGTGGTGGCTAAATTTCTTTCCCCGATTGCAGGGGGGAGCGGTTCAGGAAGTTTGGCGCCGTCGGGGGCGGGAGGAGGGGAGGGGGAAATGCCCATTCCCCTTTTGGAGCGCGGGCATCGGGGCGCAGACCATTTGACCCGGGCCCCCTGTCAGGGGGGGAACCGGGTTGGGCCCTAGGTAGGGGGGGAGATGTGGTCGGAATGGTTTGGGGGGTTTTTGGCCCCGGGTGTGGGGCGGAGGAAATGGGGGTAGGGGCACTGTTTGGGGCCCTGGGGTTCACTTGGGGGGGCCCTTGGCGGTCAGTGGCTAATTTTCCCGCAGAGTTATGGCGGGCAGCATTTGGTTTTAAGGGGAAAAGGGGAGGAGGGATCCCCCCAAAGGAATTTTGTTTTTTCCCGGGGGCCTTGCCCCGGTTTAAAGGGGCCCTGGGAAAGGGGGGGCCAGGGATTTGCGTCGCCCCCGGGTGGTTTTTTGGGCGTTTTTGGAAAAAACTTTGGGGGGAAGGGTGGTTCCCAGTCAGTGGGGCCCTGGGGGTTTCCCGAGGGGGTTTTTAAATTTCGCCTGGCCTTTTTCGTTACCCTTTTTTTGGGGGGCGTTGAGAGTGGGGGAGTTTTTTTTTCCCCCGAGTCGGGGGAAAGGGGGTGGCCTGCGGGCCCGCGGCCCGTGGGGAGCTTTGTGGGCGGTGGTTTTTTGGGACCCCGAGGGGGTTCAAAAAAGGGGATCAGGAGGGGAGGGGCCAACGGGTTTTGGGGGTTTGGGGGGGGTTTCCCCGGAGCTCTCATGTGCCCTCTGGCTCGTTTGGGTTTTTTTTGGGGGGGGGGGGCCCCCATTGGTTCCCCGGAAAGCCCTTTCTGTCCCGCTATCAATTCCGGGGGGTTTTTTGGCGCTGTTTGGGGGCATTTGGGGGAAACCCCCCCCGCCCCTTTTTTAAAAGGAGCAAAAGGGGGGGGGGGGTTTTTTTTTCCCCCCCGGGGGGGAGGATTTTGGGGGGGGGAAGGGTTTTGGGGGCCCCCCCCGGGGGGGCGGGGGGGGGCGGGGGGGGGGTTTTTTTTTTTTTTTGGGTTTTGGTTTGTTTTCTTTTTAAAGGGGGGGGGTTTTTTTGGGGGGGGCCCCCGGAAAAAACCGGGGGGAAGGGGGGGGGGGAAAAGGGGGGGGGGCCAAGGGGGGGGCCCCCGGTTTTTTGGGGGGGTGGTGGGGATTTTGGGGGGGGTCTTGTTGTTTTGGGGGGGGGGGGGCCCGGAAAATTTTTTTGGGGGGGGGTTTTAAAAGGCCCCAAATTTTTTTTTCCGGGGGGAAAAAAGGGCCCCAAAAAAAAGGGGGGGGGTTTTTTTTCCGGGGGGTTTTTTTTTTTCCCCCCCCCCGGTTTTTTTTCCGGGTTTGGGGGGCGGGGGGGGAAACGGGGGGAAACAAAGGGGGGGCCCAAATTTGTGGCCTTTTGGGGGGTTTTTTGGGGGGGTTTTTTCCCCCCCGGGGGGGGGGAAGGGGGGGGGGAAAAGCGGGGGGGGGGGTTTTTTTGGGGGGGGTTTGGGGTTTTTTTTCCTTTGGGGGGGGGGGGGGGTTTTTTTTTTGGGGGGGGGACTGGTTGGGGGCGGGGGTTTTTTTTGGGGGGGAAAGGGGGGGGGGGGTGGGGGGCCCGGGGTTTGGTTTTTTAAAAGGGGGGGGGGGCCCCGGGGGAAAGGGGGCCCCCCCCCAAAAAAAGGGGGAAAAAAAAAGGGGGTTTGGGGTTGGGGGCCCCCCCGGGGAAAAAGGGGGGGGGGGTTTGGGGGTTTTTTTCCCCCCGGGGGGGGGGGGCCCCCTTTTTGGGGAAATTTTTTTTTTTTTGGGGGGTTTTTTTTTTTAAATTTTTTTTGGGGGGGGGAAAAAAAATTTTTTTTTTAAGGGGGAAATTTTTTTAAAAATTTTTTTAAAAAAATATTTGTTTTTTTTTTTAAAAATTTTTTTAAAAAATTTTTTTTTTTAAAAAAATTTTTTTTTTTTAAAATTTTTGGGTTTTTTTTTAAAAAAAGGGGGGGGGAAAAAAAAATTGGGGGGTTACCCGGGGGGGGGCCCGGGGCGGGGGGGGCCCCGGGGGGGGGGGGGGGCCCCCCCAAAGGGGGGGGGGGGCCCCGCCGGGGGCCCGGGCCCGGGGGCCCCGGGGGCGGGGGGGGCCCGGGGGGGGCCGGGGGGGGCCCGGGGGGGGCGGCCGGAAAGGGGCCCTTTCCCCCGGGGGCCCCGGGGGGGGGCCCAGGGCCCCCCCCTTTTTTTTGGGGAAAAAAAAGGGGGGGGGTTTTTTTTGGGGGGGGGGAAAAAAGGGGGGGGGGGTGTTTGGGGGGGAATTTTTTTGGGGGGGGGGGTTTTTTGGGGGCCGGGGGGGGAAAAAATTTTTGGGGGGGGAAAAAGGGGGGGGGGTTTTTTTTGGGGGGAAAAAAGGGGGAAAGGGGGGGGGGCCCCGGCCGGGGCCGGGGGGCCAAAAAGGGGTTTTTTTTTTTTGGGGCCCCCGGGGCCCTTTGGGGGGGGGAAATTTTTTTTTCGGGGGTTTTCCCGGGGGTTTTTTTTTGGGGTTTTTTCCCTTTTTTTTTTGGGGTTTTTAAAAATTTTTTTAATTTTTTTTTTGAAAATTTTTTTTTTTGGGAAAAAGGGGAAAAAAAATTTAATATTGAAAATTTTTTTTAAAATTTTTAAAAATCAATTTTAAAAAAAAAATTTTTTTTAAAAAAAAATATTTAAAAATTTTAAATTTTTTTAAAAAAATTTTTTTTTTTTACTTATATCCAAAAAAAAAATTTTTTAAAAAAAAAAAAAAAAATTTTTTTTTGGGGGTTTTTTTTAAAAAATTTTTGGGGAAAAAAAAGGGGGGGGGTTTTTAAAAAAGGGGGGGAAAATTTTTCCCCCCTTTTTTTTTTTCGGGGGTTTTAAATTTTTAAAAATTTCCCTTTTTTAAAATTTTTAAAAAAATTTTTTTAAAAAAACCCCGGCCCCCTTTTCCCCTTTTTTTTTAAAAAAAGGGAAACCGGAAAAAAAAAAAAGGGGGGGGGGGGGGTTTTTTGGGGGGGTTTTTTTTTTTTTTTAAAAGGGAAAAAAAAAATTTTTTTTAAACCCCTTTAAAAAAAATGAAAAAAAAACCCCCCCCTCCTTTTTGGGAAAAAAGGGGGGTTTTTTTTCCCGGGGGGGAAAAAAAAAAAAATTCCCCCTTTGTTTAAAAAAAAGGGGGGAAAAAACCTTTTTTTTGTTAAAGGGTTTTTAAAAAAATTTTTTCCCCCCAAAAGGGGTTTTTTTTTTAAAATTTTAAAACTTAAAAATTTTTTTGGGGGGTTTTTTTTTTAAAAAAAAAAAAAAAAAAAATTTTTTTTGGGAAAAATTTTTAAATTTAAGTTTTAAAAAAAAAAAAAAGGGGGGGGGTTTTTTTTTTTTTTTAAAATTAAAAAGGAAAAAAAAAAAAAAAAACCCCTTTTAAGGGCCCCCACCCAAAAAAAAACCTTTAAAAATTTTGGAAAAAACCCTTTTTTTTTTTAAACCCAAAAAAAAAATTTTTAAAAAAAAAAAAAACCCCCCTTTTTTTTTTTAAAAAAAAACCCCCTTGGGGGAAAAAAATTTTTTTAATTTAAAAAATTTTTTTAAAAAAATTTTTTAAAAAATTTTTTTTTTTAAAAAAAAAAATTAAAAAAAATTTTTTTTTAAAAAATTTAAAAAAAATTTTTTTTTTAAAAATTTTTTAAAAAACCCCAAAAATTTTTTTTTTTTTGGCCCCCCAAAAAAAAAATTTTTTTTTTTTTTTTTTTTTTTTTTTGGTTTTTTTTTTTTTTTAAATTTTTAAAAAAAAAAAATTTTTTTTTTTTCCCCCTTTTTAAAAAAAAAAAAAAAAAAAAAAATTTTTTTTAAAAAAAAACCCAACCCCCCCGGGGGTTTTTTTTTTTTTTTTAAAAAAAAAAAAAAAAAAAAAAAAAAAAAAAAAACCCCCCCCCCCCCCCCCCCCCCCCCCCCAAAAAACCCCAAAAGAAAGGGGGGGGGGGCCCCAAAAAAAAAAAAATGGGGCCCCCCCCCCCCCCCCTTTTTTTTTTTAACCTTTTTTTTTTTTTTTTTTTTTTTTTTTGGGGGACACAGGGGGGCCCCAAATTTTTTTTTTTTTTTTTTTTTTTAAAAACCCCCCTTTTTTTTAAAAAAAGGGGGGGGGGGGGGGGGGGGGAAAAAAAAAAAAAAAAATAACGGGGGGGGTTTTTTTAAATTAAAGGGGGGGGGGTTTTTTGGGGGGGGGGGGGGAAAAAAAACCCCCCCCCCCCCCCAAAACTTTTTTTTTTTTTTAACACCCTTTTTTTTTAAAAAAAATTTTTTTTTTTAAAAAATTTTTTTTTTTTTTTAAAAGGGGGGGGGGGGGGGGTGGGAAAAAACCCCCAAAAACCCCCCAACCCCCCCAAACCCCAAAACCCCCCCCCCCCCCCCCCTTTGGGGGGGGGGGGGGGGGGGGGCCCCAAAAAAAAATTTTTTTTTTTTTTTTTTTTTTTTTTGGGGGGGGGTTTAAAAGGGGGGGGGGGGGGGGGGGGGGGGGGGGGGGGCCCGGGGGGGGCCCCCCCCCCCCCCCCCCCAAAAAAACAAACCCCCCCACCCCCCACCAAAAAAAAAAAAGGGCCCCCCCCCCCCCCCCCCAAACCCCGGGCCCCCCCCCCCCCAACCCCCCCCCCCCCCCCCCCCCCCCGGGGGGGGCCGGGGGGTTTTTTCCCCCCCCCCAAAAACCCCCCCACCCCCCCCCCCCCCCCCCCAAACCCCCCCCAAAAAAAAAAACCCCCCCCCCCCCCCCCCCCCCCCCCCCCTCATACTTGGAGGAAAAAGGGACAAGCTTGGAAGCCTAAGAACACCATCCCAATTGTGAAACACAAGGGTAGCAGCATCATGTTGTGGGGTTATTTTGCTGCAGGAGGGACTGGTGCACTTCAGAAAATAGATGGCATCAAGAGGAAAGAAGATTATGAGCAACATCCATGAACGGAGCTGCGCCAGATATCTTGGGTCTTTTCAGCCCGATATCCAGGGCAGCCCTGTTCACTTTACTGAAATGCCTCCTGTATGCCAGAATCAGGCGAATTATAGAGCGCAAGCGGCACTTTGTAATGTGCCTGATTTCGGGGGGGGGTGCGGAAGGTGGGGCACATTACAACCGTACGAAGCTACATATTTATAGCTTCAGTACGGCATTTCTAGGCGCATTACAGCTGGAACAGGTAAAGCACTTTCAAAGTGGTATACCTGAGCCAGAAATGTCGTACTAGCGCTAGAATGCACCTGATTTATGACCCGCTGTAGAGCGGGCTCATAAATCAGGCGCATCCTGTGCCAATATTATGCGCATGAAATTTGGCGTGCGAACGCCAAATTTCATACTTGACGCCCTATGTGTCAATACTGAAGTAACATCTCAAGACATCAGCAAGGAAGTTAAAGCTTGGGATGGAAATGGGTCTTCCAAATGGACAATGACCCAAAGCTAATGGCAAACTGGTTACAAGGTGGCTTAAATGGGTTGTCTCACTACAAGGATTGCTTTTTATGTTAAAGATCTTGCAAAAACAAGTCACTTTGCAATATATGTCCATTAACAGTGTCCTACCTATTCCTAGATATCTCCTCTTGTATGGGCTGCATCAGCTTCAAAGTGAAACCAAGAAAACAAGACTGAGGTAAGATGAATCACTGTAGTGAGACAGCCCCTTTAAGGATAACCAAGTCAATGTATTGGAGTGGCCATCACAAAGCCCTGATCTCAATCCTACTGAAAATGTATGGGCAAAGCTGAAAAGCCAGGTGCAAGCAAGGCGACCTATAAACATGGCTCAGTTACACCAGTTCCGTCAGGAGGAAAGGGCCAAAATTCCTACCAACTATTGTGAGAAGCTTGTGGATGGATCCAAAACATTTGACGCAAGTCGTACAGTTTAAGGGCAATGCTACCAAATGCTAATGAAATGTATGTAAAATTTTGACTTTGCAGAAAGTAATAAAAATGCCTTAAAAATTTCTCTCTCTTATTATTATGGCATTTGGCAAATATAAATAATTCTGGTTCCTAATTGACCTAAAACAGGTAAGATTTAATCTCATTTCATGTCAGATAGTGAGAAAAACATGCATATGTGTCTTTTTATATAGTGTATGGAAACTTCTGGTTTCACTGTAAGAGTACATTCACACAATATATTGCGGCGCGTACAGTACATCGTGTGTTTTGGGAGCTCGTGCTGACCAGTGCATATACCTGCGGCGCAGGGGGGGGCGGCAGCCCCTCAGCCCCATTGACATTCATTACTCGCGGCACATATTCTCCGCAAGTTATTGACATGTTACTTATCCCCCCACATGTACAATACGATCCTATTGTACGAGCGGGGAGAGGAGGCGTAGAGGATTACCGTAATTTCGGCGCATCTCGCCCGTATTAGAGTGCAAATAAGTGACGAAATGCGCGACGAAATTACCCCGTGTGATCATACCTGAAATTTCAGCGGACCGACCCTGGCGTATAAGTCTCCACACACCAACGTAGTGCCTATCCCTATTGAGGAATACTACCTCTTTTGAGCTACCCAAAATGCACATCTTTTTTTGTGTGTGGCTCTCTACCTGTTGACTTTTTCCATAACAGATTGTGGTGATCTATAAATCTATTGCTCTTTGCATTGTGTAATTTATAATGTGAAAAAAGTTAGAAAAGACAATTGTCAAAACAATGCAAGGCAAATTTACATGTTTTTTATAAGCAGGAAAAAAAATAAGCAGTGCTTTTTATTTAGTGGCACCTTTCCTCACCTTGGGTGCGATTTATGTGTTGAAGGTATGTTTCCTAACTGCGTAGAGCGATATATCAAATGCATCAGCATATATTTATTCACCTTGTGAAACAATTCAAACACATATTTTTCTTAGAATTGTACTTGCGGTATTTGTAGTGTATACCAGGAAATTTGAGCCTTGCTCTCCTGAAGAGAAACTTCAGATATGTTGTACCGAATCCATACGAGTAGTGAGGATACGCAGGTGTTCGTCTGCTGCCTGTCAGCCTGTGTATCCTCACTACTCATACAGATTTGGCACAAAATTTGTGACCGTACCGGCCGATGTTCACTTAATACTCGTGTATAACCTGCCCGATGTATTAGTAAATAGACTGTTTTCTAAATGCAGCATGCCATAGGAGTTTTTTTTAGGCAGTTTGTGGCATTTTTACCCTGTAGACCTCCATTGTTTGTTTTTTTTTTACTTCTGCTTAAAAAAAACCAAAAAATGGATCACATGATGTGTTAGGCTGGGTTCACACGGTGCAGTACTGCACACCTTTCTTTTAATGCAGGCAGTATTGTAATGAACTCTAATTTAGAGCGCAAATGACATGTGGTTTAACCCTTTCCTGACGGACGGTCATAATAATATGGATCAACATTTTTTTTCATCTTTGCTTTCTGAAAGCCATAACTTTTTTATTTTTCCACCTACATAGACATATGAGGGCTTTTATTTTCTGGGACAAGATGTACTTTCTAGTGGTGTTATTCATATTACTATAGAATATACTAGGGAACGGCAAAAAAATTCTAAGTGGGGCAAAATGTGAAAAAAAACGTACTTGCGCCATGTTTTACGGAAGGTTGTTTTTACGGATTTACTTCTTCGGAAAATGAATGATTCCAGGTAATACCAAACATGTAGGGTTTCGTTAGTTTTGGTACCGTAAAAAAAATTCCAAACATTTTCTATTCTTGAAATTTGCACTGCGGCGCCATTTTGTGCGACCAATAACTTTTTTGTACTAACACCTATGGACGTCAGTGAGGCGACATTTTTTGCGGGCTGATGTGTACTTTTTAATGCTGGCACTTTGAAATGGATGCGACTTTTTTGATTACTTTGATTCCAATTTTTATGTGACGTGAAATGACCAAAAAAAAACGCAATTTTGGCGTTTGGAATTTTTTTTCTTCTACGGTGTTCAGCATATGGGATAAATTATATTATATTTTTATAGATCGGACTTTTTCGGACGCGGCGATACCAAATATGTGTAACTTTTTTATTATTTTATTGTTTTTATTTGAACTTGTAATACTTTTTTTTGTTGTACTTTAAAACTTTATTTATTTTATTTTTTTTACTTTAACATTTAGTACCCCTATGGTGCTTGACCACTAGGGGGCGCAATCGTTAATACAGCCTAATGCATTGCCTATGCAATGCATTTGGGTGTACAAAGATGGCAGTTTCCCCACTTCCTGTCTGCGGACGGAAGTGGGGCAAATAGGAACATGGCAGCGATCAGAGCCTTCACAGGGCTCTGTGCTGCCATGTTAGCCCGTCAGCGACTCAGACGATGCTCTCGACCGCTTTTCAGTCATTCAGACGCCGCGGCTATCTTTGCCGCCTGCCTGCGCTGAAACCACCGGGTGTTAGCTGCAATTAGCCACTAACACCCGGCGGCTGTGAAGCGGGATCGAGCCGCGATCCCGTTTCAAAGCCGCTTACCGGCGTTTTGACGTACTCATACGTCAAACGGCGGTAAGGGGTTAATTAAAGTCACAAACTAAGTCTTTTTTTTTTAAAAACGGAGGGGGACATATATGAAAACTGTGGTGGTCTAAACCTTTCTTTGTTGCCCATAGCAACCAATTAGAGTGCCCCTTTGATTTTTTCAGATCACTATATGAAATGAAAGAGGCGCTCTGTGTTTTTGATATGGGCAACAAGGAAATCTTAGGGTATATTCACACGGCTTATTTTGATATGGTTTTGGATGAGGTTTTCGGAAACACGCTTCTTCAGACGAGGTTTTAGGGCATGTTCACACGGCTTATTCGTCCAAAACGTCCCAAGTTCATTTAATTGATTCCTATGTAAAACATCATTGCAGTTCACGCACAACGAGGTTTTTACATGCTTCTTTGGAAAGAAGTGTCATGTCAATTCTTGAGGCGTGTTTTCGGCGCGCTTTTCGGTGCGGTTTTTGCCGCGGTTTTTGTCCTGGCTATTAATTTATTTGGGTGAAAACCTTGTCGAAACCCTCATCCAAAACCTCGCCGAGAACCTGCTCTAAAACCTATTCTAAAGAAGCGTGCTTCAGGCCAGGTTTTGATGTGGTTTTGGGTGAGAAAACGCTCCAAATACCTCGTCCAAAACCTCGTCCAAATAAGCCGTGTGAACATAGCCTTAAAGGCGTTTCTGGGCGAGGCTTTGGATGAGGTTTTACAATTATACAAATTAATAGCCAGGACAAAAACTGCGCCGAAACCGCAGACATTGTGAAAATGTCTTTGTTGCCCATAGCAACCAATCAGAGCTCAGCTTTCATTTCTCCAGAGCAGTGTAAGAAATGTAAGCTGAGCTCTGATTCGTTGCTTTGAACTCTGATCCGTTGCTATGGGTAACAAAGGCAGTCCTAGATCAGACACTTCTGATATACACTAGTCACAAAAAGTTTCAGAATGAACATAAATTCTCTTTAATTTTTTTAAAGTGAACTAAGTGAGATCATCTCTTAACTTTAGAATGTACGGTCTCGTCCAGCATAGATGCTCCATTATCCATGCAGGAGGATGATGCCTGTGCCTGGTGGTGTGGTCAGGTCATCTAGCACACAGACCGTGCTGATGTAAATGGTTACAAATGATGTGATGTGACACTTGGTTGCCTTTCACCTCCCTTAAACGTGCCTGGAGCTGTGTGGCATTCATCATCCGGTTCTGCAGGGCATTGGTTACAGTGTGTGATGGAGCCAAAGGACGTCCGCTTCTTTGCCTTTCTGTGACTCTTCCAGTCTCTCTGTATCTCTGATACCATCTGCTGATGACTGTTTAAATCCCAATTCACATTGATTCCCTAAATGTATTGGGCGATTCAGGGATCAAACACCTGTTGTAAATTTTGCCATTTAGTGATCAGCAAGTTGTGCACAAAGCACTGAAACAACTGGACATGTGCATTCTAAAATTAAGAGATAGAATCATTACATTTATTTTTTTAAAAATGTCAAGAAAATGTTTATGTTCATCCTGAAACTTTTTTGTGAGCAGTGTATGTGCTGTCACTCTGCCTGGGCTGTGCGGTCTAGGAGCTGTAGGAGAAGTGTCCCTGCACTGGCATCGTGGGGGCGTTCCTCCGGCAGTTCCTAGGCCAGACAGCCCAGGCAGAGTCACGGGAAGAAGAGCGAGGTGCGCAGTGGGGGAAAGAGAAAAGTAAGTATTTTTTAATTATTTTTTTAATTGACAATGTATAAATTTACCTACCTATGAAGGGGTGCCTACCTGACTATGGAGGGGATCTATGTATCTGTCTAGCTATGAGGTGACCTATGTACCTGCCTAACTATGAGGCCACCTATATACCTGCCTAACTATGAGGGGACCTATATAGCTGCCTAACTATGAGGGGACCTATATACCTATCCAACTATGAGGGGACCTATGTACCTGTTCAACTATGAGGGGACCTGTGTACCTGCCTATCTATGAGGGGACCTATGTGCCTGCCTAACTATGAGGGGACCTATGTACCTTCCTAACTATGAGGGGACTTATGTACCTGCTTAACTGTACAGGGGATCTATATACCTAACTATGGAGAGAACTATGTACCTGCCTAAATACAGAGGAGACCTGTGTACCTGTCTTACTATGAGGGGACCTGTGTACCTGCCTAACTATGAGGGAACCTGTTTACCTGCCTAACTATAGAGGGGACCTCTATACCTAACTATGGAGGGGACCTATATACTTGCCTACCTATAGAGGGGATCTATGTAAATGCCTAACTATGATGGGACCTATGTACCTATCTATGATGGGACCTATATACCTGCCTAACTATGGAGGGCCACATATATCTACCTAACTATGGAGGGAACTTATATACCTACTTAACTATGGAAGGCACTTGTATACCTACCTAAGGAGGGCACTTATATATCAGTTTAACTAAGGAGAGGACTTATATACATACCTACCTAAGAGGGGGACCTATTTACCTGGATACCTATCGAAGAAGGGTACCTATATACCTACCTATTGAGGGGGCATATATAACTACCAACCAAGGGGGCCTATATATCTATTTAATATAAACACTACAAAAATAGTGTCACTACTAAACTCTATTTTCTGCACCCCCAAAAGGTCATGGCTGTGGCTGATCTTCTGGGGATACAGGGGATGGAGTTCAGGCCACACAATATGATCCTGAGGGTACAGGCCCCAACTGCAACACAACATCCAAGGGTTTGGTGACTCCCTTCCCCCCCCCAGGAAATTGTGCTGTGGCTGTTAGCTGTGGCTCATACCCCCCCTCCTGCAAAATACAGCCCCCACCTATCATCCGTTAACCCCCCACTTCCACATATCACTCCATGGAGAATTTGTACAGAAATAGGCAACGTGTAAGGAGCTGCTGGAACAGTGCGGATTCTAAGGCCTCGTTCACGCGGCTAATTTGGGAACGGATTTCAGCCGTATTGCGCTCCAATTTGGCTGAAATCCGTCCCAGGCATTATGGTAATCCACAGTTCTCATATTCGTCGAGTAGGGAGAAAGTGACATGCACATTTTCCCGGCGGGATACACGACGTGGATAATGGATGTCTATGTGGCCGGCGAGCTGCGCCCCTCCCCACCCACCCTGCCCACGCTGCACAGCACACGCCGTAATTGCGGGCGAAATCCGTCCCGCAATTACGGCGTGAATAAGCCGTGTGAACATAGCCTAAGATGTGCGTGTGGTAAATTCTGCAGAGACAAGTCATGGCCGGGACAAGTCATCATGGCGGTCTGTTCCAAAAAACAAGGTCGAGACGACCACTCCAATCAGAAAAGACTTCACTGGCTGCAACTACGCTATAATAACTAATATGTCTGTAGAGCCTGTGTACAACTGGTAGTCACTATGTGGTGCTCGCAAGTGGTCATAGTCTGGTCGTATTATTTGGTCCTTAGGTAGTGGTAGACTTGGAATTGATTGACGGGGTATTGTGGGATGTTTTTAGTACCAATATACGGTAATATGTGGGGTATTTCTACTCCATGCACCGATGTATTAACTGTGTAATGTATTATTTACAGGTATTACACTATTGAACATATATATGAGTGGTTTTGAAAAGGCAATTTTCTCAGGGCTGATTTTCATTACACAGTGACTGTTGAGGTGATGGGCAGGATCTATGGGGAATATGTGTAAAATTACTGACAGGAACATACTTTTTTTTTTCTGTAAAAATACAATACAATGTGCCGTGAAAAATGCTGTGTGAACCCAGCCCTACTGGGCAAAACATAGCACAGAGACCCTGGCCACAGAAGTATGAAAATCACATACAGTTTTTAAAAAAAGTCTGTGTTTGTTAAAGGAGTTGTCTCCCCACAGGGTTTCAAAGAATGCATGAAAGAAATTCTCTGTCACTTCCTGGTTCAGACTAATTTGCATAAGCTCCGTGCTTGTAAAACTAAGCCCCGTGTTTCAGATGCTAATTTAGATTAGTTAGTTCTCAAATACTCCAAGGACTTCTTATCTGATCCCCCCAAAAACAAAAACCCTAAAATTCAGAGCTGTTTACTTGGATAAATCAAGCTTTTTACTGTCTGGGAGCACAGGACACTGACTGACACTGCTGACCTGGTGAGACTCATTCTGTTTTCTCATTGAAAAAAAACGCCCAGGAGTTTGTTTACAGGTCAGTTACTGAGGGAATGAAATAGCCAAGAGGTAAATTTAAAACATTGTATCTTTTAGGGAAAACAGAGGAAAAAATGCAATATATTTGGAAAAAAGTCTTTTTTTTGTGTTCCTACAATTTGAAAGCTATTCTTTGTAGCGAGACAACCCCTTTAAGCCTTTCACCTCCTGTTCTTTAGTCTTATTGTGAGGCCATGAGCTTTTTGGTATGGACCTGAACAACAGTGTTATGAGCCTAATATTTTCGTCATAATCTAGTTCGTTTTTTGGGTGCTTATTGTGTGGCACGTTTTTTTTAACAAACGTCAGAAAATGCCCGGAATAAATTTGTACAGTTGTCATAGAAAAAAAAAAAACAGCGCTGAAAACTACATTGAAAACAAAACCACATGGAGAAAACCTTATCGAATTTCATCCTAAAGCTGCAAAATATGAGGCAGTTTTCAGTCGAGTATCTGATGCTGATTTCGGCACTTACAAATAACCGTACAAATCAGCCATGTGAACATACCCTCAACAGCCGGGCAGTGGCAGTTTATGGGTATGTTCACATAGCGCATTTGGATGCTGATTCTGGGTGCGGATTGCGTGCCAGAATCAGCGTCCAATTCAACTTTAAAGTGATTTACCCTCCGTGAAATTGTCGTTCAGATAATGCTGATTTTATACAAATATTATCGGCATGTAATGTCCGCAAATACAAAGAATAGACGTTAATTCTTTGAGCTGGTTTACATGCCGATAATAATGAAGTATTGGAGGCAGAAATCTGCCTTGGGCAGTCTGAGTCGTTTTCTTGCTGAGTTTTCATACTGGCAAGCGCAGAGTTTTTAACGAGGAAACGAGGAGCTTTTTCGGCTCTCACAGTGTCAGTGCCGAAAAAGACGTTGGGCCGCATGTATGAAAACTGTCTAGGTCTAAAATTCACTTTGTTGCCCATCTAGCAAACAATTGAGCGCCCCTTTATTTTTCCAGAGCACCATATGAAATGAAATGGGCACTGTGATTAGTTGCTATGGGCAACAAAGTGAATTTTAGTCCTAGACAGTTTTCATACATGTGGCCCATTGTGTGAACCTACCGTATCTCTGCATGGACATTCTGGAACTAATTGTGTAGCTGGAGAGCCGGCTATCAGGGATAGCTAGACTCTACACTGAGAAGGTGGGGACGGTTTACTACCATCCCTGCCATCCTGATCACTTCCTGCTTTCTGGCTTACAAAGCCTGCTAAATCTTAACAGCCCTAGCTGTGTA
Organism: Phyllomedusa bahiana; assembly: GCA_025379985.1. Classification (NCBI taxonomy): domain Eukaryota; kingdom Metazoa; phylum Chordata; class Amphibia; order Anura; family Hylidae; genus Phyllomedusa; species Phyllomedusa bahiana. The sequence continues at coordinate 145,894 of JAODAL010001723.1, read as the reverse complement.
GTAGGTCCAGGGGGCTGTTTTCCCCTGTAAGGTGTATGTAAAAATGCTCCCCAGAAGTCTTTTTATCCGTGCTGAAAAAGTGACACTATTACAAAACTTATTTTAATGCCCCTTACACTGTTAATTTTTTTAAATATCTATATCTATATATATATATTGTGGGCACTCACAGGCACTTATCTCATAGTTGCCAACTTTTTAAAATGGAAAAGCAGGAGAACGAAGAGGGGGGCTGCGCGCGCGGCGGCAAAAAAATTTGGGGCATGGGGCACCGCCCATCTTTTTGGTGTGGCCACCCCCTTCAAAAAAACCACACCCCCCCCCGCCTAACTGCATAATGGCTTTGGGGAAAAAAGCTAGGGAGATGCCCTTATAGCCAGGTAGTAGCCCCCCATAACCAGGTAGTGCCCCTTACAGGCAGGTAAAATGCCCCCTTGTAGCCAGTAGAATGCCCCCTTGTAGTCAGGTAGATTCCCCCTTTGTTAGCCAGGTAGTTGCCCCCTTTGATAGCCAGGTAGTTGCCCCCTTTGATAGCCAGGTAGTTGGGCCCCCATTGATAGCCAGGTAGTTGCCCCCCTTTGTAGCCAGGTAGTTGCCCCCCATTGATAACCACGTAACTTGCCCCCTTTGTAGCCAGGTAGAGCCCCCCTATAACTAATAAAAATCAAATAATAAAAGCCACTTACCTTACCAGGCTCCTGCAGCTCCGGACACCTCCCGGCCGATCTCCTCAGCGTCGCAGGTGAAGTGAGTGCAGCCGTGAGTCACTCCTCCTGCGACGCTGACCTGTATGTACAGCGTGCACCGGCCGGCGCTGTACATACAGGGGGAGGAGGGAGGAGGGGAACGATCCCTCCTGCCTCTTCCCTGCACAGTGAGACGCGCCGGGCGGGTGAGCGGACGCTGCGGCCGCTTCACCCGCCTGTAGGAGCGGCCCGGCGGCGCAAGAGTAGCGCACCAGCGCTACTCTGGCGCCGCGGCGGGAGGAATGTCAACTCTGCCGGAAGGGCGGGGGGGACCCCAAATAGCGGGAACCCCCCCCCCACCAAAAGCGGGAGAGTTGGCATGTATGACTTATCTGTATATAGACAAACTGTCAGGGTTCCTCACACAGGGCCCTCACAGCAGGGACCTCACACCTTATGTCTCATCTGTAAGTTCTTTTAATGTGTAATGTCTGTATGTATAACCTCTAAATTGCAAAGAGCTGCGGAATATGTTGGCGCTATATAAATAAAGATTATTTTATATACATATATATATACACACACATACATATATTTACTGTATATAGTAAAAAATACATAAAATTAAAGCCTAACATATCATGCTTACAAAAACAAAAAAAAAATTATAGAATAACGGAGCAAAAGTGCATGAACTGAGGAAAAGGAAAAGGAAAAGGAAAATGTGATCGGTCAGCAAGAGGGGTACATGGCTCGGTCAGGAACAGATTAAACATATACGTATTTTTACAATAGTACCATATGGTTAACGGATGACACTCCTTCGCATCCATTATAGGCCTGCTGTGTATGTTAAACAGAAGCCAGAAATGTGGTGTGTACCGAGCCGAAGATAGACTGAACATAATTCTTCCCCTCCATGTATTTGCACCATTTTATGTTCTTGTAACATATAATGGATTCCTTATATTGTGTGAATGTTTTTTACCCTGAGGCCTCCACATCTTCTGCAGGATATGCTATACAACATAGCTATAGTTTGGATGAATGAGTACATAGCACTCAGTGACTTGATATCCAAGATGTAATATATCGTTAATTCTATTGGCAATTCTTAGCTAATGACATGTACAGCGATAATGAAAAATGAATGGGAATCTTGGTTTGTGCCATGTTTGAGGCTGACCCTTTAACACATGCTTGATGCATTTTATTTTAATTAACACATAGAAACCACAGGCAATGAGACTACAAGTTAATAATGACATATTTAATCATGCTAGATTTAACACACTGCTTCTTAATTGTTTTAGATTTAAATGCAGAAAATCCTCGATACCAAACCTATGCGAGGCTGCGGATCTTCCCGTCTGTATAGGTTTGCATGTATTTACATTAGTTAGACTCATTCTTCTCGTCTGCACAGATTTTCTTGGTCAGTTAAAAAGCTGGAAACGCATGATATAATGGACTAATTGGATAATTCTCTTCAACTCTGCCAAATTATCTAAATAATTTTTCCAGGAATTGGGCAACTGGAACCTTTTATTTCTGGCTAATGAGAGCTTCCCTCTCTGTTTCTATGAACTGATAAAATTTGCTGCTACAGTGATTCAGCTCTGCAGTTTGTTTGAGCGAAAGGGAATATTATGAAATATAATTACGATAAAAAGGTATTCTTCCAACTTAAAAAGAAGGATAAGGTGCCCGAAGGTTCCTAATTCATGTGCCACTAGTTTATAGATGGGAAATCTTAACAACTGTGTTCATAGTTCGCAGTATTGTCACAGTAAAATTGCAGTTTTTGCCATGATTTTCTGAAATTACAGCAAAACCGCAAAGATTTTGTGTCAATTTAGAAAATTGGGGGAAACCTTGCAGTTTAAGTAATTCAGATAACAAACCTATTACAAAGTGTTTTTTTTTCTATCCCCTCACCAACACCCATTCTGGTTCCTGGTGTTACTGATTTAAATCACCGGTGGTCAACCAAATATATTGTGTGCATAACCCCACGACTGGTCTGCTTGGAGGCCCACCGGGGTTTCCCCTGTTCTCCTGTGAGCCAGTCCGAGTCTGGCTGCTGTACGTAACTTTGCATGCTGCCTGCTGCACCCTAACTCTTGTTTTCTGCCTCTTTCTTTCCCTGAAAAGCACCCAGCATTCCACCACCTGCACCCTTGTGGGCCAGTCTGAGCCTGGGTCCTGGCAATCATGTGATTGACAGGTGACAGATCATATGAAAATGCCGTTGGGTCTAACTAGAGCCAGCACAGTTGTCACTTGTCAATGGTGTTTTTTCCTGTAATTGGAGCTGCTATTGCACCTCTAGGCATATGGGGAATAGGGAATAAAAAAGATGAATAAAAAAGGTATATTAAAGTCCGCATAAGGTCTTTTCTGTTCTTTTGGGACACATACAATGGAAAAATAAAGTAAAACCATAAACAAAAGCCCTTATGACTCCATTTGAGTGGCTATGCACGGCACCAACCCCTCCATGACACTTGATTTCTGCCCTATATAAATTGTTATTGGGTTTGCATAGTGAGTCATTGCCACATTATTGCCGGTCCTGGGAGAAGGAACTGAACAAGACCTTCACAGAGGAACATTGGTACAAATATTTCTATCTCACCCATAAAGCCGTAATGGCGTGCAAAGCTCAAGAAACCAGTTTTAAAATACTATCCAGATGGTATAGGGTGCCTTCCCTCTTACACAAGTGGTGGCCGAGTGTCTCACCTAACTGTTGGCTCTGCGGGTCCGGGGCGGGCACTATGTCCCACATATGGTGGGAATGTCCTTCCATTAGACCTTTTTGGAGGGCAGTTCTTACTGCAATCCGAGATTGTACTGGTACCCTTGTCCCCGACACACCAACTCTCTTGTTCATGTTCCAACTCCCCCGACTCGCCTATAAAAAAATATGTCACCAAACATCTACTTCAATCGGCGAAGACAGGCATTCCCCGTAAATGGAAGATGACCTCCACCCCGTCCCTGGAACATTGGGTGAATGAGGTGGCTTTCACCCATCGCATGGAGGAATTGGTGACCAAGTTGGAAACTGACTTGACCAGTTTCACCCGTATTTGAACCACGCGGATACGGTATCAATCTTCCCCAGAATTTCGGGCCCTACCTACTTAATGTCCCTTTGCAGTTCCCTTCCTTGTAGTTACTTGGATCATGCTTGGGGCCGTCTGGGGGGGGTGCGGCAGTGGTGGAGTGGAAGGAGAGTGGACCGGTACCTGGATTAGCCTCCCCCCTCTTTTTTTTTTCCTCTCCCCCTCTTCTCCATTCTTTAGTACAGTACAGGGTTCTTAGGAGCACTTTGTCATACCTATTCAGGTTTATTTCCGCCCCTCTCAATTTGTTGAACTGTCTTAAAATTGATGACAGGTTCACTTACGGCATGCTGCTCATGATTCTCTGTTGATATATTCCATCTGATTGTATACTTGCTTGTATTCACAAGTTGCGAGTTCTTTGGTTTGACATTGTCGTCTATTACTTTTGTAATACTTTGTCCTTTTCTTATGCTGTTTTGTTACTATAATAAATGAAAAGCCCATTAAACCTTTTAATGGGAAAAAAAACCACACACAAAAAAAACTTGCCCTTGACATAGAAGTGACCCTAACTTTGAGATGTCGTATGTTTTAAAATATTCATAACACAATGGCAGAAAACAGAGAATTTTTATCATTTGTTTTTAGGTTGGAAAAAATGATATTTTTACTTCTTTACCACATTTAAAGTGGCAATTTTGCTATTGTGGCATATCTTGTTTGCTTAAAATAATAGTAAACAAAAATCAAAGCTGTTTTTGTCAAGAAAAAGTCATAGGGCTTGTTCACACGACGTTTTTGTGATCCGTTTTACGGATCCGTAAAACGGATCTAACAATTGTCAATGTGATTAACATTGCTTTCAATGGCAAAATCTCTGTTCACACGAGTGATCGCCAATGCGCTTTTCGCAATCCGCTTTTCGGATCTGTTTTAAGAATTGACATGTCAATTCTTCGTGCGTTTTACGCAAGAGAAATCCCCATAGGAAATAATGGAGTGCGCTTTTGGCATCCCAAAAGCGGATCCAAAAGCGCAGCATACATTTGGGTGCGTTTTGGATCCACTTTCGATGCAAAAAACGCATCCGTAAAACGCATTGGATTTAAATTAAATATAAAATTTGAATATTATGTTTGGGTTATATTTAGTTTAAACATTTATATAAATATATATTTATATAAATGTATATAAATGTATATAATTATATATAAATTTTATATAATAGTATTTATTTTTTATATAATATATATATATATGTATATATATAAATATACTTTTGTATAGAATTTATTTATAATATAAATGTATATATTATAAATGTATATAATAGTATATAAATGGATATTTATATAAATGTATATAAATATATATATATATATACTATAATATATATTTAGTTTACAAATATTTAGTTTCTAAATGATTAGTTTAATAAATGATTGTTATTAATTAATTTACATGGGGTGGGTTTGAAAACTATTGGTTGATTTAAAAAAAAAAAATGGGGGGGGCGGGATCTAAAATCATAGGTGTATGTACAGTTGATTGACACTAAGTAAAAAAAGGTTTTTTTCTTGTTCATTGATATGTTATATTATATTTAAACTGCAGTTTGATAGGTTGATTTAAATAAAGCATTGAAAAAACGGATCCAAAACACGGATCCGTAAAACGCATGCAAAACGCATCCAATGCGCATCCAAAAAAGGATCAGCTGTTGCGTTTTCTGGATCCGCTTTTAGGATGCAGTTTGCATCCAGTTTTCGCAGGTTAAAAAAAAGATCCGTAAAATACATCCAAAACGGATCCAAAACGTTGTGTGAACAAGCCCATACAAAATATATTTAATAACCTAAAACATAATAGAGTTAGGGTATGTTCACATGACGTCTTTGCGGGGCGTATTTTGGTGTGTAATTGAGCTGCAATACGCCCGAAGTACAAACCACAAATAAAGTAATTCGTAGCTCTCATTGCGAGCTATGATTACCTGCCGTTTTCCCCAACGCATATTACGCGCCGGGAGAAAGAATTGGCATGTCATTTCTTCCCTGTGTTTACGCACTGGGTAAAGTGAAAGTCGAAGGGGGCCTACGAGGTGCGTTTTAGAAGTACACACTGGTCAGCACAAACTTCTCAAACACGTGGCATATTGTGGCACATTCAGTATACGCCGCAATGTGCCGTGTGAACATACCCTTATAGTCGTTTGACTCTTACATGCAAATTTGCATACATTTTATTGGTCATAGTGTGAGGGTGTAATAGGAGGTTAAAATAATAACATACACCAACATATTTAAAATCCATGAAAACAGAACAAACAGGAATAAATTTAATATGAATTGTAATGTAAGTTGTGCCATACTACACTTGAAACTACAGTAAGAAAAACTTGCCTTTTCACTTTTGTTCAGCTTTCTCATAAGCTTTAGAAAAAAACCTTCCATGTAGAACACTAAAAGAAAGATATTTTTCTCCTGAAAAAGAACAGCATTAACTTCATGGGGATTCATGAAATTGCTAAATTTGCTTTAGTCATTAAGGTCCAGAATATATTCAAGGTAAGAGGTTAAAAACAAATAACATGTAATTTCAAGTAACTCTACTATGTAAGTGCTTTCAAAAGTTTTGCTGTCCTGTTATGACTTACATAAAAGTCTTTGATAGCGTCCAATAGTTTTCTATGGTGTGGCAAATGATGCGTCCACGTTACATGACAGTCTGTGTTAGAAACACATGCACCATGGATTCTCACTTTCCTACTCTGCTTTGGCATTACACATTTATACATCCTGATTAGTGCTACGCTTTGGATTTAGGTCAGGCCAGTTTGGCATGACCCAAATTTTGCTGGTGATTGCGGGAAAGTTATGCAACCAGGAGTGTATATACCGGGTTAGAAGATGTAGCTGTTGCTACAGGTCCCGAATCCGTAGGGGGCCCGAGCCGGGCCCCGTAGCAGCTGCAAGTGCCTCTGCTACCCTGGCACATCCCGCCTCTGAATGCTTGCGCCCTCTGTCCCGAACGTTCAAAGTCGGGACTGCCCAGTCTTAGCAGAGCGGAGCGCTGACTGCTAATCTTCCTGATAAGCTTAAAGGGGTTGTCTCGCTACAAAGAATAGCTTTCAAATTGTAGGGAACAAAAAATAAAGACATTTTTCAAATATATTGCTTTGTTCCTCTGTTTTCCCTAAGGAGATACAAGTGAATTTATTACCTCCATGGCTATTTCAGTTCCCTCAGTAACTGACCTGTAAACAATTCTCCCCCTGCTGTTTGTTCAATGAGATAACAGTGAGTGATGTCATCACACAGGTCTCAGCAGTGTCCTGTGCTGCTCAGCAGTAAAAAGCTTGATTTATGTAAAATAAACAGAACTGTAATTAGGGCTTTTGTTTTGGGGATCAGATAAGAAGTCCTGTTAGTAGTTTGAGAAGCTAATCTGATCTAATTAGCATCTGAAAGCACAGCAGGGCAAGGAGCTGTACAAGCATGGAGCTTATGCAAATGAGTCAGTCTGAACCAGGAAGTGACAGAGTATTTCATTCATGCATTCTCTGAAACTCTGAAGGGAGACAACTCCTTTAAAGCTTACCAGGCGCCATTCCATGGTGCTGACATGGGCGGCGCAATGACGTCATATCATTGCGCCACCTGTGCTGAGCACAGAGACTGGCCGGGAGCTTCTGGCATCGGGGGAACAAGATATGGGTAAGTTATTTCTTATTCTTACGCTAATGGACCTTAAACCCGGCCTGCTTACCTATATGGGACCCTGTAGTCTACCCTAAACTCTGCCTGCCTACCTATATGGGGCCCTATAGCTTACCTAAAACATCCCTGCCTACCTATATGGGCCCCTATAGCCTAACCTAAACTTTTCCTGCCTACCTATATGGGACCCTATAGCCTACCTAAACCATGCCTGCCTATATGGGCCCTCTATAGCCAACCTAAACCCTGCCTACCTAACTGGGGCCTAACTACTGCTTACCTAGGACCAATCTACCTACCTACCTGTAGCCTACCTACTTAACTGGGACCTATCTACCTACCTGTGGCCTAACTACTTCCTACCTAGGACCAATCTACCTACCTACCTACATGTGGCCTACCTACCTGAGGCCTATGTACTGCCTACCTACTTGGGGCCTAACTACTGCCTACCTACCTACCTGGAGCCTGCCTACCTAACTAGGACCTACAAACATACCTGGTAACATGATTCTGAAGGGTACACTCCATTGCTGTAACACAGTCTCCAGGGGGTGAATCCCCTGTTCCTCCCCTCTCCTCTAGGACACTGGGCCTCTAAGCTATGGCCTGCCCCCACTCTCCCACCACTGAGAAGTTTGTACTCTCCCACCCCTGAGAAGTTTGCTCTAGCAGCCCTGGCCAGGATAGTGATGTCACTTCTTATCAGCAGCACAGGAGCTTGTAACTTTCTTACTGAAAAACTTTAACCCTATAGAGCTCCGGAACATTGGGCCCTGCTGTTTAAACCCATCCATCACCATTGTTGCTCTAACAGGCTCAGCTAGGAATAGCAGAGTTGAAATTCCAATCACTGCTGTAGAACCACCTACAGCCTGAACAGGAAGTGGGAGCCTAAAGCTGGATGTGGAGAGCAGTCTATGTGAACATCCTAATTAGAAAATTCCTTTAAGTAGTAAATTGAGCAGTAGTTGCTCTCAGCTTCAGGTATCAGGGTACATATAATGGTATACAGCATTGTGTAGGTTACCAGTAAGATGCAGAGATTAGATCATAACAGAAGAGTCCATAGCCTGCTGACAGGGTGGTAAGAATATGAATATCCCCCAGTTGCCCTCCTCTGTTAATGGATTCTGCAAATTGCTAGCGGGAAATGAGGTTTATGTAGTTCTCTAATATTTCATGTAAACAACATTGAAAGCAGAGGTACTCATTAGGTTATTATGACCTGACTCTTCATGATCCACCATAGCTTATCTGTATGTTGCCTGAAGCAGCAGTGATCGTCTGATTGCTTGTATACCTAGTACAATCAACTGTTAATTGCTTTTCGTGCATAAATTGTGTTGCATAAGGACAGTTATAGATCAGCAGCACTACAGTCCATAGGCCTCATTCCCGCAGTGCAGCTTTTATTTCCTTTGAGAGTCATGAACGTGGACATTTTATAGGTCTGCATGTAAGTTATATATTTAGTGCCAAGGATGAGAGCAGTTGCCAGCCTGTAAAATTAGTAAAGCCTATCTAATCGAAATACAATCTTATCCTTATCTTTAGACATATGCAATGACACAGTAAGTATACTTGTAGTCCTTTAAAGGGTTGTCTCACCACTCTGTTTCACAGAGCCACAGCTAGCTTCAGACTTACACTTCCTGGTTTGGTTCTGGGTGGTTCCATAGCAGTGATTGGCATATCAGCTCTGTCATTCCTAGCTGATTCTATTACAGTGACATGAGTGCTAGAGGTTTGTAAATAGCAGTGTACAAAGCTACAGAACTCTAGGGCTTAAAGGGGTTGTCTCGCTACAATGATTGGGTTTTAATTAAAAGATCTTTAAAAAACAAGCAGCTTTGCAGTATATGTTCATTACAAATGTCCTACTGATTTTGAGTTATCCCTGTTAGTAGTAGTGCATCAGCTCCTGAAATCCCTATACCTGTTGATCTTTATCTCACTGGCTGACAGGCCTGGTGACTCATCTGTTTCTGAATACAGGTTGGAGCACAGAGCCCCTCCCACACAGTATGCTTCTGTAGGGAAGGGAGGGGGAGGGCTATGGCTTCTGTGTCTGTGTAGCTGGATTAACCCTGTGTGTGCCTGCTTTCTCCTGCTCTCTACACAGATTGAGGAGAGCAGAGGTGAGGCTGATCTGTGGTCAGTATGATGTGACAGCAGTGAAGTGTGTTACTATAATCATGATGTGTCTGTGGAGCTCTGACTATACTAATAGAACAGATCAGGGGGGCATGTGAACGCTTCATGCTCTGCTGTACTAGTGACACATCGTGATTATAGTAACACACTTCACAGCTGCCATGTGTCTGTTCTGATAGGTTTTGTTTGTTGCTGGAGATGTGGAGATTTGTATGCTAAGCAGGGGGTATAGGAACACTTACATCCCCCCTGCTCTATTATTAGCATACACAGCTTCACAGACCTCTCCACACTCATAGATCAGCCCTCTCCTGTCTCCTGACTGTGGAGAAGATCAGCAAGAGCCTGCAGCAGACCTAGGCAGGCACACACAGGGTTAACCCTGACAGCAAACCCCCTCGCCCTCCCCCTGCTGTATAGAAGTTATGGAGGAGAGCTTTCTGTGTGCTGAGAGGAGGGGGGAAGAGGGAGGAGAAGAGGCAATCGAGAAGCACGCCCCTAAATTCAAAAATCCTTTTCTCCAGACACATTGAAGCAGGCTGAAAGCTTGTAATGAGACAACTCCTTTAACAATTGCCATTACCTTAGGTAAACAAAGCTTCTGTGCTAGAGCTGAGACTCAGCAGGGATTGACTACCATAGTCTGACAGCAGACTGGAGCAATGAGAGATAAAATAGAGCAGGGAGAGTGTCATGGGGGCTGGCGCGGGTGCCGTCGCCCCCCCGCGGCCACCCCCCCTGCCCACATGGGGTCCGGCGCGGGTGCCGTCGCCCCCTGCGACTATTCCCCTGCTGCCCAGGCTCCGGCGCCAGTCTACTTACCCGTCCGCGCTCCTGTGCTCCCTGCTCCTGCCTGTACCAGCCGCCGCGCGCGTACCTGCTGCTTAGGGCGCGCGCGCTACGGATGGTCTCGATTAAAAGGGCCAGCATGCCGGTAATTTGTCAATTGCCGGCCGCTGGTCCTATATATTGTACACGCCTCCTGCAATCTCTGTTGGTGTGCGTTAGTAAGTCTTGAGAGAGTATTGGAGTTCCGTTTGATTAACCGTGTACCAGTCCGTTCCGCTACGTTTCCTGACCTTGCCTGTTTGCCGCCTGTCCTGACCGTCTGCCCGTCTCTGACCACGAACCTCTGCCACCCGTCCTGACCTCCTGCCTGTCCCCGACTACGTCTCTGGATTACGATTCTGTACTACGCATTACCCCGGCCACCATCGCAAGCAAGTCACGTCAGGAGTAGTGACCTGGTAGCCTCACGCCGCAGCAAGTCTATCCCGCTTTGCTGCGGCCTCTGGTGAATAGGGGGCAAAACTTAGATCCGTCCCTGGTGTGGTTTAAACTATCACGTTTGCGGTGGCCCAGTGAATCCCCCCAACCCCTTACGAGGGGTGGTTTGAATGGTCGGAAAACTAGAAAATTTGTGTCTCTAAGGGAAAGAATAAAGAAGTTTTTTTACTCCTGAAAAAAGCAAAATCAAAACACAATTTTTTTTGGGTAAAGTCTTATTTATTTTCCCTCATGTTAAAAACTAATCATTGTGGTAAGAAAACCACTGTGAGTTTCTCTTCCTAGAAAGATCAATTGCCTTGTTTCAATGAAGCCTTAACCCCTTACTGACATAGGACATACAAAGCGGCTTTGTAGCAGGATCCCGCAGGACCGTCCACCGCCGGGTTTAGTGGCTAACTGCACTAACAGGAGGGTTTTTCAATGAAAAGGCATTGTTTAACCCCTTGATCCGCGGCAAAGATGGCCCACGCGTCAAATAAATAGAAACCTTTCAAACGAAACGTTCCAAACTGTGGGGGGGATATCAGCAGTAAATCGCTGTTTCCCCCATCGCGAACATGGAGGGGAAGCTTTGTGAAGGTTCAATTTTCGCCTTTTTTAAAAAACTCCCCCTTCCGCCCCCAGGCAGAATTGGGAAACCGCCATTTTTTGTACACCCTAATGCATTGTTAACAATGCATTAGGCTATATAAATGTTTCTTTTCCCCCTGGGGAAAAAGGCCGGGGGGGACTAAAATTTTAAAGAAAAAATAAATAAATAGAGTTTTAAAGTGTAAAAAAAATTAAAAAGTATTAAGAGTTCAAATCACCCTCCTTTCGCCATTTTACAAATAAAAAAATAATAAAAAGTTACACATATTTGGTCTCACCGCATCCGAAAAAGTCAGATCTATTCAAATATAATATCATTGACCCCGAACGTTGACACTGTAGAAGAAAAAATTCCAAACATCCAAATTGCGTTTTTTTTTTGGGTCATTTCAGTCCCCACAAATGGAATAAAATTTTAAAAAAAAAAAGTCACATGCATTCCAAACTGTGGGAAATTTAAAAATAACTCAGCCCACAGAAAAAGCACCCTCAATCACTTCGTAGGGGGTTTTTACAAAAAAGTATTTTTGCACAAATGGGTCCACACGCAAATTTCAAAAAAAAATTGTTTGGGGAATTTTTTTACAACCAAAACAAACGGAAAAACCCCAATGTTTGGGTTTGCTGATAAGTTCAAAATTTAAATACGAAACCATAAAATTTTTTCTGAAAAAAAAAAAAAAAACTCCCCCCAAAAAGGGCCAAGACTTTTTTTTCCATTTTTGCTCCATTTAGTACTTTATATTTTTATGGTAATTTGAATATATCATTAGAAAATAATCTTGTCCCCAAAATATAAGTTATGTGTTTTTTTGTAGGGAAAAATTTTAAGCCATTAAAATTTGCCGCAGGAAGGGTTAAAGTGCGCCTTCTGCTTTGAATAAAAGATGCAGCCAGGCAGAGCTCTACATGAGCTTTTGATTCCTGCTGTATGGCACCTAAGGGGCTTTTAAGCGGTTTTTTGCAAGGGGCCCGTATTTTTAAAGGGTACCCAAGACAAGGTAGGGGGGCATGAAACGGAATGGGCCTGCAGGTTGATGTGCATTTTAACCCCTTCCTGATAGCTGGTCATAATTTTTTGGCTCTTCAGTTTTTTCCTTCCAAGAGTCAAAACTTTTTTTTTTCCATTTACATAGACAAATGAAAGCTTGTTTTTTACAGGATGTACTTTTCAACCGCTTAACATCGAGGCCTATTGTTTTTTTCATGTTAGTTTTCCCCTCCTCGCCTTCCCAGAGCCACAACTTTTTTATTTTTCCACCTACATAGACTTGTGAGGGCTTTTATTTTGCAGAAAGATGTACTTTCTAATGGTGTCATTCATCGTACCTTAAATTATACTTGGAAACCTCAAAAAAATTCAAAGTGGGACAAAATGTGAAAAAAAATGTGCTTGCGCCATGTTTGCGGGTGTTTTGTTTTTGCGGCATTCAATCTTTGGTATAAATGATGTCTTATCTGTATTCTACAGATAGATATGAATCTGGCAATACCAAACATGTAGGGTTTTTGTTATGTTTCGGTACTGTAAAAAAATTCCAAACATTTTCTATTTTTGAAATTTGCGTGGCCGTGAAATTTTCTGCAACCAATAACTTTTTTGTACTAACACCTATGGACTTTAGTGAGGAGAATTTTTACGGGTTGAAGTGTACTTTTTATTGCTACCAGTTTGGAATACATAGGACTTCTTTGATTAAATTTATTCCAGTTTCAGGGGACGTGAAATGACCAACATAACGCAATTTTGGCGTTTGGAATTTTTTCTTCTATGGTGTTTAGCATATGGGATAAATGATGTTATATTTTAATAGATCGGACTTTTTTGAATGCAGCGAAACCAAATATATGTACTGTAACTTTTTTATGCAATTTTTTTTTTATTTGTAACATGTCAAAAGAGGAATGATTTGAACTTTATTTTTTACACTTTAAAACATTTTTGCATTAAGGTGTACAAAGATGTCTGGGGCAGGAAGTAGTAAAACAGAAAACATGGCGGCGATGGAAACCTTCACAAAGCTTTCAGCTGCCATGTTAACCGATCGGGAGCCCACGATTTCGCTGCGAAGTGAGGAACAGTGCGCTGCACCATTTCTCATTAATTTAGATGCCGCGGACAAGATGGCCACATCTAAGGGGTTAAACAGTGCAAGATGACGCCGGCACCATCCCGCGCTGTAACCGCCGAGTGTTAGCTGCAATTAGCAGCTAACACCCGGCGGCTATGTACTTATATGCCCAGTGTCGGTAAGGGCTTAATGGTGCCATTGACCGTATCATATAATGTACTAAAAACACACTTACTTGCCCCATGTTTGCGGAGGGGGTTGTTTTAATGTTGTTCTTTCTTCAGTCACATTTGCATTGCAGCGCCATTTTCTGCGACCAGCAGCTTTTTTTTTCCACCTATGGACCTGAGTAAGGGTTCATTTTTTGCAGGCTGAAGTTTATTATTTTTTAAAATCATTTTGGCATATATCTGACGTTTTGATCACTTTTTATTCCAATTTTTTGTGAACATTACATGACCAAAACCAATTTGGAAACCGTGTGAAAACCAACAAGAAACCATCCCCATAGAATTTAATAGAAAATCCGTTCAGTAGTCTACATTGAACAGATTTTCAGCTGGATGGTGTTCTGAAAAACTTGGAGCAAGCATAATCTTACACCCGGTTTTCGAGCAGAGAGTGTGCAATTCAATGGTTGTGGGGGACGGGTGAATCTTCGAACCACGAACAGAACCGTCCGTCAAAACCTTTGAAAGATGATAAAATACCGTCCGGATTCTTAAATAGCATATTTTGCATATGCTGTGTGGACCTACCCTGAGGAAAATACTTGGAGCAGCATCCAGTGACAAGAGAGAAGTGGATGCCACCTGGAACATCACCTTATGGCCACTTTATGGCCTGGCAACTGGACACCACGGAGGAGAGCTGGGATGGAGGTTCCATGCAGAATGACAGGAGGTGGGCACTGCAGGTTGCATAACCATTGCACCATGGATGTTGTGAGGAGCTGGGTCTGAAAAGATGCCTGGAACCTGGATAGGTAAGTAACAGCACTCTGCAACTATACTAGCTTTACAGAGCATTCACTGAGGTGTAACTAAAATTGTCTTATATTCCCAGGCAACTCCAATCGTGTTAGTAAATACTATAATGGCGTGTGACTCCGGCACCCTTGAGCTTAAGTAGTGCAGTAATTATGTTGTGATGTCAGAGCATGCTGGACAGAAGCCAGGATGATTTCTGAAGGAAACCTTGCAGATTGGCCTGTTAATGAGGAATGGAGAGAAATAAAAGCAGCTCTAATTCTTGTGGCAGCTGTAAGAAATTCTAAAAAGAGCTGCACATAGTATCCACACATTCTGCCTGAATTGATTTTGGCTGATATTCACAAACCAATCGACCACAACAGCAACTCTAACCCTAACCTGGGGTCAGGGTTGGTGTTTTTTACTGGATTTGAATGGGTAAACTTATTTGATCCCCCATGCTATTGGACCTGTGGCAGTGTCACTTCCGTCTGGTGTCACTTCCAGCCCAATTCTACATTAGGGTTACCTTTGTGACATGATATGTAATATGAATTCTAATTATTGGGGTGGATAGTAATTCCATTAGAGCAAGGTTGGACTACCCCATGAAAAGACTAAAGTCAAGAGACCTTGAACTTTGGACAAGATAATGTTCCGGTCCACAGCAGATTTCCCACAGGGCAACCCCTTGAGAGTCATTATCTTGGGAATGACCAAGGCTTTCATCACTGCTTCTTCACTACTGATCGTGAAGGTATCTTGTGTCATCCTAAACACTGACACAGATGCAGGAACATCATTGTAGTGTCTTGTCCTAATGTACTAACTGTATCTCCACTAATAAGTAGCAGCCAATTATTTTGTTATCTGCATTTGAACTAGGGATGTGTAATGATGAATTTGGAAGTGAGGAAACAAATTAGATAATTATATTACATTGATGGTGTGGTAGGCAGCATTTCTGCCTTTAATAACAGGCCCTGAGGTTTGATTCCTACCGTGGCACAATCTGTACTAATTGAGTATACTGTCCCTGTCGAGTCTGTGTAGCTTTCCTGCTGCTGGTCTGGCTTTGTCCAGCAGTGCAGTACCTTACTAGTGGCTTAATTGGTTTCCTACGTGAATGTCCTTAGTCTCGTCCTTGTAATCAGTGCACTAGATTTTAACTTCCATTGATTATCAATACAGAGATACTTGTTATATATCATTATATGCACCTGTATATTTGTTTCCCATGAATATTCCAAAAGTTTGTATCATGGAAGATAATTTAATTTTTTTTACTTTAATTTAAAGGGGTATTCCCACCACACACAGTTCAGTAAATACTTGTGTTCCCTGTGAAATAATTCTTCTCTTTTATCCCTGTGCTGTGCTATTGCTTCTTTCTAGAAATGTATTAGTGAATCTGTCAGATGGGTGTTACCATTCCAGTTTTCAAAAGGGGGTGTCCCGTCTGTTAGCACTGATTAGACAAAATCAGATGCAGGGACACACCCCTATTTGGTAACACCCAGCTGACAGGTGGGTAATTAATTTCTATAAGGCTTATTTTGACATGGTTTTGGACGAGGTTTTCACCCATATATACAAAAAAAGCATGAGAGTATTGGGTAAAAATATTCTTTATTTCTACAAAATTTAATATAATAGTAATACAAAAAAGTATGTGTACATAAAAATCCAAGACTAATGGGTGGAAAGGGTCAATGACAAGCAAAAACAGATAAGTATATCACATTACAATCAATACAGTAAATCCTTAGTATATGTGACAATCATGTTGCAAACAATGTTCCCTGCAGCTACAACATAGTGATCCAAAAAGTGGTTACATACTGTATCTAAAACCGCGTAGCTAGAGAGGAACAAGGTTTACAAATAGTAACAAGAGTCTTACCAGTAATTGAACCCTGTCCAACCCAACACCCATACAAATCAATAGCCAGGACAAAAACCGCGCCGAAAAATGCGCCTGAAACGCGCTTCAAGAATTGACATGACACTTCTTTTTCAGCGCTTCCAAAGAAGCGTGTAAAAACCTTGTCGTGTGTGAACTACAAGGAAGTTTTACATAGGTATCAATTAAATTAGCTGGGGGCGTTTTGGAAGCATTTTGGACAAGGTTTTGGGCGAGGAAACGCTCCGAAAACCTCGTCCAAAACCACATCAAAATAAGCCGTGTGAACATGGCCTAAGAAATTAAAGGGGAACCACACAACACAGCGTTACAAGAGATGATGCTCCAGGATTTTTATTTCACAGGAAATACAAGGATTTTGTAAAACAGACATATTAGGAGGTGTCACAGGTTGTACAGGATGGAAGAACGTGTCTGCTTTCTTCTATAAAAAGAAACAGATCTGGTATTGCTGTTTCATTGAAGTGAATGGATCTGAACTGCAAAACAACCACATACAGTTTGATGCCATGGTTTCTAGTCCTGTACAATCCATTTAAAAGTATTGTTCAGTAAACCAAAATAAAAAAAAATTCAAATGGTGCAAGTCAGTCTTCGTTTATTTCTCTCTGATGTTTTCTGTGCTCATTTCTGCTTTGCCTGTACTATATGGAACACCCTCTACCACTAACCAACAGCATTTCTTCATTGAAAATGGTTTCTTTTTGCCTTGTAAAAGCCAAGTACCTTTGTTGTGCTTCTTCTATCTTTCTCCCTCCCAACCTTAGTGCACAAACCAAGTTTCCTACTTCATGTTGAAAGCTTTGGGAGACAGAACCAAGGGGGCATGACTTCAAAGGCTTCCCTAAGAAAAAGAAAAAAAAAAACCCTTTGGACACCTGACCTCCACACATAATTGTTTCCTGTCTCCAGACACACAGAACTACTGAGCTTCCGGTCATCAGATGTAGAACTTCAGGAAGCCCACAAAAAATGTAATGAAAGTATGCTACAAAAATGCCTAAACTTTTGATATGAATTGCATCATTTTTTTTTATCCCACTGAACAACCCCTTTAAAGGGATATTTCCATGTCAAACATTTAAGGCATATAAACAGGATGTATCATTAATATATGGGAGATGCAGGTCCTACCTCTGGGACCCACAATCTCTTAAAAATTTCAAAAATGTGGGTTCCCTTATCCCCCATCCTCTGTGCCATGGCAGCCCAGAACAGAGTGGTGAGCTTGCATCTGCAGCCCTCTCTATTCTCTTCTATGGAAGAAGTTTGCTACGCTGTACTTGGAAATACCATTGAAATGAATAGAAAAAGGAACAAATGCCCAAAGATGGGGATACAGGGTGGGACATGTACTTGTGGGACAGGAACATGAATATCCTCTTGACATACCATAAATGTCTGACATGGGAATAACCATTTTAACGGGTTCTACCACAACTGGAAAATATGGCTGAAACCCACAACGCAGACTGGAGAGGTGGCTGCACTTGTGCAGTTACTCTCCATTCTGTTCTATGGGAGTTCCAAGTATGAGCGGTGTGTTCGCTCTGTTCAGAACTCCCATAGAACAGAATGGATAGCCGTGCATGAGTGCGACCGGCTCTCCAGTATGCGCACTGCCTTTCAGGGGCCCATTCCTGATGTAGGTGTGGGTCCTAAGGGTGGGACATGTACATGAATATCCTGTTGACATGCAATAAATGTCTGACATGGGAATAACCATTTAAACGGGTTCTACCACAACTGGAAAATATGGCTGAAACTCACAGCGCAGACTGGAGAGGTGGCTGCACTTGTGCAGTTACTCTGTATTCTGTTCTATGGGAGTTCCAAGTATGAGCGGTGTGTTCGGCTCTGTTCAGAACTCCCATAGAAAAGTATGGATTGGTGTGCATGAGTGCGACCGGCTCTCCAGTCTGTGCTGTGACTTTCAGGGGCCTGTTCCCGATGTAGCTCTCAGAAATCCAGCATCTGGTTTCCAGCCAAGTCAATGGATTCCTCGGGGAAGTGGCGTTGCATGTATGATCTCTCTCTGTTGCCAATCATACATTATCAGCCTTAGGGCCTTTTTCCCATGGCAAGGGTTTTCAGTTGGTTTTACAGATGGTTTTCGGATTTGTTAACCGACTGTCAACCTTTTATATTGATTTTAATAGAAATTCTGTTCAGTAGTCCCCCAATGTAAAAAACCATCCAGCGTTCCGAAAAACTTAGAACATGTTCATTCTTCCGTCCTTTTTTCGGGGCAAAACATGAACATGTGGGTGTGAAGGGGGAAGGCTTGACTCTGCAAACTGTGGACAAAAGCTGTCCCCCATGTGCCAAAAAAAGACAAAATACCAGTTGGAAAATCCGACCGGTATTTTGTTTTTGCCGTGGGAACGCACCCTTACACATAGTAGATTTTTTCTATTCATTTAAATTAAAAATGACTACGCATTTACTGCCACCTTTCCAATAAGCCTATGGCATTGTCTGTAAAGTCAAAAGGGGAATTTACTCAGCCATTTGAGCTAGTTTTTTTGTCATAAACAATAGTCAGAGCTTAGCATGAGGGATCATAGTTAACAATAGTCTGACAAATGTATTAAAGGGGTTTTGCCACGATGTAATGTTGACGGGGGATCCTCCAAAATGGGTATTTAATCACTTTTCTAAATATATGTGATAAAAAAAATTGCAGCCTGAGAGAGCTACAGGCTGCCTTACCTGACCTTAGTTCCTTAAAAGCTTGCATTAGATACGACCTGACAAGAGCTGCTGGCCAGGCTTGGGCAGAGAACACTTCTTATCTGATAAAAGGTAGCTGAAGAAGCTTTCAAGGGGCTGGGGAGAAATATGTTGTCTTTTGTATACAGAATCCACTAGTTGTAATGTGATTATCTGAGTAGATCCCTGCTTTATCTGATGACAGGGAACATGAAGGAGCTTTCAAGAGGCTGAAGGAGCTTTCAAGCTGCTGTGGAGAAAGGTGTTGTCTTTTGTATACAGAATCCACTAGTTGTAGTGTGATTATTTGAGTGCACATTGCACACGATCCCTTATGCATGGCTCTGTGCTCTGACCAGCTCTCTCTCTCTCAGCTCAGCCATGGCTTATTTACTTTTGCTTCTTAGCAGATAAGGCAGGTCCTGGCAAAACCCCTTTAAGTTTTATGTCAGAAAAACTGAAGGGCAAAAACTGACTTCAATTCACTTCTGCCTGTATTTTGGCTCAAAGATAATAGAAGATGGACCAAATCTATTAAGAGGTGTGTACTTCTTAATAAATTCAGAGTATTTTAGTCTGTACTGGAGAATACAGCACTAAACAGTACTAGTCACAGGCAAAATACACAACTGTAGTAAATGGGGAACATTTATCAAGGCAGTTGTACCTTAATAATAATAATGGCGTACATGCTTTACACCAGATGTATTATGTGCTTTAGACAGTTTCTAAAAATACAATGTTTGGTCTGTACATCCAAAAAAGATTTTTGAGAAAAAAATAAGCATAGGTGTATGCTGGTGTGGCAGCAACATACAAACACAGGTCCAATATCAGCAGCGCTCTACTAGCATTAAAAAACAATCAAAGAGAAAATAAAAATGATTGGAAAAGCATTTCTGCTACCTTTGATACATGAAAATTTGAGGTTCTTATTGTACATTTTTGATCAAAACTGTATAAGCCCACCTGCCAACGTCAAGGCAACCTCAATACAGATGGGAACCTACACTATGTTACTTCTGTTGGTGCCTGTTCAGACCTCCACATTCAGGGAGATAAGATTTCAGCTACTAGCTACTCTGCATTGATTTAAAAACCTCGGCAGGTGGGTGGAGTGCAAAAACCAAAGTGGGGACAGTCACTCCCCCAGACAATCTAAAAAAACAATGCTTGGTCTGCACATCCCAAAAGATTTTTGAGAAACAATGATAGGTGCGCACTGGTGTGGCAGTAAACTGCAAACACAAGCCAATACCAGCAGCACTTTACTAGCACTAAAAACAATCAAAGGGAACATAGGAATTATTGGAAAAGCAGTGCTGCTGATATTGGATTGTGTTAGACAGTTTCTAGATACTTATGTGCCTCATCTGACAAAAAGAGTGTGGCCTCTGCAAAAGCGGAGTGACTTCACTGAAAGGGCTGGGACTTAGCGTGCGATGCCATGCGCCAAAATTTTGGCACAATTAGTGGCATAAGCTAAGTCAACTCAAAAATGGTGTAAAGTTAGTCTAGCTAATTCTAACATGCGGCAGATTTATGAACACTTTGGTTAATGTGGTGTATTGTAAGACTGTCTATTCTCACTTTAAACTCTCTAAGAGTTACAGTATTGATTAAACTACTCCATTTTATTTCCTCAACCTTTACATTCTACCCAATACCAGTCAATGTCAACATAGTCAAACCCATCAAATGTTTATGAATGACAAGAAAGAAACTAAAGTCAACTTTTTCTTTGGTCCCTAAGCCCACCCAATAATGCCCAGCGTCCTTAAACAGACTAGCCCCCAAAAAACTTAACAGGCACCTCCCTTACCCAGTGTGGATAGGGTTCAACTTGGGACTGCAGGTGGGGGCAGCATGCAGGAGCAGACATCTGGGAATAAATGCTATGCAGGGTAACATGCTCAAATGGCAGCACAGTGATAGGGTTGAGAGAGGGCTTGGACACGTGGCTGATGGCTCCTGAGTTAAGTGTCATTTTGCATGTGATCTACTCAGCTCCCATTGACAATTGATATAATCTCCCCACACCATACTTAAACATCCTAACCAGTGACAGGAACTTGTCAAATAAAGACTGCACCTCAGTGGACAATCAGGGGCACACCACTATGTAACTCGCACTACCTGGTGCTTGCCTTTCTTTCTTCTTGGAAGCTCTGGTCCTATTCTTCTATGGCACTGTTCCAATGCATTAGAGAGTATCATAGGAGCAATGCTGCTAAATACCTTTGTACTTCTCCACTGCTGCTGACCAGCTGTAGAATGATACTGATCCTCTAAAAAGTTTGTTAGGAGCAAACAATATCAGCAAGTAAGGTAGGATAAGCAGAAACAAGGTTCATTGTCTCCTTCCCGATGTAGCAATTTTTTTTGGGACAACATATCCATACATTTTTCTCTTGACAAAGCCATATCAGAGCTTGTTTTTCCTACATACTACGCTAAAAAAAGGGAAAAAAAATATCTGTGAAGTAGAAAAAAATTCCGCCTTTGTTTTTGGGTTTCTTTTACTGCGTGGTATACATGACATGTTAACTTTATTCTGCAGGTCAGTGCAGTTATGGTGTTGCCAATTTTATACTTTTAGTTATATTTTACTACTTAATAACTTAGTTTTCCATCACCGTATTCTTAGCCCCGTTCACACGGCTTATTCAAGCCGGAATTGCGAGCCGGATTGCGCTCGCAATTCTGACTTGAATAAGAGGCGGGGCCGGGGCGCGGGCCCACCGGCCCCATAGACTTACATTATCCACGACGCGTATTGCGCCTGGATAATGTGCAGGTGAGTTTCTCCCCGCCCGGCAGATTCGCCGAGCGGGGAGGAGCGACGGAATCCACAGTTGTGCAGTGAGATGTGCAGTGTTGGCTTTCCTCCACACGATAGATTTTGACATTTAGGCTAAAAAGTTTCATTTCGATTTCATCTGACCAGAACAGCTTCTTCCACATGCTTACTGTGTCCCCTACTTAGCATTTTGCAAACTGCAAATGGCTTGCTTTCAAAATTGGCTTTCTTGTTGTCACTCTTCCACAAAGGCCAAATTTGTGGAGTATACAACTAAGGGTATGTTCACACGACGTAATTGTGGCGCATACAGTATGCGCCGCAATACTCCATGTGTTTTAGGAGTTGCACTGATCAGCAAAGCACGGGGGGGCCGGCAGCATAATCGCCACAAACAATTGACATGTCACTTGTCTCCCCATGCGTACAATACAACCGTATTGTATGCACGGGGGGACGACATGTAATCGATAGCTTTCCATGAGAGGTATGGATTACCGTAATTGCGGCACGCATTTCTCCGCATATAACGAAATACGCGGCGAAATGCATGCAGAAATAAGCCGTGTGAACATACCCTAATAGTTGTCCAGTGGACAGGTTCTTTCACCTGTGCTGTGGATTTCTGAAGCTGCTTCTCTAATTAGTGCTCTCCTTCTCTGGGCTGTCAGTTCAGGTGGACAGCAATGTGTTGGTACGTTAGAAGTTGGGCCATACTCCTTCCATATACAGATGATGGATGGAACAGTGATTTGTGAGATGTTCAGAGCTTCTACTTTATGTTTTAAATGAAACCCTGCAATACACTTTGCGAGAAGGTTAAATCTGAGCTGGCTGGTGTGTTCCTTGGTTTTCATGATCCTGTTTGTTCTCTAAGAAACCTCTGAGGCCTTCACAAAACAGCTGTCGTTATACCTAGAATAAATTACACACAGATGTACTCTATTTACTAATAAGGTGACTTCTAAAGGCAGTTGGTCACCCTCAATTTTAGGGGTATCAGACTACAGGGGGCTGACTACATATGCATACCACACTTTTTCATTTTCTTTACGCTTCAAAAATACTTACATTTTTGTGTTGCTCGATCACATAAAATATCAATTAAATACATTTAAGTCTGTGGCTGTAACATTTTAAAATAAGGAACAGTTCAAAGGGTAGGAATACTTTTGCAACCCACTTGTCTATCAACCTATGGTTTGTCTACCCGTGATTTAAAAAATAGGCAAATTTACTGAAGCTGAGGGGTTTTTTTGAGAAATTTAAATAGGTCTTATAAATTTCTGCTTGATGGAATAGATTAACATTAGGGGGCACCGCATATGAATCAAATATTGCTTCGTCCATACATTACAGGTTGGGGTAGCTGAATGGTTAGCAGTCCATGGCTCGTATACTGAAATTGCAAAGTAATTGGCTCCCAAATGGCCATGTGCATTTTGTATTATGACTCCATGTTCCACAAGTGTATTGTAATGCTGCGG
Organism: Phyllomedusa bahiana; assembly: GCA_025379985.1. Taxonomy (NCBI): domain Eukaryota; kingdom Metazoa; phylum Chordata; class Amphibia; order Anura; family Hylidae; genus Phyllomedusa; species Phyllomedusa bahiana. The sequence continues at coordinate 122,411 of JAODAL010001723.1, read as the reverse complement.
TGATCATATACATTGTGCATCAATGAGCAGGCAGCTAAGAACCAGTGAATTAATTACATTTAGAGCATAAGAAACCAATCTTCCTGTTTTTTCTTTTCAGTATTTCTTGAAAGCAGATAGCTCATTTGGAATGTCATTACCGCCTCATTAAGAGAGATGCACCTATGGTTCTTTGAGCCAAGCAATAGTAGTCATTTTTGCGTTAATGGCTCTGCATGTGTTTTGTTAATAAGCCCATTGCATCATGGAGAAAGGTTTAGTGGAAGACTGGTGACTACAACGACCAGGAATCCCCTAGAGGCTTACATAAGACGTCTGTCCATTCAGGTGTACAGGAAATAAATTGGGTTCATAACCTTTCTTCGTCCCAAAGCAGCGTGGCTAACATTCTGAACTGGGGGATTCTGGTTGCAGTGTCGGAATTTGATAGCTGGATACAAAAAACAAGTCTAAAGGTCTTTCATTAAATCTCTAACACAGCTGTTCGTAGGTCTGTCATTTTTAACCCTTTACCAGACTAGCTAATCTAAGGAAAATGGGTTATTTCATTTCTTAAAGAGAAAGTGTCATCAAAAAATGAGTCATTGTTTAAGTCCCATTTATGTTAAACACATTTTTTAGGAATTTTTGGTTGTTTTTTTTTTATTTTTCATATTGCTTTCAATATTTTTTAGTAATTAAGTCCTGCAGTTTTCACTTTGGCCACTAGGCCTTGTTTGCACTTCTTTAACAGCAGTCAGAGAGATGCTTTACAGTAGCTTCATACACATAGGAGACTTAAGACTGACTTAGTCCCATTCACTTCTATAGGAGAGTTTTCTAGGTGAAACGGTGAACTGTGACTATCTCCTCTTGTGACTGGTAGATCCTGTGTTATCTATTCACAATGGTGTCTCCTTTCAGTTTGACCCTCTTTGTGCTGATAATGAGCCGACAACTGAGAATCTTTCTGTACAGAACAGGAAGTGTCAGACAATTATTAGGTTTAGTGGCCAAAGTGAAAACTGCAGGACTTAAGAATTATTTAAAAAAAATTGAAAGTGATATGGAAAATTAAAAAAAAAAATGACCAAAAATTCTTAAAAAATGTGTTGAACATAAAAATGTGAGTTAATCAATAAGTCATTTTTGATGACACATTCCCTTTAAAGGGAATCTGTCGCCATTTTTTTTTTTACTTATTAAGTCAAGACCCTGATCCATATTCTTTTCCTCTTAGCTGTTTTTAATTCCTGATTGTAGATTTCTCAATTCTGCCGTCTATATATGATTGTGGGGAAGACATTCTGCTTGCACTGCTTTAACAGCAGTCAGAGAGATACTTTACAGCAGCTTCATGCCCATAGGATTCTTAAGACAGTTTCTGTCCGATAGACTTGTATAGGAGAGTTTTCTAGTTATGCTCTGTGACCTAGGAACTAAGGGAGTGGAGAGGGGGAGCTGTGACATCTCCTCTTGTGACTGGTGGATTCTGTGTTATCTGTACACATTGGTGTCTCCTTTCAGCTTGACCCTGCTGTTACTGATAATGAGCAGAATGCTGAAAAGCTCTCTAAACAGAAGAGGAAGTGTCAGATGATTATCGGGCTTAGTGGCCAAAGTGAAAACTGCAGGACTTAAGAATTATTAAATAAATACTGAAAGTGATATGGAAAATAAAAAATAAAAAAATCATAAAAAATGTGTTTAACATAAAATGTGAGAAATGTGTAACAATAAGTCATTTTTTGATGACACCTTCCCTTTAAGCGATGTTCCCACCATGTACTTTAATTGCATGTCGATAGGATATGCCATCAATGTGTGAAAGCTACAGGTCCCATATCTGGGACCCACAGCGATCTTAAGAAAGGACCAATGAAAGTCTCAGCGCAGAATAAGGAGCTGGTCCCATTTAGCACCCTATCCATTCTGTTTAATGGTAAGTCTGAGTACAGGTGAGTGGTGTGTTCGGCCATACTGGGAACTCCTTTAGAACAAAATAAAGAGTCGAGGCGAGCCATTCTGAGCCGAGACTTTAGGGAGCCCAAAATAGCTGTGGGTACACCCATCACACTTTGATGACAAAGTGCATGGTGGGAACACCCCTTAAAGGAACGTGTCTTCATACAATGAAAACTCCCTAGTCTTTGAGTTGTTTTTGGCTGTAACCAGGTGAGAAATAGGCTGGGTCTCAACCTTTGGGGGAGCTGTAATGGATAATTAGACACAACTAAGAAATAACTAAGTAGACATTACAGTAACTGAAGGGCTTGGGTTTGCTAGTGATAATTGTTCCAGATTGATATTAATAGAGGGAAACAGCATAGGAATAAAGGCATACATATTTTTGAACGCAATAAAAACACGTCTATCCAAAAGAAATAATTACAGCTATATGTCCTTCTATCTATTTTGTTTGTGATATGTGTGTGCTTAGTGTGTATGCCAGGAAAGCTCCCAATGTACATGCTAAATGTGTCCATAAGGTTAATTAGGCTGACAGAGGCCTGTATACCACATTAAAAAGGCATAGAATAGTGCCATAGTCTATTTTATTCCTTAGTTATGACAGGGGGTGAAGGTTTGAAGTATATCCAGAAATTATAAGGCCCTGTTCACACAATGTTTTATCATATGTATTTTGGGACACAAACCATGTCCCCTAGACAGGGCTGGGAAAAGATATTCTGGTGTCCTAGGCAAATAAGGCATATAACACTGTGTACAGTATTGAAATAAGGATGGGCATATTGCACAGTCATGTAATAGCCGCCCTTCTTCATATGAACGTCCATATAGAATTAACCTGTAGCTATATAAAATGCATTATTTGTCTTCAATCATTCCCACAGTGTTTCTTGGTGATCTATCAATACTGCTGTCACCTCAGGATTTGTGAGACAGTTTTCATCAACTCCTAATCCACCTTCTCCTTTATCACTAGGAAGATTCGCTATTTAGGATTCTGGCAAAGATGTGTGAGAACCCCTTTGGAGCTGTAATGACAAACTGGATATCCCCCTGGCTTTTGCAGAAAAAGCAGAACAGAATTTTAGAAACCTAGCAAAGGGGTCTGACTTTCACACGGAGCGTTTTTGTTGCGTTTGTGTGCGTTTTTGGATGCGTTTTTTGTGCAGAAAGGTACAGCAGTTAATGCTGTACATTTCTGCACAAAAACCGAATAAAAAGCATAAAAAAATGCTCCGTGTGAAAGCACCCTTAAAGTGGTGAGTGTACTATGCTATATTCAGAACTCCCATAGACATGGATGGAGGAGAGCTGTGCAAGCTCAGCCAAACGAATCTTCTCTGAGACCTGTTTGTAACAAGCTCCAAGTTAGCCTCAGAAGGGATTTTCCAAACTGTCAAAACCTCATTAGAGATATAAGAACAGATAAAGAAAACATGCCACAAACAGCTTACCTATCTATGGGTTGTGGCAGGTATTGAAGCAGACACAATAACACACTGAGCTCATGTACACTGCAAGGGTGATACAGGGCAACCCCCCAATGCCAATGAAAGTAATACAGTTTATGAATTAGAATGAATCACTGGACTAAACTGTAAAATATAACTTTTAATAATACCAATAAAACAATAATGTAATCCAAAAATCTACAATAGCACTATGCCACTAAAATACAGGGATAGACAGTGGCCAACGGATAAGCTGATCCTATTAACCCCTATATACTAACTGCCTAAAAGGGAAAACGTAGCATCTGGGCCTGATGCTTAAAGAACACCAGTGACCTCTCCTGACATGACTGTTTTAGTTGATACTTGTGCCCCCTGTTAAATAACAATCCTGGAGCATGAGTTCACATGACATATTTACAGTGCATACTTTTGCACACCATAAAACGCACTCTGAAAGTATGCGCTTACAATAGACTGAGGCAGTTCCCTGTCTCTCACACCCTCCTACCTCTTGGTGGTAAGCGTCATAAAGAATTGACATGTCAATTCATTTACGGCCGCACGGTACGCCTCCACAGCACTTAATGAGTGCTGTACATGACCATTGTTTGAAATATATTTACAGTGCGTACTTCGGTACAAATACTGTAGTGCACACCCGCAAATATGCCATGTGCACATATTGTGGCAGAGCAAAGGCAGGAAGTCGCAATTTTCTGCCACTAACTGGAGTAATACAGGAGATCTACAAGCAACATGCCACCAAGGGTACCTGGCCATGGTGGGATAAGAGCCATCTATATATGCTGTCAGCCACAGTAAGCGTTTGGAAGCCATCTATAGCTATTTCTGAGTCGGCTCTTATCGGGAGTAGACAACGTGTTGGGTGGGTGTCTACTCCCCATGTTCCAGGACAGATTTTTGGCAGGGCCCTGGAGGCCTATAAAAGCCTGCTGCTCCAGGTAATCAGGGGGTGTGGGTTGCTACCTGAGTTTTGGAGCAACACAGAGAGAGGAAGGCTCTGACCCCCCCATGCTTGAGGGAAGCCAGAAGTGGTCAATAGGAGACTGACCAAAGTGGTTTGTAGATGCTGGACATTAGTTCCAGAACCTGTATAGGAAGGGATGGTTCCTGTGCCTAGCTAGTGGCCCGACAGGCCTAGGATTTTCTTAATGTTTTGTTGTAGCTGTATTGACTTTGCCTGAGGAATAAACCCGACCGAGCACAGTTTTAAACGACAGCCCAGTGTTGGAGTGCCATTTCTGTTTCACCCAAAACGGCGATCCCATGAGCTACAGACCCCTGGACTGTCCAAGGTGGCAGCCAAATGTGAGTGAAGCTTCACAATATCCTAACAGCCATCTGACAGATTGGTAATGAATTTCTAAGAAGAATACCAGGGCAGCCTTAGAGATTTAGAAAACCGTGTTATAGAATTGTTATTTCATGTGGTATAATAGTATTTAATAAAAACAGACTTGTCAGGAATGGCTGCAGATCTTCTTTAAAGGCCCGGAAAAAAATTTCTGTCAAGTAAGAAGAACCCAGTATTATACATGTTAAAGATGTTGCATTGGGTTCCAGTAGCTGCAGCCTCTACCTATAGTTTTTTATGAGTCTACCTTATTTTTAGAGCTGTTATGGCATTCATTTGTGGCTTTTTTTGGCATATCTACACCTGTCAATGATATTTTCGTCACAGCATTAGGGTACGTTCACACGGTGTCTTGCCTCCGTATGAAGATACGCTTTTCTGATGCGTCTCTGGGTCCATCAGAACGGACCCAGAGATCATCAAAACAATTAGCAGTGAGTTTAATCACTGCCGGCAATGACAGACCTGCAGCGGTGTTCACATGAGTGATCGCCGCTGTGTGTTTGCCCTGCACCTGTCGGGTCCGTCTTGCGGATGCGATCCAGGAATCGCATGTCATTTCTTGTATCGCATCCACAAGACGGACCCGACAGGTGCGATGCAAACACGCAGAGGCGATCACTCATGTGAACGCTGCTGCGTGTCTGTCATTGCCAGCAGTGATAATCTCACTGATCATTGTTAGATACGTCTCTGGGTCCGTTCTGATAGACCCAGAGACGCATCAGAAAAGCGTATCTTCATACGGAGGCAAGACGCTGTGTGAATGTACCCGTACAACACTAGCTCATGTGCTATGGAATGCATAATGTTAAAAGCATCAAACTGCGTGTGCCTTTTTTGGCATGAAAAAGTTGCAAACTTTGGCGCGCTCCAGATTTTTGTTATAATTTTCAGCTCCTTAATCCTTATGCCACTTATAAAGTGGCAAGAAAACAGCAGAAGGGGCTGTGGCCAATGAAGAGCAGATGAATTTATTACCTTTTAGGCCAGAAAATGCTGCAAAATTGGCACATCCTACCCCAATGTACTAATTCTGAAACACCAGTCTTAATAAATCTGCCTGTTGCGTTTTATGTTGGTGCCATTAACTTGCCGACAGCGATATTTTAAGTGTTTTATGCTTCCTATTTGCCTCTTCATTGCCTTGCAGTAATGCATTTGCTCCTTCTAATCTATCAGTTCTTGCCATGTACGTATCCTCCGCTGACCCGGTGGGTTAGGGTTGTGCTCCTGGCATCTCAGTAGTGAAGCTTTTTGCCCTGCCTGGCAATCATGCCGTTCTGTTCCTCTTGCTCTAACGAATCGTGCTGACTCCTCTGTTTCCAGTCTCTGCTTTCTCCCTCCTTAGGTTCCCCTCTTCTCTTCGCTTTCCAAGGAAAGGCAGGAGGATTATCGTGTCTACGTAGAGAATATCAGGCGCAAGAAAAGCTATTTTTTTGCTTTGCAGTTTCCATGGAAACCTTGATACGAGTGGGCGGCATTGGCAGTTTTGGGAAAGCTTTTTATTAAGCAGCTGCATGGATGCCGTCCAGTGGGGGTCAGTAACAGGGGTGGCAGGAGTTGGCGTATATGTTCCTTTATGAGGAGCACTGGATTCACTAAGATGCCTGCAACCTCTCAACCTTAGGCCACTACAGCTACTCACACAGTTATTTGTATTTCCCCAATGACCCTAATGGAGTAATTCTACATTCTTATGCTCTCCTTGCTCATAAGACCTGCAACACAATGCTCGCTTTAACTCCTTGACTGCTATACAGGCCCTTGCGAATCCACCGCCTCTCCATAAATCACCATCTGAAGAGGTTAAGAGCAGCTGACTCATCAGAACACAATCCCATTTGCTGGTATGCTTAGTAAAACACATTTCTCAGTGCAGGTTATTATTGTGGACTAGAAATAACCACAAAAAAAATCCATTATGAAATATGTTCTGTGCACAGAAAAAAAACCATTTGCCTCTAGGAATTGGGTATGGGTGAGATGCTCTCTCTTGGAGAAGCCTTCAAGAGATAATGCAAAATCTCCAAGCACCTTCTGCTGCTCCTTAATATCGTCCATTATTAACACCATACGTTTTAAGGGCGTAGTAAAAGGATTTGCGGGGAATGCAGAATATTATTTAGTCTTTAGGGCAAATGCAGAACAACCTTCTTCTGCTAAAGGGGAGAGTTTATTTGATTTTCAGAAGAACATGTGAACTAAAGACAGTGACAAATAGTGCATTTATATAGCGCCATAATTGGTATTTTCCTGATAGAGGAGCTGTCAAGTCAGATGAGAGCATACACAAGTCGTGTGTATCAAGCGCACATGTTATCTGGATAAACTTCTAGATACATGGCGGATAGTCAGCGCGTACTGGTCTGTTTATTGGGTAATCACTACGAGTGCTGAGAACATTTTTCATCCTGCATATTATATGGTGGGAACAAATGCAGACTCATAGCATGGCTGTTGCTCCAAGACATGAGACGAGAGAAGGCTTTTGTGCAATCTGGTATGCCGCCTGCCATATTGTATCATTTTTTTTCTTATTTCTTTTCAGTATTTTAAACCCTGAGGTTCGCTGAAATGAAAATCAAAGTTAATTATTAAGTGCTGTAGGGTATGGTCTCTGGCTGCCCAGGGGAGCTGCTGGTGAATACTTGTCCTTGGCTAGATGAAGTCTAGCACTGGAATGTTTTATGAAAGCCATTAAAGGGCAAATTAAATAAAATGACATAATGTGTAAAAAAGAAGTTTGACTGTGTCCTGTAATGTGTGAAAGTGCTCTCGACATTGCATTTCCATATAGCTCACTTGCACAGTATATGTTAAATAGAGCTTTAAGTGTTGTCATTATTTTCCTGTTGGCGACAGGCAAAAGTTTTTCTCTTGGCTATTTCCATTATGTAGAATTTTAGCAGTTATTTCTATAATGTCAATGTATACCAAGACATTTGGAAATCCAACATAAAATGCTGACTTAAAAAAAAAACAACAACTTTAGGCTAGATTTATGAAAATATACTCCAAGTCATACGGGGCTGACATCGAAGGGACAATCAAGAATTTCTACAAGGTATTTAAAGACATTGAAGATATGCCATCAGTGTCTGATAGCTGTGGATCCCAGATAGGTATACTCAGCTGTAATCGAAACTCTCTTGATTTTAATGGTAGAGTCCAGATCACCTCTCCATTCAAAATGGAGAAGCTTCGGGATTTCTTCTCGAGACAAGTGTGAGTCCCAGAGGTGGTGCCCGCACCTATCTGACATTGATGGCATATCTTAGTGGCATGCCATCAATGTCTGACATGGGACACACCCTTTAATTTTTTCTACTCACAGATTTCATTGCGTTTTAGAATGCGGACTAGCTCTATGCACTAGGGCTCATCTGAATCCTAGGTTCAGACAAGATATTTAATGATTAACTTGCATTACCATTTATACATGTCACGTAGCACATAATTTTACACGTAAAAAACCCAAAAAGTGCACTAGTGGTGCATGTTCGGGCTCAGACTGGTCCAAAGGGGAGCAGGTAAAACCCCCGGTGAGCCCCTGTGCATGGTAGACTTGGAGTTGTTTATTAACTGTTGTACAGTACATCCTTGGAAAAGGCAGAAAAGCAGAGAAAGAGAGGCAAGAAGTAAGAGGCAAAGTATAGGAGGCATGTACAGTTATTTACAGTAGCTGTAGCGTGGGTCTCTAAAATAAACTCCATCAGTGGGCCCAGAAACAGCACAACTGGTGGGCCCCTAGAGTCAACTCCACCTGGGGGGACCCTAGGTACCCCAGTCCAACACTGTGCGTGTTTACATTGAAGCCAGTGGTAAACTTTACATGCATTTTTTCATGTGTATGTTAAAGCGGTTATCCGGGAGTTTAATGATTTCACAGTGTACCATAAATAGTATTTATATTGAAAAGTAAAGATATTCCACTACCTTCAGGTGTTTCTTTTTTTACTTGCCTCCTTATTCATCTATCATAAGTCTACTTTTTGCAGTGAAATTTCCTGCTTGTGGGAGTGTCAGTAGTTCTCCAGCAACTCTTTCCCACAAGTCCCAGAGTGCATTGCAATCTAGGACTTCCCACAGTTATCACTGCTTGGGTCTATGTGCTGATAGTAGTGTGTAATCCCCTCAAGTTTTGTACTTGCTGTTATGATAATGATAATAGCTGGGATTTATTAGTCCCTATGTAAACTGTACAGGTAAAAAGCCACACCTACAGCCTGATGTATGTGACAAAAATGCCACTGACCCCACAATGAGAGAAAAAAAGGCACATAGAAAAAAGAAATGTTTGGGCTTTATATTTCTCTACTAACTTGTAGCTAAGATCTAGTCACAGCTTTTTCAGCAAAAAATAAATTAAAAAAATGGTAAATTTGTCAGAGAAAACATGGGCGTCATTAATCAAAACTGTCTAATGGTAAAATTTTCTTTGTTGCCTGTAGCAAACAAACAGAGCTCAGCTTTCACTTTTAAAACTGCTCAGGAAAAACAAAAGCTGAGCTCTGATTGGGTTGCTATAAGGAACAAAGGAAGTTTTACCATTAGACACTTTTGATCAATGACGTCTTTGATGTTTTTTCCAAAAACGCTATGGGGCTTATTTATTATGGCAACTGCACCAGAATTGTGGCACAATTTGTGCCAAAATTAATGACGTACATGCTTTACACCGTAATCGCTTCTATTACTTCCTGCCTCAGGAAGGTCCTTAGAGAGATTCTGTGCTTAAGTTAAAAAAAAAAAGTTCTTAAAGTATAAAAAATAATAAAAAATCTTAAAAGTAATTTTTTTTCTGCCATTTTACAAATAAAGCAATAATAGCTGCACATAATTGGCATTACCCTGTCTGTAAACGTCCAATCTATTAAAATATAACATCATTTATTCCATACACCACACTAAAAAAAAACTAATTCCAAATGCCAAAATTGCATTATTTTAACCATTTCACTTCCTCTTAAAATTGGAATAACAACTGATCAAAAGTTGCATGTATCCCACAGTGTTAACAATAAAAACTATACTTTAGCCCAGGAAAAATGCCTCCTCACTTAGGTCTATAGGGTAGAAAAATAATATAATTATTGGTCACAGAAAATGGTGCTCCAGTTCAAAGCTAAGAGAGGGAGAATTTTGTTATTATAACGAAAACCCTACATATTTGGTATCACGAGACTCATATTGACCTGCAGAATACAGAGAACATATAATTTATAGTGAAGAATGAAAGAGTGAATGCCATAAAAACAAATCCCCTGCAAAACTGGTGAATGTATCTTCTTTTTTTCCACTTTTCACTTTTTTTTGGGGGGTTTGGGGTGGGGGATCGCAGGACATTATATGGTACAGTTAGGCCTTGTTCACACGGCTTATTTGGGCACAGATTGGCGCCGTATTCCGCGCCGAATTTGCGCTTCAGTATGGCGCCAATCCATCCCTGTCATTACGGTAATCCACTGCTCTCATAGAGAACAGTGGAATCTGTCGCTCCTCCCCGCTCGGCGAATCCACCGCGGGGGGAGAAAGTGACATGCACATTATTTATGGCGCGGACGCGCCGCAAACAATGCATTGTCTATGGGGCCGGGAGCGGCGCCCCCGCTGCGCTCCGGCCCCGCCCCTGTCCCGCCCCTTATTCACGGCGGATTTGTGAGCTCAATACGGCTCACAAATCCGTCGGGAATAAGCCGTGTGAACACGGCCTTAAAGGCACCATTAACAACTACATTTTGTCCAGCAAAAAAAAAGCCCTGATATGTCTATGTAGATGAAAAAAAAAAGTTAGGGCTTTGGGAAGGTGGGGAGGAAAGGAAATGAAAATAATTATGACCGATTTGGCGCAATTGATGGCACAAACTAACCTAAGTAATGAAAGGTGTAAACTTAGACTAGACAGTTTAAAACATGCGACTGATTAATCATATACTTGATAAATCTGGCACATCCTAAGACTAAGTTTATACAAGTAGTAGACAGTATTAATAAATCTGCCCCAGCATGTGACACCAGCCTGAAAGGAATGGTAGATGAGGTGCAGTCAGTTATGCAATTACTTGCTGAAGATCTAGATATATGGTAGACTAGATAAATTCTGGGCCATTAATAAATAGATAAAGTTAGATAAAGTATTATAACATGCATAGTGTATACCCACCATCCATGATCGGGGAAAGCATTGTTCCTCGTCCACATAGACGTCGTGGCTGTGATTGCCGTGGCGTCTAAAGACATAAACATCAGGGATCGTAACCGGCTCCAATCTCTGCTGTTAGCTGGCACCCTCCATGTCCGAGTCTCAAAGAATTTAGGCTTCATAAAAGCCTAAAGAGCAAGAAAGTACTAAATGGGATTTTCTTGTTGATAATTTATTAAATTAATCAATTCACTTTTTCCGCTACTTGATCTGGAAAATGTCTGTAATTGATGAGCGTCATTTCCTTTTGTTTGTTTGTCTGAGATATATTTCACAAAGCCAGAATTTGCAGCTATTAAATTAACTTTGTTTTATGCCATATCAAGGTATGTATTGGCCTGAATGAAGTGAACACCAGGGGTTGTATATAAATATAGTATTTTACATGACAAGTTTTAAATTTATTAATACTACTACAATTAGGTTATTCTTAGAGGGAATCTATCACCATTTAAAAAAAAACAAAAACAAACAGATAATGATCCAGATTTTTTTCTTCTTAGCTGTTTTTATTTTCTGATTGTAGATTTCTCAATACTGTTGTATGTATATGAGTATGGGGGCAGCCACCTTGCCTGAGCTGCTTTTAACAGCTTTTGAGAGATGCTTTACAGCAGCTTCATGGACATAGGAGCCTGTGGACAGGAGCAGACCCATTGACTTCTATAGGAGAGTTTTCTAATCATGCTCTGTGACCTGGGAAGAAATCAGTGCAGGGAGGAAGAGAGGGGGAGCTGTGACATCTCCTATCATGCCTGTTGGATCCTGTGTTATCTATACACATTGGTGTCCCCTTTCAGTCTGACCCTGCCTGTGCTGATAATGAGTAGACTATTGAAAATCTCTCTACAGAACAGGAAGTGTCAGATAAGTATTAGGCCTAGTGGCCACAGTGAAAACTGCAAAGTAAAAAATTGATAACGATATGGGAAATAAAAAAATAAATAAATCTTAAGTGTGCTCAACATAAAACATGAGTTAAGCAATAGGTCATTTTCTGACTACACATTCCCTTTAAAGAAATTTTTGTTATATATCTTAATGTGAACACTCAGATAATGTGGTGGTGCCCATAGGCGATGTGGTCATGTTTGATGGACAACACATGGCAGCAGCAATATTGCTCCCATAAAGGACACACATGATTTTTTCTCAAACACTTTTCAGCATTAAGTCTCTGCAATGTGTTCAGCTTCAACTCAAAGCAGATCTACACATTTACAATCAAGTTATTTGTATTGCTCCAATGCATCTACAGTGAAAACTGAAGCGACCTTATACTAGATGATTAAAAATTTTTGCATAGCTTCTATGCAGCTTTAAATGAGTTGCAAATGTGGACACGCGGGACGTGTATGAAAACTGTCTAGGTCTAAGACTTTCTTTGTTGCCCATAGAAACCACTCAAAGTTAGAAAAATAGTAAAGTCAGTAAAGTATTAACGTGTGCACGAGTCATTCACGTGCACACGTTAATAGATTCAATCGGCCAGTTTGATTCTTCAGTTACAGATATAAATGGGTAGGGTATTGCTCTCCTTGTACCGCTATGAGTAAGGGCTTCGTTTGTTTGCCCGAAACGCGTTAGCGCTTTTACCTGTGTTGTCTCTGGCTCTTCTTTGCTGCCTTGGCTGCACATTGTTCATGCCACTATGTTTTTACTCATAATTTTTCAATAAACGTCTATGGATTTTATTCATCTTCATACGATGGTGCTAGACTTCTCTTAAACTTCGGAATTGCCTTGCCGTTACTTGGACGGCCTTCCGTGCACCTATCATCATAACAGGAGCTGGCCTTACCACACTGCTACCATATCCTATGGACATGCCTTCAATTTCCAGGGTATGAACAATGCACACGTTATATTTGCTAGCATGACATGGCTGCTAATTTTCATTCACTGAAAACAGACATTTCCTTCCCTGTAGTAGGAGCACAACTTTATTCTGCTCTACGAACTCTTGAAGCAAAAATCAATGTTTACTGTGACTTCTGATTGGATTTTATATCAAAAGAATCAAACATTGCACTCACTTTCTGTGCTTTTCTTTAAGCCATTATATGATCACAGGGAAGAAACAGTAAAATAGAAATAAGTCCCATTCTTTATATCATATGACTCCTCTAGTTCTTCCTGGTTAATGGAGTACAATTTAGTCTAGTATACTTCAGGAGCACTAGTGATGGAGCTTGATGATGTGCCACCAAATGTTCTACCTTCTGTATTGAGGGGAAATGTCTGCTAGTCACTAGTGTTGGACAAAGGAAAATGAGATTTTTTTTTTGTTAAATTGATATACACATGTGGTTTAAAATTAAAGGGTTTTTCTCACCACATCGATTAGCTTTAATCATGTAGGCAAAGGTAAATAAAAACCATTACCTAATACACTGCTGTTCTGATTTTGCTTCCCTTCAGAGCTAGATCAGTTGTTATCTCCTGCTTGTGTGCAGACGCTTTTCTAGGTTACAGACCATCTCTCTCTGCTCTAGTAGCCCTGATTAGGTTGATAATGTCACTTCCTGTTGTTTCTTATCAGCAGCACAGGAGCTTGTTTATCTCTTTAACCCCTTAAGCCGAACGCCTGAAAAGTACTTAAAGGGGTTGTCTCACTATATTGATTCCTCTTACCTCAGTCCTGTTTTCTTGGTTTCATTTTGAATTCAGGGGAGTGTTTACTGTCTTCTTCTAGGCTGTATTAGAAGCCAAGTCTGTAGCTATAGCAACCAGTGCTGGCAGCCTATCATGAGAGATCGAACACGTCTGTAGCTATAGCAACCTGAAGAGCTGATGCAGCCCATACAAGAGGGGATATCTAGGTATAGGTAGAAGACTGGTAATGGACATATATTTCAAAGTGACTTGTTTTTGCAAGATCTTTAACCCCTTATCGCTGGAACCAGTTTTGGCCTTCCTGACAGAGCCCTGGTTTTAAAATCTGACGTGTCACTTTATGTGAGAATAACTTTTTGACACTTTCACCTATCCAAGGGATTCAGAGAATGTTTTCTCGTGACACATTGTGCTTTAAGTTAGTAATACATTTTGGTCCAAAAAGTCCTTGTTTATTTGTGAAAAATATAAAAATATTATGAAAATTTGCAAAAATTAGCAACTTTCAAAGTTCAAAAATTTCTGCATGTAAGACAGATAGTTATTCCACTCAAAATAGTTTATAACTAACATCTACAACATGTCTACTGTAGGTTGGCATAATTTTTTAAATGTCTTTTTTTTATGACATTAGGGAGCTTAGATATTAGTAAAAAATTTTCACATTTTAATAAAATTTGCAAAATAGATTTTTTTAGGGACCAGTCCAGTTCTGACGTGGCTTTGAGGGGCCTGTATGTTAGATACTCCAATAAATAATAATAAGAACAATAATCTATTTTTATAGAGCTCCAACATAATCCGCAGCACTTTACAATTTGGAGGCTGTAGGTACAGACAAAAAGACAGACATTGCACAATAAAAAGATACTAACAGATGAGACACAAGACGCAAGAGCTTACAATCTATTAGGGTGTACGAGAGAGACGAAGGGTAAGAAGTGCTAGATTTACAATGGTCCAGCCATGTGACATAAATATGTGGATGTTTTATGTAGAATTCGGATGAACCTGCCACCCAAACAGTACATCTATATACAGTTAAGTGGCGAAAATGAGATGAGTGTGCTAGGGAGTGTGGGGGGAGGGGTGTTAGCATTAGGGATTCTGGTAGGCCAGAGTGAGAAGATGTATTCTCAGGGCCCTTTTAAAGCTATGAGAGTTCTGAGTGTGCCTGATCGCCCGCGGTAGCATGTTCCAGAGAACTGGTGCCGCACGTGTGAAGTCTTGTAGGCGGGCATGGGAGGTTCGGATGATTGATGAGTGTAACCTGATATCATCAGCAGAGCGGAGAGAGCGGGTAGGGTGGTAGACAGAGATGAGGGAGGAGATGTAGGGAGGAGCAGCGTTGTGGAGACCTTTATGAGTGAGAGTGATGAGTTTATGTTGCATCCTGTACTGGATAGGCAACCAGTGCAGTGACTGACACAGAGTAGAGGCATCAGTATAGCGGCTGGAGAGAAAGACAAGCCTGGCTGCTGCATTCAGGACAGATTGGAGAGGGGAGAGTTTGCACAGAGGGAGACCGATAAGCAAGGAGTTACAGTAGTCGAGACGAGAAAGAATAAGAGCAGTAATGAGAGTTTGAGTTGTTTCCACAGTGAGAAAAGGACGGATTCTGGAGATGTTCTTGAGGTGCAGGTGACAGGAGCGGGCAAGGGATTGGATATAAGGGGTGAAGGTCAGATCAGAATCTAATATAACCCCTAGACAGCGGGCCTGCTGCCTAGGATAATGGTGGTACCTCATACAGAACAGAAATAGGCAGGGGAGGCTTGTTAGTAGATGGCGGAAAGACAAGAAGTTCAGTTTTAGTGAGGTTTAGTTTCAGATGGAGGAGGACATGATGTCAGAGACAGCAGACAGGCAGCCCCTGGTGTTTTGTAGCAGGCAGGAGTGATGTCTTGGGAGGAGGTGTATAATTGGTGTCATCAGCGTAGAGATGTACTGGAAGCCAAATCTGCTGATGGTTTGTCCAATGGGGGCTGTATAGATTGAGAAGAGGAGAGGACCAAGAACAGATCCCTGAGGAACCCCGACAGCAAGAGGAAGAGGAGAGGAGGTAGAACCTGCAAATGAGACACTGAAGGAGCGGTTAGAAAGGTAAGATGAGAACCAAGAGAGAGCGGTGTCCTGGAGGCCAATGGTGCTGAGCATGCTGTGGAGAAGGTGGTGATCAACAGTGTCAAACGCTGCAGAGAGATCCAGAAGAAGCAACAATGAGTAGTTGCCCTGAGATTTAGCTGTTAGGAGATCATTGGAGACTTTAGTTAGAGCCGTTTCCGTGGAGTGTAGGGTGCGGAAACCTGATTGCAGAGGGTCAAGAAGAGAGTTAGCGGAGAGATAGCGGATTAGGCGAGAGTAGACCAAGCGTTCCAGGAGTTTGGAGATGAAGGGCAGGTTAGAGACTGGTCGGTAGTTATCAGCGCAGGATGGGCCCAGAGTGGGCTTTTTCAGTAAGGCAGTTATAACAGCATGTTTAAAGGAAGATGGGAAGATCCCAGTGGAGAGAGAGAGGTTACAGATTGTAGTGAGGTGAGAGAGGACAGCTGGAGAAATAGACTGGACAAGGTGGGAGGGAATGGGGTCACTAGAGCAGGTGGTGGGGCGCGCAGACAGCAGAAGCCTGGACAATTCTTCTTCTGTCGTCGGGTCAAGAGCTGAGAGTAGGCTGGGGGATGTGCGGGGAGGGACCAGATGGCTGCTGCTTGGGGTTTGAGATGAGATGTTTTGCCGGATTTTGTCAATTTTCTCTTTGAAGTGAGTGGCCAGGTCTTCAGCATGGAGGTCAGAGACCGGGGCCTGAGCTTTAGGCCTGAGAAGGGAGTGGATGGTGTCAAACAGGCGTTTAGGGTTGTTGTGTAAGGTTGCGATGAGGGAGGTGAAATATTTTTGTTTGGCGCTGTGAAGGGCAGTTTGATAAGTCCTGAGCATAAATTTGTAGTGGAGAAAGTCTGCAGGTAGCTTCGACTTCCTCCACAGACGCTCCGCACATCTGGAACATCGCTGCAGATGGCGAGTCTGAGGCGTGTGCCATGGCTGTGGGTGTCTGACTCTGGTGGTGCGGTGTGTGAGTGGTGCCAATGTGTCCAGGGTGGTGGAAAGAGTTTCATTATATTGTTTGGACGCCAGGTCAGGGCAGGAGAGGGAGGAGATTGGGGGGCAGTGAGGACTGTATGGCGTCTGTGAATTCCTGAGTGTTCATGGAGTGGATATTTCTGAATGGGAGACGTGTCCAGAGATGGGTGAGAATTAGTAATAGTGAAGGAAATAAGATTGTGATCAGAGAGAGTGTAAGAAACTAGACCCCTTAAAGTATTTAAGAAAGCATTTAAGAAGTTTGTTGACCCTTTAGATATTTCACAGAAATTAAAGGGGTTTTGCCACAAAAAAAAATTGACATGGGAAGTTTGAAAATTAAATAGTAAACATTTTCACCATTCATCATTATAAAAAATTCTGCACTGTTTTTGATTTAGCTGTTCCTTTAGTTATCCATTGTTTACAGCTCAACTCCAGGGGATACTACCAGGGCTGAGAGCTCCTCAGTCCTGGTCGCACATGCTCAGACATCACCTCTCTTTTCAGGCAGCTACTGAGTGTTCAAACCAGGTGTGTCATCACTACCTGTCCTTTGACTAGTTAGTAATAAGTCAACAGTCAAATAAATAAAAAAAAAAAACCTCAATCAGGTCTGTAAATTGATAAAGAGAAAAAGAAATGCACAGGTTAAGTTTCTGCAGGGATTTGAACCAAGGACCCTTGTGCTGTAAAGCAAAAACATTACCTCTGAGCTACAGAGTATCTGCTTGCAATTCAAAATATAAACAGACCTTTCTTTGACTATAGAGAGGAAAGGTCTGTTGATGTCATCCTGCTGGGTCACATGATCTGCAATTCAAGCAAATCACACACGCCCCCTTCTGAGCACACAGAGCTGAAGAGCTGGATGCAGGAGCTATGAAATGAGATCGTGGCAAAACCCCTTTAAAGCAAAGTGGAGGTGAAATTTCAAAATTTCACTTTTTTTGCAGATTTTCAATTTTTATTCATTATTCACTGGAACACAGTAGATGTGACCATGGAAATGCAGCTTAATATCGATTCTTCAGATTCTGCCATTTTTAGAGATATCCCATATGTGGCACTAGTGCGCTACTTGGCTCAACCACAAGCCTCAGCATAGGAGGAGCACCTACTGGACTCTGGGGTCTCATTTTCATTACAATTTTATATAGGCGCCATTTCAGGTTTGTGGACGCCCTAAGGTGCCAAAACCTAATAAACTCCCCTAAAAAGACCCCATATTGGAAACTACACCCCTTACAGAATATATCCAGAGGTGCAGTGAGTATATCGACCCCACAGGTGTTTCACAAATTTTTTTAGCGTTCGGCTCTGAAAATAAAAAAAAATATTTTTTCCAATAATCTGCAATTTTAGCTGAAAATTTTAAATTTATACAAAGCAACCTGGAAAAAAAAAGCACCCCAAAGAGTGTTACGCATTTAATTCCAAGTTCGGCAATACCCTACATGTGGGTGTAAACTGCTGTTTGGGCGCATGGCAGGGTGTACAAGGGAGGGAGTGTTATTTGGCTTTTGGAGCACAGATTTTGGTGGGGCCATGTCGCATCTGCAAAGCCCCCAAAGTACTAGAACAGGTGAGACTTCCTAGAAGTTGACCCATTTTGGATTCAGCACCCTTCAGGGATCTCATCTAATGGTGTATTTTGCATTTTGGGCGCACAGGTGTTCCCCGTAGTTTTTTTTTCAGCATTGGGCCATGAAAATGGGGGGGGAAAAACGCAGTTCTGCCATTGTTTTTGGGCTTCATTTTTACAGTATTTGCCATATGGGATAAATGACGGGATAACTTTACTATGGGGGTCGGTACAATTGCAATGATATAAATTTTATATAGTTATGTTTATGTTTTATTACTTTTACACATTAGAAGTGAGTTTATAAAAAGTTGCGTTTTTATGTTCTATTCTGACAGCCATAACTTTTTTAAATTTTTTGTATACGGAGCTGATTGTGGGCTTGTTTTTTACGAGATGAGTTGATGTTTTTATTAGTACCATTACAGGGTGCTAGATGCTTCACTTTTATTAGATTTTGTGAGCATTTGAAAAATAAGCAAACGGTAGTGTTTTTTATTTTTATTTCTTACAGCGGTCACTGTGCGGTATAAATGACATGCTAGTTTTCCTCAGCAGGTTGATACGATTACATCGATACCAAATTTCTATTTTTTTTAATGTTTTACTGCTTTTACACAATAAAAACACTCTTATTTGAAAAGGAAAACACGTTTTTGCATCGCCATAGTCTGAGAGCCGTAACTTTTTTATTTTTCTGTTTATGGAGCTGTATAGGGATTTTTTTTGCGGGATGAGTTGACATTTTTATTGTAACATTTTTGGGGGGACAAGACTTTATGATCTCTTTTAAATCCGTTTTTTGGAAGGCAGGGTGAAGAAAATACTGCAATCCTAGCAGTGTTTTTTATTTTTATTTTTAATAGTGTTCACCGTTCAGTATCCGTGACAAGTTAGTTTTACTCTGTGGGTTGAGACGATTACTTTGATACCCAAATTATATAGTTTTTTTTACGTGGAAGCACAATTGTTTTTTAAAAAAAAGTGTTTTTATTGTGTAAAACAATATTTATGCATCGCTATCTTCTAATAGCCATAACCTTTTAATTTTTCCGTATACAGAGCTGTGTAAGGACTTTTTTTTATGCGGGATTAACTGACATTTTAATTGGCATCATGTTGATGTTGATATGAGTTTTTGATCGCTTTTTACTCAATTTTATGTGCTGCGGGATGAACAAAAATTGCAATTCTGTGACTGTTTTTTGGTTTGTTTTTTTACGGCGTTCACCGTACGGGTTAATTAACATGACAGATTTATAGGGTGGGTCGTTACGCATGCGGTGATACCAAATATGGGTACTTTATTGATTTCTGATCTTTTTTGGGGCGATTGGCGTTTGTAAAGGGGAAAAGGGCAGTGTACGTATTTTTATTTTATTTTTTGTGTTTTACTTTTTTACACTTTTTTTTTACTTTTACACACTTATTTCACTTTTCTCCAGAGGGGAATTGCATGAACGATCGTCAGATCGTTCATACAATAGGAGATCAGCACACAGCTTATAGCTGTGTACTGGTCTCCATGGCAACTGTCAGTCACGCTGCCCACAATGCTTTGTGGGCATCGTGTCGTCACCAGACAACCCAGATGCTGTCATTCAGCGTCCGGACTGTCTGGAAGGAGACCAGTAGCGGCGCGGAGCGCCGTTACTGCGCCGGGATCGCGGGCAGCAGAAGCTCACTCCTGCTGCCCGCAGCTGCGATGTCGCGACCACGATGTCGCGACATCGAGGGGTTAATCCCCCGCGGCCGGAGCTCACTCCGGACGTGGGAGATGCGGCATGATGCCAGCGGTAATATACTGCTGGTTCCATGCCGCCATCTTGCGTGCTCCACTCGTGAGCACGCAAGATCGCCATGACGTACCCATCCGTCAATTTGCGGGAACCCCTACCCAAAATTGACGTATGGGTTAACATAAAAAGCAATCCTTGTAGCGAGACAACCCCTTTAAGACCACATGTATGAAAACTGTCTAAGTCTAAAATTCACTTTGTTGCCCACAAAGACCAATCAGAGCTCCCCTTTCATGTCATATAGTAATCTGGAAGAATGAGAGGGGCGCTCTGATTGGTCTTTATGGGCAACAAAGTGAATTTTTAGACCTAAACGGTTTTCATACATGTGGCCCTAAGTACTTTTCAGGCCCTCCTCGCATTTTAACAATTGTAACTTTATTTTTTAAGTGACGCAGTTCTATGAGGACTTGTTTTATGCAGGAGAAGTTGTATTTTGGGGGGGCCTAGTTTAAGTTTACAAATAAATAACTGCATTTAAAATAATTTTTCATTATTTTTTTTTATTATTTCTTTTTTACATCATTCACATTTCACACTAAATAATCTGTTAGATTAATTCTCCAGGTTATTATGGTCATGTAGATACCCAATATGTGTAGGTTTGTTTGTGTATATTGTATGCATAGTAACATTTTAATTAAATATTTACTTTTATTTTATTTTTGTACACTTGTCTTTTTTTTTTACTTATTTTTAAAATCACATAAAGGGATAACTATTGTACAATTTTTTTTATACTTAGTAATGTATTACCATATTCATATATGCAAACTCTAAAATATAACTTTTAATAAATATCCATAAAAATACAATTACACCTATAAAGACTACACTAATCAATATATACACACTGTCCCTAACTAACTTTCCTACACTTGTCCTAAGGTAGACCAAGTAATCGTCCCGATAAGGACGGCCTAGTCTCTGTCGGCTCACCCTATTAGATTCCTTCTGTGTCCCTATCAGCCCACCACAAGTATTGGCGTGTATATGTTTCTGTACAATATTTAAGGGTAAATAAATTTAAAGTCCAGACACAGTTCTCACTATTCCTATGAAACCCCCTAATTGATACTCAAGGGGATCAAATATCGGGAACAGCCCAATTCTCTTTCTTATACTTAGGGTATGTCTGCGGTCGGCGCTTCGGCGTACGTCTGTCAGCGCCGCACCGTTACAATATGAACTGACCCAGAGCAGAGGCAGGAACCTCCTCTTATAGGCAGGGGTCAGAGGTAAAGAGGAAGTAGACAGAGACAAGTAACCTATAAAAGACAGGAAACTGCAGCGCACGCGCCCTAAGAGGAACAGAGCACACACAGGACCCCAGGAAGCAACAGAACAGGACAGGACAGGCAAGCACAGGAAGGCACGACACGCCGACGGCCCAAGGCAGGGAACCGCGGCGTGAACCATGACACTTTTCCTAATTTTGTAACATTACTGCTACAAAGTCAAATGTATTTTATTGATACTTTATGTGATAAAGCAAGCCACAAGAAGTCCCGTTTGCAAAAAGCAGGTGGAGGAAGGTGCTCTGCTCAGTTGAGACCTAAATTAAACTTTTTGGTCTGAATGCCAAACACTATGGAGGACATGTATGAAACTGTCTAAGTCTAAGGCTTTCTTTGTTGCCTATAGCAGCCAATCAGATTTCCCCTTTCATTTATTTCAGAGCACTATATGAAATTAAAGAGGAGCTGTGATTGGTTGCTATGGGCAACAAAGAAAGTCTTAGACCTAGAAATTTTCATACATGTGGCCCTATGTGTGGAGAAAATCCAACAGTGTGGATCACCCTGAACACACCATCCTCACTGTGAAGCATGGTGGGGGCAGCATCACGCTGTGGGGAAGCTTTGCTTCAGTAGGGACTGGGAAGCTACTAAGAGTTGATGGGAAGAAGGATGGAGCTAAATACTGGGCAATCCTGGAGGAAAACCTTTTAGAGGCTGCAAAAGACTTGAGACTAGGGTGTAGGTTCACCTTCCAGCAGGACAATGACCCTAAACATACAGCCAAAGCTACAATGAAATGGTTTACATCAAAGCATATTCATGTGTTACAATGGCCCAGTCACATTAAGAGCATACATGCCAACTCTCCCGTTTTTGGCGGGGGGGGGGGGGGTCCCGCTATTTGGGGTCCCCCCCCCGCCCTCCCGGAGGAGTTGGCATTTCTCCCGCCGCCAGCAGGCGTCCTTTAAATGGCCGCGGCGCCGGAGTAGCGCTGGTGCGCTACTCCGGCGCCGCCGGTCCGTTCCCACGGGCGGGTGAAGCAGGCGCAGGGTCCGCTCACCGCCCGGAGTCTCGCTGTGCAGGGAGGAGGCAGGAGGGAGCGATCCCTCCTGCCTCCTCCCCCAGTATGTCCGGCGCCGCAGGTCGCCGCACACACCTGTCCGCGGCACAGGGGAAGTGACGCGCGGCTGCACACACGTCCCCAGTGACGCTGAGGAGATCGGCTGGAGCGGGCCGCTCTGCAGGAGCCTGGTCAGGTAAGTGGATTTTATTATTTTATTTTTATAAGTTTTAGGGGGGCACTGTCTGGCTACAATGGGGGGGTCTACCTGGCTACAATGGGGGGTCTACCACTAAGTTACCAATGGGGGGTAGTACCTGGCTAACAATGGGGGCACTACCTGGCTACTAATGGGGGCACTACCTGGCTACAATGGGGGGCACTACCTGGCTACAATGGGGGCACTACCTGGCAACAATGGAGGCAATACCAGGCGACTACTGGGGGCACTACCTGGCTACTAAAGGGGGTACTACCTGGCTACAATTGGGGCACTACCTGGCTACAATGGGGGGTCTACCTGGCTAACAATGGGGGCACTACCTGGCTAAAATGGGGGGCACTACCTGGATAACAATGGGGGCACTACCTGGCTAACAATGGGGGCACTACCTGGCTACAATGGGGGGCACTACCTGGCTACAATGGGGGGCACTACCTGGCTACAAGGGGGGCACTACCTGGCTACAATGGGGGCACTACCTGGCTACTAATGGGGGCACTACCTGGCTACTAAAGGGGGTACTACCTGGCTACAAGGGGGGCACTACCTGAATACAATGGGGGGTCTACCTGGCAACAATGGAGGCACTACCTGGCTAACAATGGGGGCATGGGGGCACTACTTGGCTAACGATGGGGGCACTACCTGGCTAACAATGGGGGCACTACCTGGCTAACGATGGGGGCACTACCTGGCTACAGAGGGGGCACTACCTGGCTAACAATGGGGGCATCTACCTGGTCAACAGAGGGGGCACTACCTGGAAAGCCATGGGGGCATCTACCTGGCCAACAGCGGTGGCACTACCTGGCAAACAATGGGGGCATTTACCTGGCAAACAATGGGGGCACTACCTGGCAAACAATGGGGGCAGCTACCTGGCCTCTACCTGGCTAACAATGAGGGGCATCTACCTGGCTAACAAAGGGGGGCATCTACCTGGCTTCAAATTTGGCTCTACCTGGCTACAGAGAGGGCATCTACCTGCCTGTAAGGGGCACGACCTGGTTATAGGGGGCTACTACCTGGCTATAAGGGCATCTACCTGGCTTTCTTCCAAAGCCGTTATGCAGTTAGGTGGAGTAGGTGTGGCTTTTTGAAGGGGCATGGCATACCATCAAGATGGGCGTCGCCATGCAAATTTTTTGCTACGCGCGCCGCCCACTAATATCTCCTGCTTTTTCATTTTCAAAAGTTGGCAACTATGATTAAGAGTTTGTGGCAGGACTTGAAAATTGCTGTTCACAGACGTTCACCAACCAATCTGACTGAGCTAGAGCTGTTTTGCATAGTAGAATGGGCAAAAATTCCAGCCTCTAGATGTGCAAAGCTGATATATACATCTCCCAACAGACGCGCAGCTGTCATTGCAGCTAAAGGTGATACTACAAAGTATTGACTCAGGAGGCTGAACACATATGCACACCCAGGGCCGCCATAAGAAATTTTGGGGTCCCATACAGCTGGAGCATTTGGGCCCCCCCTCCACTCTGTCCCTGGCTCCGCCCTCTGGCCGACCCAACCCCCCGCTACACCTTCCCATCCCCGGCCGTCCCAACAGAGCCCCACCCATCTCCCGGCCCACAACCATCACCACCCTGGAAAAAGAAAAAATGGTTTCTGGGGTCACAAGAAAAAAAAAATGCAATTTCACCACTGTTTTTGGATTTAGTTCTTGCTGGATTATACAAGGTACAGTTTATCTATATTTTGTAGGTCAGTTCATATACGAGGTCCAGCAAATACCGCCACATGTCACCACTATAATGTTACTGACCAAACCAGTATACCCAGACCAATATTGCCAAGCAACAATATACAAATACTAAATAATACCGCTACCTATCACTACCATATGCTGACTAGCACCACCATAGTGTTACTGACCAAATCAGCATACCAAGACCAGTATCACAAAACAACAACAATATACAAGCACCTAATAATACCGCCACATCATTACCACATATCTCCAACATAACAATACTGAATAATACCGCCATATTGTTACTGAATATAAACCATTACATCAAGACCAACATTTCCTCCATACAGTGACCCTATAGTGGTAGATACCAGGTACACAGGTGCTTTGCAAATAGTTTACTTACATTTAGGGCCTCATAGCTTACGTCTTGTCTGATGAGTCATTCACTTTCCCTTTCCTTCTCTATTCGGTCCAGACCTCCATGATGACTTCCTCCATCCACCACTCGTCCCTGTAGAATTTATAACACAAGCACCTGAGACTCCTTATTTTTTCATCATTTTCCCAACTGAGTGCCCCTTCCCCCTATGTACAAACTCCCCATCTATAATGGCCCAAATGGTAATAAGTACCCCCCGTAATTATGTCCCCCCAGTCAGTATATAGGTAAAATGGGGCCCCTGGGCGGTAGCTAAGTAGCTTAGGGAGACGTAGGTAGCTTAGGGCCCGGTGTAGGCAGCTTAGGGCCCCCTGTAGTTTTTGAGTCCCTCCTGTAGTTCTAGGGCCCCCGCCTTTAGTGTAGGGCCTATCCTTTAGTTGTAGGGCCCATCCTTTTATTGTAGAGCCCCCTCCTTTAGTTAGAGCCCCTCCTTTAGTTGTAGGGCCCATCCTTTAGTTGTAGGGCCCATCCTTTAGTTGTAGCGCCATCCTTTTAGTTGTAGCGCCCTTTCCTTTAGTTGTAGCGCCCATCCATTAGTTGTAGGGCCCATCCTTTAGTTGTAGGGCCCTTCCTTTAGTTTTAGGGCCCCTCCTTTAGTTTTTTGCCCCTTCCTTTTGTTGTCGGTCGCCTCCTTTTGTTGTTGGGCCTATCCTTTAGTGTTAGGGCCCCCTCCTTTTGTTTAGAGCCCCTCCTTTAGTTTAGAGGGCCCCCTCCTTTAGTGAGAGCCTCTTAGTAGTGGATTTAGGAGGCCCCTCCTTTAGTGTAGGGATTTTTTTGTAGGGCCCCCTCCTTTAGTTGTAGGGTCCCCTCCTTTAGTGTAGGGCCCATCCTTTAGTTGTAGAGCCCCCTTCTTTAGAGCAGGGTCCCCTCCTTTAGTTGTAGGGCCCCCTCCTTTAGTTCTAGGGCCCCTCCTTTAGTGCAGAGCCCCTCATTTAGTGCAGGGCCCCATCCTTTAGTTGTAGAGCCCCCTCCTTTAGTGCAGGGCCCCTCCTTTAGTGCAGGGCCCCGTCCTTTACTTGTAGGGCCCCGTCCTTTATTTGTAGGGCCCCATCCTTTACTTGTAGGGCCCCCTCCTTTAGTTGTAGGGTCCCCTCCTTTATTTGTAGGGCCCCTTCCAATAGTGCAGGACCCTCCAATAGTGCAGGGCCCCTCCTTTTGTTGTAGGGCCCCTTCCAATAGTGCCGGACCCTCCAATTGTGTTGGCCCCTCCTTTAGTTGTAGGGCCCCTTCCAATAGTGCAGGACCCTCCAATAGTGTAGGGCCCCTCCTTTAGTTGTAGGGCCCCTTCCAATAGTGCAGGACCCCCCCAATAGTGCAGGGCCCCTCCTTTAGTTGTAGGGCCCCCTCCAATAGTGCAGGGCCCCTCATTTAGTGGTAGGGCCCCTCCAATAGTGCAGGGCCCCTCATTTAGTGGTAAGGCCCCTCCAATAGTGCAGGGCCCCATCCTTTAGTTGTAAGGCCCCTCCTTTAGTTTCAGGGCCCCTTGTAGCTAATTACATACCTGGCCGCGCTCCCCCGGCGTCTCCGTCACCTCCCGGCTGAGAACAGGAAGCTCGGCAGGCGGCGCGATGACGTCACTTCTGCCGCGCCACCTGCTGAGCGATGTACGGCAGGGGCAGGGAGCGCACAGCTCTCCCTGCCCCGCCGTTCATCTTAATTGTATGCGCGTCGCACGGACGTGCATACAATTAAGAGACAGCCTCTGTGAAGCCAGAGGGGGCGGAGCCTGCCGGCGGCGGTGGGCCCCCCTGGCCTCTCAGACCGCCCGGGCCCGGTACAGCAGTACCGGTTGTACTGCCCTATCGGCGGCCCTGTGCACACCACACTTTTCAGTTTTTTATTTTGCAACCATGTGGAAAAGCACTTATCATTTTCACATAAATTATCAATAAAATAAATTTTTGACTGTAGTTGTAAAAATGAAGAAAAAACTTAAAGGCTATGAATACTTTTGCAACCTGGTGTATATGTTTTAAAAGGTTGTTTTTTTTTAAGCTGGGTTTACACTTTAGATGTTGGCCGCATGCTACTTCAGTCAACAGCTATTCCTCCCTAACTTCCCATACACACGTGTGTTCAGCTATGCCAAGCAGTCCTATGTACTGAGTGAGGAGAGGGGTCTAAGCTGCTATCAGACGCCATTGGCTACAGCTCACCTTCCCTAGAACAAACAAAAGGATATGGTATGTTGCAGTCTGAACCTTCTCTCTTTCAATATCTGTTATTGGGGGAACGGAGGTTACTCCATTTACATTACATGTTCAGCTTGTCACACCAAAATATGACTACCTTTAGTTGCATTTAACTGCAAGCTAACTTTGATGTTGTACTACAAAATACACTTTGGTGAAAAGTACAAATAACTTTTATAACTTTTATATATAACTGTACATACCTTACTCTATGACCATCAAAATTATGTCACAACATATGCTGGAAATGTCCGCCATTTGCTTCTATCCATACTTGGAACACAACACTCCATGTTTAGGAAGGAGAAAAATGATTGCTGGATATTGGCTTGTAGTTTTGCAAGTGTTCTTGGCTTGTTCTGATATACTCACCCTTTCAAAATAATCAGGCAGTGATATTCCAGCCAATGTGGTGGCAATCCCCTGGAGATAATCTTGTCATCGAAACAATAATTTCAGCCACACCAACATATAACATATGGAACATGGTTGCATCCCATGGTGACCTCTTTGTCATCCAATGCCTATGTTTTTTCTCTGGGCTACCTAAAGGGGTGAATTTACTTGAAGAAGTCAAGAAGACTTGCAGAACTGATGGTCAATATCTGCCAAGCAATAGATACAGTGGATCGGGATATGCTGGTATGTACCTTCCTAAACATGGAGCATTGTGTTTTATAGTATACACATAAAATCAGATCTGCAACACTCTGCAAATGCTAAGAAACAGTTAAACAACAAATATATGATTTTTTTTCAGTGTACTTCTGCTATTTTAGGATACATGAAAATCTGAGGTTCTTAGCGAACCTTTTTGATCAAAACTGTGAAGGCCCATGCATCAATAGTAAGGTGACCTCAGCTCAAATGGGAACCTACACTGTAACATTCTCACCTCGCTTGGTGCTTTTCCAGGCCTCCATATTTTCATGGTATGAAGGTCCCAGCTATACTCTTAGCTATACTCTTTTCTGATTCCAGACAGCCTTTGTGGATAGGTGGAGCACACTACCAAAATGAAGGCAGCCACTCCCCTATGTAGACAACATAAAAAGCACAAAACATGATCACCACTTTCAGAACAATTCTAAACACAATGACTCAGGTGCACGCTGACCACAAAAGAATTCAAATGCACAAAAACCTATCAGAAGTACTCTGCAAACTGCTTAGAGACGTTTACACATTGGATATATAAATTATTTCAAAGTTCTTTTATGATATTTTAGGATACATGAAAATCTGAGGTAGTAGCGCACATTTATGATAAAAACTGTGAGACCCATCCACCAATGGCAAGGTGACCTCAGTTCAGATTTGGACTTACACAAGACAAGCATTCTCACCCTACTTGGTGCCTTTTCAGGCCAGTTGTGCTCAAGCATGCATGGATGCAGATGGCAGAATTTCCAACACATGTTTTGACAACATTTTTACTTTCATAGAGCAAGGTATGTGCTGTTCAAATTTCATTGTACTAAGTTACATATTTTAAAATGTATTCTAGTTTTTTTTTGGGTACCAAAGCTGGGGCATCCAGTATAATATATATGTGGCTCCAAACAAGACCCTAATTTTTCTGGTCTATGTCACTTTTAGAAGAGAAAACACAGCTTACACAGTTTATATTCTAAATTGAACTGTACACTCTGTGGACGACATGTCGGAAAAGAGGCACTGCCACGCCAGTTTTAAGGTGGAGTGTAGAGTGCACCCGAATTTATGAATCCGTCATATGTTGGTTCATTAATCTGGCATGTGGTATGCCTTGCATAGCTAGCATATCTTAGGCACATAACGTATGCGCATAGCATATCTTATGCCCATAGCTAGCATAACTTAGGCACATAACATAGGCGCATTCAAATGTGTTGTACCTGGCGCAAACGGTGCCAGTTTTGGTGTACGAACGTTCATACACATATATAATAGGGCTACTACAGTTTTTTTGGCGCAAATACACTGAAACAATGGCACAGCCAAAATCTGACATGCCGGTCTGTGTATTTTGCCTGTTGTACTAGTCTAAAGCATGTTTTACTAGACTTTGGAGCTTTGGAACTTTTATTATGTATGTTACTGTATAAAACTAGACTAAGTCCATATGCACAAAGACAGGACCAGTCATGGAACTTGGTATTATTTAAATACGTTTGCACTCATCATATATTGTTTGTAAATTTGCAGATGACTTTTAATGATAATTAATGTGTTATCTTAGCAAATAATTCAACTTTAAGCCGAATGTTTACAAGATGTCTAATTACATTTGATAGTTTCATTGATCTTAAAGCTGTTCTGATTGTGATAATGTCTGAAGCAATAAACATAATCGTTAGTAGCAGTATTACTATTATCAGTAGTATTCATTTCATTATATTCTTATTGGCTTTTGTTTTGGCTGCTAGATGTGTTATTTCAGAATGATTGGCCGTTGACATTATTCAATACAGCAAACAAAATGTTACCTAGGCTGGATACTGCTGTAGCAAACCATTTGTGGTTAGGAATAGGTCTGTTTAAAAGTTCAGCCTCTGCCAATCTGTTTTTCCATTATAATGGTTGTAAAGGGGTGATCTGATGACATATGGCTAGAATATGCCATAAATGTCCAACCGCTGGGGGTCTGACCACTGTCACCCGATTACTAGAACAAAGCAGCAGCGGCAGTGGTATCAGGAAATTCATTGGCATCTTTGGCTTTCGTTAGCTCTGCTTTGCATTTTACTGTTTGCTACTGAGCTCAAAGGGGTAAGGTTTCTCATTAGGGAGAGGCACCATGTCAGTGTGTGGAGACTTATTGCCTTGAATGCTCCACTGAAATTGAAATATATTCTGTGAGTTGAATGTGACAAGGAGAATGTTACATCCAGTTGAGATGCTGCACAGTCCCAGCTCTTATTTCCATGTGACACTGAACAAAGCTTTAACACTTCTTGTCCACGGTGCTGAAATGAGGATTAGCACGTAAGCAAAGCTGCAGAATGTTATCCCTGGATCATTCTTACTTACCTGGTATCACTGACTTCTTTACTAACCTCCAGTGAAGTTTTCTTAACAAGAAAATACTGTAAATGTCACTGTGTGGTTTCATAGGGTTATTTGGATAAGAAACCCCATTTTTAAATAAATTGTTAGTAAATTTTGAATTAATAGGGGGGTTCCCAGTTCAGAATCCTCATCGATTGTCCAGAGTATGGAGAAGCTACACAGAACCTGTGGAGGATCCAACTATCTTTGTAGATTACATGGACAGCCTATTGATTTCAACAGGAATTGTGTAATACATTTTCCCAATGGCAGTGCAGGGAATTGAACACTTGCTGCAGATTACATTTAGTTACTGGGGGTCCCAGGAAGCAGATGAGATCATTCGGAGGCCCTTCTAAAAATCAGAAAAATTCCAAAGTGAAGAAGCCCTTTAATAAATAAAACGCAGGCATTATAGTTTCTGAAGTCAACTAGTTCTCACAACTGGGGCACCTGAACTTTATTACAGTGGTTCCCCAACATATAATATTAATTGATTCTGGGACAATCATTGTTTATTGGAACCATAATTGCATGGAAAACTTGCGATTCATTCCGAAACCTTCAAAATGTCATCAGCATAATGCAAAATGAAGAAAACTAAATCAGATAAAGCGTGTCCTTCCATTGAACAAAAGAAAGAGCTGCTGGAAGCTGGAAAATCACTTTCTATGTTGAGGAGAGGAACTTCTTTGGGTCATGTACTTTATACACAATTGGGCACATTTATTATTGCAATGGCCCTGAATTCTGGTGCAATTTGCTCCAAAAATACCGGCATACACACTTTACAAACCTTTATTATGTGTCTTAGACAGTTTCTAGACACTTCTGCACCTCGTCTGACAAAAGGAGTGTGACCTTAATAAAAAGGGCTGTAGCTTAACAGAAAGGGGGCATGGATTAGAGTGTGAGGCTGTGCACCAAAAAAATGCCAAGATTGTGGCACAATTAGTGGGTTAAAGTAAGCCAAATAATAGAAGGTGTAAACTAAAACTAAACAGACTAAATATGGCATATCTTGGCACATTTTAAAACGGTCAAGTCTAAGCTTACACTGTCTTAGGCCATGTTCACACGGCTTAAAATGGGCCGTATTTCGGTCCGTAATTACGCGTCGTAGTGCGCAAATTACAGGCTGAAAACGGCCCATTCATTACGGTAATCCACAGTTCTCATAGAGAACTATGGATTACGTCTCCTCTCCCCGCTCGCCGAATCCGCCGGGCGGGGAGATAATTGACATGTGAATTACCAGCGGCATACACACGCCGCTGGTAATGCAAGTCTATGGGTCAGCGAAGTGCCGGCCCCTGCTCACTCCCATGCTCCCGCCCCGCCCCCAGCCACACGGCGTAATCGCGGGGCGTAATTAAGTCCCGCAGTTAAGTCGTGTGAACATAGCCTTAGAATTAGATATCATTGATAAATGTGTGCCAATGTCTAAGAAATAAAGAAAATTCTGCTGCCTTCAACTAGTGCCCAATGGACCGCTCATCCTGACTCCAGTATAGGACATGTGGTCTCGCACTGTACTGTACAAAAGAGCTACTAGACCACCAATCACTGCATGCACTGCACTAATACGTTTAAGAGCAGTACAGGACATGTAGTACTGTACTGTAGAGAGGTGCTACTAGACTACCAATCACTGCATGCACTGCACTAATACATATCAGAGCAGTACAGGACATGTAGTACTGCACTGTGCTATACAGAGGCGCTACTAGACTACCAATCATTGCATGCACTGCACTAATACATGTAAGAGCAGTACGGGACAAGCAGTACTGTACTGTAGAGAGGCGCTACTAGACCTTCAATCACTTCATGCACTGCACTAATACATGTAAGAACAGTACAGGACATGGAGTACTGTACTGTAGAGAGGCGCTACTAGACCTTCAATCACTGCATGTGCTGCACTAATACAGGGGTCTGACAAGTAAAATGTTCATGATAATTAATTGGATCTGCAGATCAGCAGTGTCTATGACACTGTATGCTGAGTGCGGTTTCAAGATACAATATTTCCAGCATACAATGGTCTTTCCTAGGACATTGTATCTTGAGGCCATTGTAACTTGTAAATTAGGGAATTGTATTAAAAGGCTTTCCCAAAATCTTCGGAAAACCCTTTGCTGCTTTGGATTGCTTTAAAATAAAAATGTATCGTCGCTCATATGACCGTGAGACACTCACTGGCCTGCAATTAATGGGATGTTACTGCTGAGGGCGTGGGATGTGAAGCTCGTGTTTCGAGAAAACGGTGCCAACAGAAGAGGTAAGTGAAGTTTTTTATTTTTATTTTAAAGGAGTTCTGAGTTGTAGGTGAGTTTCCGAAAATCTTGGAAAACCCCTTCAAGTTTAATTAGGAAACACACTATACAGGTTAGAATGGGAAGAAGGGTCACCACTGCCCTAAGAGCATTATCCACAGTCCATCTACGAATGGCCGACATGACAACCATGGGGGGCGAGAATGACGGCGCCCACCCAGCTGTCAGGTATCAGCTCTATGGCCAGCTTACTTCATGGTGTTTACACAGTGTGATTTTCTGCTTTTAACCTGCTCAAGCCTTACTGACAGAATTCCAGCATGTGCGTCTGATCTATGTCAGACTTCTCTTTGTGTGTGATTCCCAAGTGTAGGGGGAAGTTCATAAATATAAAATGTTAATGGAGGTTGTTGTCACATTCATAAACCTGGAAATTTGCGGCAGGGAAAAACCTATCAATCCATTTGATGGTTTTTAGTGCTTGATTTAAATCATAAAATGTGTTAATTTCTCTATGTGCTGATTAATGGTTGTATCATGTTCTGCTTTAAATCTTCCCAAATGTGCTGGAAGATAAATCCATGGATCAGGTAGAATTGACTTAACAGCATTTGTTGTTTTAGTTTCATCTTCTGCTCTTTTATCATTATTTAAGGAGCATTTTTATAAAAATCTAAGCATCATCAGTGAATATGGGCCTTCTTCTATGACGGTAGGCCAGGCAAATGCAGGGAAAGATTGATGACAGGAGCACTATCAAAAGGGACATAGGAATTTTGAAAAAAGCATTTCTGCTATCTAGGATATATGAAAAGTTTTTTTAAGGTTCTCAGTTCACATTTTTGATCAAAACTGCTTAAGCCACCTCCGAACTTCAATGGGACCTCAAAGCAGGTGGTCCTACACTATTGTTACACTATTATTACCTCTCATGGACTCTGTTCAGACTTCCATATCTCAGGGAGGTCTGCAGTGATTTAAAACCTGTTAAGGTGGGTGGAGTTCAAAAAAACTAAATGGAGGAAGCCACTTCCTCCAAACTCAAACTAGAAACCATATATGGTTATGTACATCCAAAAAAACATTTTTGAAAAAAATGAACATAGGTGCAACACTGGTGTGGCTGTAGTATACATACATATTCCAAAAAACAGTGGCACACTATAAACTGGCAATGTAGAAAAAGCGATTATTCTCCAGTCCTTGTCTTCAATTTAAAATATAGCTAATTTTATTGTCATATATTAAAACAGCTGGAATGGCTAATTTTAATATATGACA
The DNA here is from genome assembly GCA_025379985.1 of Phyllomedusa bahiana. Lineage (NCBI taxonomy): Eukaryota > Metazoa > Chordata > Amphibia > Anura > Hylidae > Phyllomedusa > Phyllomedusa bahiana. The sequence continues at coordinate 88,896 of JAODAL010001723.1, read as the reverse complement.
ATAAAATTATCTATATTTTAAATTGAAGACAAGGACTGGAGAATAATCGCTTTTTCTACATTGTCAGTATTGCCCTTTTGGATCCAAGGGTTTCTTCTCCACGGTTCCTTGCAAGGATATACGCCCAATTTTGATTGCTGGGAAACCTTCAGATAATGTATGGAGACCTGATGAGTGGTAGCGGACATTGTGCTTCTGTGTACTGACACTATAAACTGGAGCACAGATTGATGACAGCCTATGCCAGTGTGGGGCGCACATCTCATTCAGCCAATGCTTAAGACATACGGACATATACAGCTGAAACCAGAAGTTTACATACACTATATAAAAAGACACATACTGTTTGAAATTTGAAAATATAAATAATTTTGGTTTCTAATTGACCTAAAACAGGTAAGGTTTATTCTGATTTCATGTCAGATAGTGAGAATAACATACAGATATGTCTTTTTATATAGTGTATGTAAACTTCTGGTTTCAGCTGTGTGTAACTTTACATGATTGACTTTTTACACCTTTTCTTCATATATTTTATCAGGCTAAAAACATTTTCTTTATGGATGGACAGACGACCTGATCCATGGACCTGCCTGACCATCGTACTGAAGCCCCAGGACTACCATTTGGCTATTACTAACATATAATGATGGTCATACCATTTTAACACGGCTGTCCCAGAAGTTTTTAGAAGTGGACCACTCTGCAACAACTTGCAGTATTAGAGCAGCATGGTAGACTATTTCAGGATATGACTGTACTGTCCACTTGAAATGTAATGACTTGTCAGATTGAGCATTCTGTTCCTGAAGACAACATTACGGAAATGTTGAAGGGAAATGGCGACAGGAGCAGATAGGCAAACACAGACTGACGATCCATAATGTCACAAAAAAATGTTTTTCCAATGACTTAGCTGGATTTAAGGACCAGGCGTTTTTTTCCTCCTCGCCTTCCCAGAGCCATAACTTTTTTATTTTTCCACCTACATAGACATATGAGGGCTTTGATTTTGCAGAAAGATGTACTTTCTAATGGTGTTATTCACTGTACTATAGAATATACTGGGAAACCGCAAAAATATTCTAAGTGGGACAAATTGTAAAAAAAAAACGTATTTTCGTCATGTTTGCGGGTGTTTTGCTTTTACAGCGTTCAATCTTTGGTAAATATAATGTGTTATCTGTATTCTACAAGTTGATACGGATACGGCAATACCAAACATGTAGGGTTTCCATTATGTTTTGGTACCGTAAAAAAATTCCAAGCATTTTCTTTTATTGAAATTTGCGCTGCGGCGTCGTTTTGTGCGGCCGATAACTTTTTTGTACTAACACCTACGGACGTCAGTGAGGGGGCATTTTTTGCGGGCTGAAGTGTACTTTTTATTGCTTGTAGTTTGGAATGTATGCAACTTTTTTGATTATTCCAATTATTAAGTGACGTAAAATGACCAAAAAACGCAATTTTGGTGTTTGGATTTTTTTTTCTTCTACAGTGTTAAGCATACGGGATAAATGATGTTATATTTTTATAAATCTGACTTTTTCGGACGCGGCGATACCAAATATGTGCAACGTTTTTATTATTGTATTGTTTTTATTTGTTCAATGGAAAAAGGGGGGTGATTTGAACTTTTAATACTTTTTCTTTTGTACTATAAAACTTTTTCTTTTTTTTTTTACTTTAATATTGAGTCTTCCTATGGTGCTTGACCACTAAGGGGCGCGTTCGTTAATACAGTGTAATGCATTGCAGAGCCAATGCATTAGACTGTACCAAGATGGCGGTTTCACAAGCCTCCATTCGCCGGGAAGAACGGTGTGTGGAACCGATCTTCATTCATTTAGACGCCGCAGCCATCTTTGCCGTGGCGTCTAAGGGGTTAAACAGCGTGGGCGGGCGAAGATGGCCGCTCACGGTGTAGCGGCAGGGTGTTGGCTGCGATGAGCCGCTAAAACCCGGCATCTGTCGTGGAGCAATCCCCCTGCAAAGTCCCTCATGGACCCTGGGATGTACTCATACGTCCAGGGTCCTTAAGGGGTTAAAAATGGTATCTTATCCTCCATGAGATGACAGATGGGATAAGACAGTGCATGGTTAAGATAACTCACGTGTCCAATTTAAAGCCCACGGACCAAATCTGTTCCACCATGTCATTTTATGTGGCCCTCAAAAGCTTTAGACACAATGAGCAGGGATGGTCACGGTCGGGATGCAGAAGAACTGGCACCAGCACAGGGGGCAGGTACCATCTAAGGTACAGAGCTCCAGCACCCATCGCCACACTGCTATGTTCAGCAACTCTCAGGCGGCGGCATAGCCCTACTCAGGGACCCTAGCCGCCCACCAACGTAGGAAGTGTGATGCTAAAGAGGTGAAAGGGGCTGGCTACCAAATAACCTCAGGGGACATCTTGGCCTTTTGCTGCCATGTGGCGCACCATAACATTTCTGTTAGAACAATTTAAACTATCAGCAACCCAGTAAAAAGGGAAAGCCATTTGGTGCATATGGTGTCTCAGGTTATTTTACAATATTTTGAGAAGTAGTTACATTTCTACAGTTTTACTTTAAGGCCTCGTTCACACGGCTTATTTGGGAACGGATTGGCGCCGTACTCCGCGCCAGATTTGCGCTGCAGTACGGCGCCAATCCGTCCCTGTCATTACGGTAATCCACTGCTCTCATAGAGAACAGTGGATTCCGTCGCTCCTCCCCGCTTGGCAAATCCGCCGCGGGTGGAGAAAGTGACATGCACATTATTTACGGCGCGTACGCATTGTCTATGGGGCCGGGAGCGGCGCCCCCGCCGCGCTCCGGCCCCGCCCCCGTCCCGCCCCTTATTCACGGCGGATTTGTGAGCTCAATACGGCTCACAAATCCGTCGGGAATAGGCCGTGTGAACACGGCCTAAGAGCCACCATAATGCTGATGTGGCAGTTGGTGAAAATGAGTTTGATGTCACTGACATAATTAGCCTTTCTACCATTACTTCCATATGTTTCCCTCACCACTCTTCCCTCCTCGATACATCGCGGGAGTCCTTGTATTGATGGACCAGGAAGCTCAGGATGAAACAATCGTGAAGGAGTATGTAGTGGAGCAGCTATAGGGGTTTAGGTCCAAAAAAACCTTTGGCCCCATTAGAGGGGGAGTGAGTTTAAAAATATGAATGATACATGGATGCAATCCCAAATCAATCATGAGAATGGAAGCAGCAGACAAGAGGAGAGAAGAAACTCAGTACGGCTAGGAGATTGCATGTGGGAGAGAACTGGAAGATTAGGGAGGATATAAATTGTAAGAAAGAGAGGTCCGGGGAGGTCTGCAGTTCTTGATACTGTAAGTGAAAACAATACAAATTTAAATTACTATTTTACATCAAATCACAGAGAAAAGCAGGCATACTTACTGATACACAAGCAGGTCAAAAACCAATTCGCAGGAGAATGCAGAGAAACTACAATGCCATATGGGAGAGATCACACAGGTGCGAAACACTGATGAGCAAACCTCTCACACATCTACTATGCATGCTGTGGAGGGGGGCTGGTTAGTATTATACCTGCACATAGATAAGGCTACTATAGGGTGTCAACCAATCAGCTATGTGTAGTACACAAACCTGCCGTTGCAGCCTATTAATAACACCCATGTTATTCAACACCCTTCAAGTGCTCAGTACAAATAATGATATCCCATACTCACCATTCTTGCTAATACAAAAGCTTGAATAACTATTCCTAACAGAATGCAGAAAAACCACAGCGTACTGAATGAGAGACTCAGTTTTCTTCTGCATTCTGTTGGCAATTGTTATTTAAAAGAGAAAGAAGAGAAAGGTATCCCTACTATACAGAAAATACTTCCAAGCTCCAAACTCCATAAAAGATAAATTTAGTATGGTAAATAAATATATATGCGTGTGTGTGTATGTATATATATATTTATATATATATATATATATATAATATATTTATATATATATATATATATATATATATATATATATATGGATTGGAGTGTTATACATATATGTACACACACACACACACAAACATGTACAGTGGAAGAATGTGCAATCCAAATAGTAATAATACTCCAATCCAATGAGATGCACAAAAAAACAATGAACTGTATGCGACATTTAGCACGACCAGCGGTTAATCATAATGGTCAAAGTACAGTAGAAAAAAAACTGCACAGAACAAAAATAGCTACAGAGCACTGTATCAATAGAATAAGTCGAAAAGTGTAGCTCTTACCCAGCTTCAGGAGTAGGTGGTCTTCAAAGGATATACAGGAGGATGGGTCTTTCCCTAGAAAACTTTATGATACCTATCTCATCCTAAAGCCTATAATGCAGAGGGCAACCACGCCAGGAACCTACCCCCTAGCTAGATTATCCCCTATAATACCCTAAATGTGTAAAATTGTCCCAACATGCTTTGACTCCTCCTATTCACATTAGGGGACTTAATTTGTAGGAAAATTGATATCCAGTGAAAAAAAGCTACCTCAGATGTATTAAGGATCTGTAGGGGTCTGTGATATAATGAGACATCCAGACTCCAGAACATAAAGGGTTAAGAATGAGACCAGAGACTTAGTCTGTCATGCATATGGCAAAATGACAGCTCATCTGGTCCCCTGTAACTAAACGTATGGTACAGTGCCCAGTAATAAACTAGAATTGGTGCTACACTCACCATAGGTATTGTAATCCTTAAAGGGGTTGTCTCACTACAAGGATTGCTGTTTTTATGTTTAAGATCTTGCAAAAACAAGTCACTTTCCAATATATTTCCATTAACAGTGTCCTACCTATTCCTAGATATCCCCTCATGTGTGGGCTGCATCAGATCCTCAGGCCCCTATAGCTACAGACCTGTTCGGTCTTTCCTGATAGGCTGAAAGCGCTGGTCACTATAACTACAGACCTGGTGTCCTCACTGTGCTGTTCCACAGAGCCTGCTCTTCACAGCCAGTTTTAGGCTCCCACTACCTGTTCAGGATATGGACGGACTGACATTTCAGCTCTGCTATTCCTAGCTGAGCCTGTTAGAGGGACATTGTTGAGGGAGCGGTTTCCACAGCAGTGCACAAGCGTACAGAGCTGTAAAGGGTTAAAGTTTGTCATTAAGAAACACAAACATGCTCCTTTGCTGCTGATAAGACACAGCAGGGAGTGACTTCATCTCCCAATTATCCGAGTCACTACTGCTAGAAAAGATTTAGGCTAAATCCACACAGCATATTTCAAAATTTTGTCCAAAATCCAACAGCATTTTGACATTGCTGGACTACGGCAGGACCACGGTGTTTGCCACACAGATTTGCGCAAAAGCCACGGTCGGTTTTCGAATTTGCTATCGGCCCCATACATTCAATGTACGGGGCCGACGGCAAATCCAAGCAGAATCCGGCGGAATATACGTCATGTTGTGGATTCCGCCAGATTTTAAACCTGCCGGTAAAATCTCCATGCGGTATAAACTACAGCACAGATTTTTCATTGCTGTCTATGCAGAACAGAATACCTGCGGATTTTCTGTGGATTAAAAATACTGAATCCACCGAAAATCCAATGGTATTCCTGTGCTGTGGAGACATAGCCTTAGCAGAGAGAGGTGGTCGATAACCATGTGTAAATATGCAGGATTTAAGAACTGCTCGAGCTCTGAAAGGAAGCAAAATCAGAACGGCAATGTGTTTGGTAATGGTCTTTATTTACCAGGTTTAAAGCTAATTAATGTGGTGAGAATAGCCCTTCAAAGCCTATGTTAATATTCAGAATCACTTCATACCACAAAGGATGCATGTGTCATTACAAATCCCATATAGGAATTGTTCCCCTTCCATCTGTGGTAATGATGTCTTTGTGACAACACAATAAATGTATGAGATTTAGGGCAGAGCGTTCCCTGCCCAGGTAGTGTCTCTGCTCCGGCACCAGAGCCCGAGTCTATCTCTAGGGGACTATAGATCTGGTATCATGCTGCAGCTGTCCCACAGCCAAATGCAGACATAAGAAACTGGAATCCTCAAGGTCACGACTGGCCGCCTGTGCGCAGACTCCTAGATTCTTTATGCTGGTGAATGATGACTCCGGTGGGGATGGGATTGTTTTGCTGTGGTGCCAGTATTCAGGCTTCCCTCTTGTGTTGTTCCCTCATCTTTCATATCTTGTTCTTGCTATTCAGAAAGTGTCCTTCTCAAGGTAACAATAGGGCGCTCTCCCCAGCTTAACACCTTGGTGGATGGGCATGTGTGTCGCATGCCTGCTGGATTCATTGACTTGTTGCTGAGGATCCCGTGTCTGCCTGTGAGAGGTGGAAGCAGTGTTATATATAGCACGCGGCACATTTTATAATGAGATTTTATTTCCACACGATAAAGCTGAAGAAGTCATTTTTCACCGCATAAGGGTTTTTGATTTGAAGCAAAAACATAGGTGAGATCTTGCTGCCTATGCATGTAAAAAAAATCTGCTAAGATGTATCTGTCATTAGTCATGAACAGTATTACTGCATTGGACACGTGAATTGTTGCATTGAACAACAGTTGACGTCACCATCTTTTTGCATGAATAAAATAAAGTGTATACAGTTTATTCACTTATATAGCGCTGTTATATTCCACTGTACTGTTGTCCTTCACATTTGGGTTCACAATCCAAATTTCATATTAACCAATTAGCAGTGTTCGGGAGTATTTAAAATACAAGTAATTAAAATAGTATTTCAAATACTTGTCAGGTATTTGTATTTTGTAATCAAAATACTTTTTTATTCGGTATTTTGTATTGTAATTAAAATACTTTTAGGAAGTATTTTAAGTATTTTAATTACTTTCTAAATTCAAAACAAATGTTGTAATTTAAATAACCCGCCTCACCGCACTTAAAAAAAAAAAAAAAAACAACAGCGCGAGTCACGTCATCACTCTCGTTTCTCGTATCTCGTGCGAGGTGCAACGAGAGAAGGGAAAATTCCAGCGCGTTCCAGCAACGCAAGTCCGTCTTGTAGTGAAGCGAGATTTATTTTTATTTTTTAAACATCCCGAGCGCGTAATCCATTCCATAAAATTACCGTACATACTCGAGTATAAGCCGACTCGGATGTAAGCCGAGGCCCCTAATTTTACCACAAAAAACTGGGAAAACGTATTGTCTCGAGTATAAGCCGAGGGGGGGGAAATCCACCATTGCAGATAAAGTGTGGTCATGTGCATTACAGCTTAGTAACTCCATGTGCCTCATAGTAATAGCGGTTAACCCCATCATGTCCCTCACATTAACCCCCTGTGTGCCTCAAATAAGAGTTACTTATATGTGAGAGACATGGAGGTGATAATTAGTTATCTTCATAATTAAGGTCCTTTATTAGTACCCCCTGGTGTCTCAAATATTAGTAACCCTTATATAGAGCACACAGGGGTTAATTTTGAGGGACATGATGGGGTTAACTGCTATTAATGTGAAGCACATGGAGTTACTGAAACTAAATTAAATATCCCAAATGCCTGACATTAATAGGCATAGTAAAATAAAGGAAGGTACCTGTATGTTTCTCTTTACTGTAGCATCCTCTCCTCCATGTGACAGACATCTTCTATAGGAGTCGGACACAATGAATCCTGGCCACTGACATATCTGCAGGGTAGATGCTAATCCTAGTGGGCTAAAGGACCTCTGATCCATTTTTTGTTTTCATTAAATTTTTTGTTTACATTTTTCAAGTATTTTAGTATTTGGAAAATACTTTTGAAGTAGTATTTAGTATTTGTATTTAAAATACTTCGGGATTAAAGTATTTAGTTTTTAGTATTTGTATTTAAAATACTTCAGTCATAAGTATTTTTTATTTTGTATTTAAAATACTTTCCCAAAGTATTTTCTCGAACACTGCCAATTAGTATGTTTTTGGAGTGTAGGGTAAACCCGAGTACCTGGGGGAAACCCACACAAACACAGGGAGAACATACAAACTTAATGCAGATGTTGTCTTGGTCATATATGAACCCAGGAATACTGTTTCTTGAACCTGTTCTTGTTTGGTTCAACAATAGTTTAACTGAACTTGTAAAATAAAAAAAAAATGACATCCCACACCTGAATTGTTTCTCTAACCCTATCCCTAACCTTAACCCTAAGTTGAGTTTAGGGTTAGTGGTTTTACAGGGTTTTATGGCTAGGTCTACACAGCACAGGTTTTTCTGTTGGATTTTTGGCGGATTCAGTGCTACATAGACAACAATAAAAAATCCTTGCTGTATTGCATACAGCATGGATTTTTTACAGTCTACTTAAAAATCTGGTGGAATATGCAACATGTTGCATATTCCACAGAATAACTCTGGATTGCCATCGGATTCCCATACTGTCAATTGTACGGGGCCAACAGAGAATCCAAAAACCGACCGCGGTTTTTGTGCAAATCTTTGCCGAAATCCGCGGTCAAGCAAATGTCAAAATGCCGTTGGATTTTGGACAGAATTTTAACATTTGCTGTGTAGACCTGGCCTGAGAGTTACCATACCTCCCAGTGCCACTACTGACCTGATGTCGCTCCCAATGTGTTGTCACTTCTGGTCTTAAGTCACTAACTGGAAGTAATGCTGCATCGGAGGAGATCATTTAACCTTTAAAGCCCTGTTAAAAAAAACCCTAACCCCTACAGAGTAAGGGCATGTTCCCACGGCACCCATTTGCGGCCGGTTTTTCAGACGGTTTGCAGTTTTGCAGACCGTCTGAAAAAACGGCCACAAACTAACACACCGGGCCGCTATGGAAAACCCATGCAGCAGTCCCCACTGCACGGGTTTTCCGCCCGAAAAACATTGAACATGTTCGTTCTTCCGTCCAGTTTTCGGACAGAATACTAACATATCAATATATCAATGGGATGGGGGACACGATGAGCAGAGAAAAGCCATCCCTTAGTGGCCAAGGGGACGGCACTAAAACAGGACAAATACCGGTCGGATAAACCGACTGGTATTTGTCCTTTGCCGTGGGGATGAGCCCTAAAGGCATGTTCACATGGCGGATTTGGCCGCGGGTTTCGGCACGGTTGCCACGGCCAAAACCTCGTACAATCCTCGCCCCAAACTCGCATCTCCTGACGAGGTTTATCGGCGCGGATTTCGGCACTTTTGCGGCGTGGCTGGGGCCGTGGTTTTGGGCGCGGTTTGCGGCGAGGTTTTCACCCATACAAATTAATAGGCAGGACAAAACCCGTGCACCAACTGCACCGAAATGCACGGCGAAACCCACGCCGACACCGCACGGACACCGAATTGACAGGAGACTTCTCAAACACACGCGGCAAGGCCGCAGCCCAAAGGCGCGGCCAAAACCGCGCCGTGTGAATAGCAACGCGGTTTCCCATAGGAAACCATGTACTGAACTGGGGGTGTGTGGGGCGAGGTTTTACCCGTGACCAAATCCGCCGTGTGGACATGCCCTAAGAGTTTGGGTCAATTATCTAGTGATTTCCACCAAATTTGATTCAGGCCTACCCACCTTGAATCAAATATGAGGTGCAACACTATTCAGGACTCTAGCACTCCACGGCTACAGTGCTAAACATGTATGACCCATGCCACCATTATGGGATGCTTAAAGAGAGAGACTCAGCTTAGATGAACTCCTTTCTCCTTCCCTGTGGACAGAGTATACCTGCAAAAGGCTCTTTCATTTTTAACTCCTTACCAACATTGGACGTATGAGTACATCCTAAAGCTGTTAAGGGGCTTTGTAGTGGGATCGCGGCTCAATCCTGCTACATAGCTGGCGGGTGATTACAGCACGGGGTGGAGCCGCTACCCTCCTGTGCTTTTTAACCCTTTTTTAGTTTTTTACTCAGAAATACTTTCTTCACATCACATAAACCTATACAACACAGAGCTCAGCTTTTCTATCTATCATATTCTGCTCTCAGATAGTAGTATATATCACCTGACAGGTTCACTTTAAGTATTATGAGATTTTTTTGAAATATTAGGCCTCATTTATCAAAACTATAGAATTTTAAGGTTATGTTCACACGGCTTAAACTAGGACGCATCTCGCCCCGTATTTCGTGCTGTACTGCGCTAAATACGGGGCGAGATACGTCCTAGTCATCAGGGTAATCCACATTTGTCCTAGAGAACTATGGATTACGTCTCCTCTCCCTGCTGAGCGGGGAGATAAGTGACATGTCAATTATTCATGGCGTATATGCGCTGCGAGTAATGCATGTCTGTGGGGCTGGCGGGCTTCCGGCCCCCCCGCTCCTGCTCCCGAGCACACGGCGTAATTGCGGGCGAAATACGTCCCGCAATTATTGCCGTATGAACCTAGCCTAATGGTCACGCACACCAATGAAGGAAGGTGGGTGCTCAAGTGGAGAGTGTCAAAACAGGCCCATAATATCAAGGCTATGTAATACATGGTACATAGAAACTGATCACTGCATGAGATACAAATTTTAGAGGAAGTACAGATGTCGACCGTGCCGACGTTTCGGCCACAGGCCTTTCTCAAACGACATCTGTTATCATGTAACATGAGTTAGTGCTAATGAGATGAGAAGAGACCCCGGGCTGTGAGGATAATAGCGATATAGGAAAAGAAGCTGCAGTAAAAGCTGTGTGCAGTATGTGGCAAGCCAGAGCGGCTGTCTGGTAAGGAGGAGAGAGCTGGCACTATCGACATCTGTTATCCCTGGAAAACTTGTATTCCTCCTTGACTTCATGCAGTGATCAGTTTCTATGTATTTGACCTCTCGGCAATATTATTCTGCTTATCCCTGTAAATAAACCTATGTTTGCAATATACCTTATTGGTGTGCCGTGGATTACATAGTCTTAATTTATCAAAACACACAGTAAGACTCTCTTTGTTGTCCATGTTCGTTTTTCCCTCCCCGTCTTTCCAGAGCCATAATTTTTGGATTTTTTCATGTACATAGACATATAAGGGCTTTTATTTTGCGGGACAAGATGTACTTTTTACATATTACAATAGAATTTACTGGGAAACCGCAAACAAATTGTGAAAGTGCAGCAAAATGTGAAAAAAACATACTTGCGGCATGTTTGCGGAAGTTTTGTTTTTACGGCGTTAAATCTTGATGTGTTATGATGTGTTATCTGTATTCTACAGGTTGATATGAATCCGGTAATACCAAACTGTTTTTGTTATGTTATAGCACCGTAAAAAAATTTCAAACATTTTCTGTGAACAATAACACCTGTGGACTTGAGTATTGGTGCATTTTTTGCGGGCTGAAGTGTACTTTTTATTGGTACCAGTTTGGAATGCATGCGACTTGCCATGTTAAGCGATCAGGAGCCCACGATTTCACCGCGGGCACCGGATCACATTGATCACAACGGTGGCACCGTTTCCCATTGATTTAGCTGCAGCGGCAAAGACGGCCACAGCACGTAAATCAATGGGAAACAGTGCCACCGTTGTGATCAATGTGATCCGGTGCCCGCGGTGAAATTGTGGGCTCCCGATCGCTTAACATGGCAGCTGGAAGCTTTCTTAAGGGTTTAAACAGCGCAGGATGGCAGCAGTTCCATCCCACGCTGTAACCACTGTGTGTTAGCTGCAATCAGCAGCTAATACTCGGATTCTATGTGGTAGGATCGCAGCGCTCATTACCGGCACTGTGACGTACTCATATAGGGTTCAAAAATAAAAGCAGCGCTCTGATTGGTTGCTTTAGGCAATAAATACAGTTTTACAATTAGTTTAGATTAGTGAGACCCCTTGATGGGCTTGTCCAGGTAATATTTTATGTTTTTAACATATTCTGCATTAAAAAAACTTGTACTCACCTTTCGTTCACATTAGATCCAGAGATGCGCCGTTGTCACTCCTCTGTAGGCTTCTGTTTTTTTCTGTTCTGTGGAAAAGGACTTCAAAGGCAAAGCCTCTTATTGGCTGCAGTAGTCACGTTCCATTGGCTGACATTGCTGTAAGTGCTCCAAATAGTGATGTCAGTCAGTGGTATGTGACTGACGGTGTTCGGGAAAATACTTTGGGAAAGTATTTTAAATGCAAAATACTTATGACTGAAGTATTTTAAATACAAATACTAAATACTTTAATCCTGAAGTATTTTAAATACAAATACTAAATACTACTTCAAAAGTATTTTCCAAATACTAAAACACTTGAAAAATGTAAACAAAAAATGGATCAGAGGTCCTTTAGCCTACTAGGATTAGCATCTACCCTGCAGATATGTCAGTGGCCAGGATTCATTGTGTCCGACTCCTATAGAAGATGTCTGTCACAAGGAGGAGAGGATGCTACAGTAAAGATAAACATACAGGTACTTTCCTTTAGTTACTATGCCTATTAATGTCAGGCATTTGGGGATATTAATTTAGTTTCAGTAACTCCATGTGCTTCACATTAATAGCAGTTAACCCCATCATGTCCCTCATATTAACCCCTGGTGATTTCACATATATAAGGACTTTATAATCCTCCATTGCTCACTCTCACATATAAGTAACTCTTATTTGAGGCACACAGGGAGTTAATGTGAGGGACATGATGGGGTTAACTGCTATTACTATGAGGCACATGGAGTTACTAAGCTGTAATGCATACGACCAGACTTTTTATCTGCAATGGTGGATTTCCCCCCCTCGGCTTATATCCGGGTCGGCTTATACTCGAGTATATACAGTAATTTTACGGAATGGATTACGCGATCGGGATGATTAAAAACTCAAAATAAATCACGCTTCACTACAAGGCGGACTTGCGTTGCTGGAACGCGCTGGAATTTTCCCTCCTCTCGTCGCACCTGGCACGAGATACGAGAAACGAGAGTGATGACGTGACTCGCGCTGTATGTTTTTTTTAAAGTGCGGTGAGGCGGGTTATTTAAATTACAACATTTGTTTTGAACGTAGAAAGTAATTAAAATACTTAAAATACTTCTAAAGTTTTTACTTAAAATACAAGTATGAATAAAAAAAGTATTTGATTACAAAATACAAATACCTGACAAGTATTTTAAATACTATTTTAATTACTTGTATTTTAAATACTCCCGAACACTGGTGACTGATATAGCGGTGACGTCCCATTCAACAGAAAACCGGCAGAAACCAGAAGACCGACAGAGTGACAACGGCACATGGCTGGATCTAATGTGAAAGGAGAAGTGAGTATAGCATTTTTTTTATTATTCTTTTTTAAATGGCAGCAATATCCTATTTAAAACATCAAAATACTAACTGGATAACTCCTTTAAAGGGGGTGTCTCACCATAATGTTTTACAGAGTCAGCTTCAGACTCGCATCCTGGTCAGGCTGTGGGTGGGTCCACAGCAATGACTGGCATTTTTACATCACTGAACTGCATCGCGCTGCTGATTTTTGCATGGTTTTAGCACCAAGAAACGCGGTAAGATTTTGGATTCCCGGTGGCCCAGTACATTGGTGGAATAACGTGTTCTATATTCCACCGAACAGTTTTAGGTTTAGGTACAGTAAAAAAAATCCATGCTGTGTAGACTAAAGCACAGATTTTCTATTGAGGACTACACAGCGCTGGCTACTGTTGGATTTTTGGTGGATTTAAAATACTGTGTAGACATAGCCTTACAGTGACATGACTGCTGAAGGTTTGGAAGCTGTAGTGCACAAGGGTTAAAGGGGTTGTCTCACTACATTGATTCATCTTACCTCGTTCCTGTTTTCTTGGTTTTACTTTTAATTCAGGGGTGTGTTTACTGGATTCCACTAGGCTGCAGTAGAAGCCAGGTCTGTAGCTATAGCAACCAGTGCTGGCAGCCTATCAGGAGAGATTGAACAGGTTTGTAGCTGTAGCGACCTGAGGAGCTGATGCAGCCCATACAAGAGGGGATATCTCAGAATAGGAAGGACTAATGGACACATATTGCAAAGTGACTTGTTTTTGCAAGATCTTTAACATAAAAAGCAATCCCTGTAGTGAGACAACCCCTTTAAAGCTTGTCAGTAAGTAATGTAAATGAGCCCTGTATTTCAAGATAAAGAACACAGCAGGGAGTGAGTCATTCTCTGGACACTGCTCCAGTCTGTTATGTGCAGAGATAGGTGGCCGATAACTAAGGAAGCTTGTGTGCAAAAGTAGAAGTTAAGATCTGCTCCTAACCCTGAAGAAAATCAAAATTAGAACAGCAATGTATTTGGTAATCATCTTTATTTACCTTTGCCTACATGTTTAAAGCTCATTTATTAAATGAGAATATCCCTTTAGCTTTAAATTTGCCGGAAGCTGATTATTTGGTAAAAGTTGTAGGATGCCGCATTTACATGAATAAACTGAAATCTGATGTTATAAAACCTTATCATGTTTTTTTTTATCACTGTTTGTGAATCCTGTTGTCAGAAAACAGAAAAATACCTACGTAGTACAAATTCATGTTTGTGCTTTGTACTATGGAGATTGTGCACAGAGCGTACAGAAGGAGATTTAATGTTCTCATACATTGCAAAATGTTCATTTTCTGGGGTAAACCCCCAAAGTAAATTAACTGGCGCTTTCATATGTGACCTCAGTGTTACAGCTTCAGTAACAATCTCTATTCTGCAGCTTCAAAGGATTTTTGTTTTAATACCTAAGGGTTCATCTTCTGAATCCTGTTCCAATTTACTAAAAACCCTGTAAACCTTGGTGAATGCTAACATAGGCAGTGTAGTCTGAGATCAGAGCATTGAAGTAGACACATGTATCCAGTCAACGTTCAGCTATTAAGGTCACTCTGAAAATGAATGCAGTTTAGGGAATTCTCTAACAAAGAAGTAGTGCTTGTGTCTGATGCAAATAAAGGCATGCCTCTATATTAAATTGGCATATTGTCAGCTCTCTGAATTCAGATGTCAATTGGACAGTGCTAGATTTGCAGTATACTTAGGCCTCTTTCACACGGCTTATTGCCGGCGTAATTGCGGGGACGGATTTCGCCCCGCAATTACGCCGGCAGCCGTGCAGCGGGGCGGGGCGAGAGGCCGGCAGCTCGGCTGCCCCATAGACTGTCAATATCTACGGCGCATACACGCGTAAATATTACTCAGTTACCCCCGCCCGGGATTTCGCCGAGCGGAAAGATAGACGGATATAGTCCTATGAGAAAATGACTGGACCTAATGACTGGGACGGATTGGAGTCGTATTGCAGCGAAAATACGGCGCGCAGTACGGCTCCAATCCGTGCCCAAATAAGCCGCGTGAACATTGCCTTACTGTTCGTGTATAAAAAAAATCCTGTTCCTTATAACTACATAAAGTAGCTACCAACCCCACCAAAGACACAGGACTGTGAGAATCCTGGTAAATAATGAATCATATCAGAAATGCTGAAGGCCCTTTCCGGCTCTCTTGTTGGCTCTCAAGCTGTGTATTACATGATTTGCGCTCATAGACTGATTGGATTCAATAAATGGTTTCTATTTCACAAGCTAGAAGAATGTAGATTGTATTAAAGGGAGTTTCCAGTCTTATATAACCAAAAACTATTACTTGAATAATGAGTAGCTCTCCAATGTACTAATACAGTATTATTACCATATATACTCGAGTATAAGCCGACCCGAGTATAAGCCGAGGCACCTACTTTTGCCACAAAAACCGGGAAAGCTTATTGACTCGAGTATAAGCCTAGGGTGGAAAATGTAGCGGCTACTGGTGAATTTTAAAAATAAAATAGATACCAATAAAATTACATGGGCAGTTTAATGTCCCCCATAGGCAGATATAGGAGAGTATAGGCAGTTTAATGTCCCCCATAGGCAGATATAGGCAGGTATAGGCAGTTTAATGTCCCCAATAGGCAGATATAGGCAGATTAATGTCCCCCATAGGCAGATATAGGCAGGTATAGGCAGTTAAATTTCCCCATAGGCAGTTATAGTAAGCAGGTTATAGGCGTTATAGGCAGATATATGTTCCTCATAGGCAGGTTTAGGCAGGTATTGCCCCCCATAGGCAGGTATAGGTCGTTATAGGCAGGTATAGGACCCCCTAGGCAGGTATAGGTCGTTATAGGCAGGTATAGGACCCCCTAGGCAGGCTATAGGCATGGTATAGGTCACCCTAAGAAGGCTATAGGCAGGTATAGGTCCCCTAGTCAGGTTATAGGCAGGGTATAGGCCGTTATAGTTCCCCTAAGCAGGCTATAGGCAGGGTATAGGCAGTTATAGGTCCCCTAGGCAGGCTATAGGCAGGGTATAGGTCCTCTAGGTAGGCTATAGGCAGGTATAGGTCCTCTAGGTAGGCTATAGGTAGGCTATAGGTAGTTATAGGTCCCCCTAGGCAGGCTATAGGCAGGTATAGACAGGGTTTTAAAACAAAAACAAAAAACACTTACCTGGCTCCCCGCCGCTCCGTCTCCCTCGCCGCTCCACCTCCTCACAGTCCGGCCTCCCGCGCGCTCTCCTGCATCTTCTCGACACACGCTGCCTGTGCCGGAAACTCCGGAGGGCCGGAGTCCACTGTGGAGCAGGGAGCGCTTGCTCTCTGCTCCGCAGTGGTATCTCTTCACCTGTGTGCGCTCCGGAGGAGTCGGAAGAGATAGCTGACAGCGCACGGGCCACCGCAGCGCCCGGACTCTGTCAGATACTCGGCATTCAGTTATATGCGCTCCCTGAGTAGTCGTATATAACTGAAGCGTCCCTGTCAGCACCCGGGCCATCGCAGCGCCCGAACGCCGACAGTGACTCGAGTATAAGCCGAGTGGGGATTTTTCAGCACATTTTTTGTGCTGAAAAACTCTGCTTATACTCGAGTATATACGGTAATTGGTTATAGGACTACCATTGCATGTTGAAACCATAACTCTATGGACAATTGGTAATATGCCCTATTGTTCTCCAGGGAAAGATTCAGTAGCACTTGTAGCGCGGCATAATCAAAGGGCATATTACCCTGCTCAAATGGGTGATCAGGACTCCCAGTGACCTGGTGGAGCAGGGGAATATCTGTGCAGTCAGCCCAATGTGTGCTGCCCTGACTGCTGCCTGTGTCAGTATAACACAGAAGGTATTGTATTAGCATATTTATGTATGCTAATACATTACTAAGTATAAAAAAATAAGTGTTGGGGGCGTGTCCTGCCATGTGAGGAGAGCAGACACGCTTACAGAGAGCTCCGTCCAGGGCACCAGATTTTAGCCTGCTTTTGCCATGATCATGGGCAACAGGAGAGGGAAGAAGGCTCCTAAGACGCCTAGGGACAATCAGGAGGGAGAAATCCTGATTTCTAATTACTTCTCACCCCTCGCGGACCTCACAGAGGACTCGCAGAGTTCCCGCGCCTCGGATCCCGCGGCGCCATCTTGCCCGCCCCTAACCCGGCCACGCAGGAAGAAGGGGATGCAGCCGGCGCGGGCATCGACACCCGGCGAACCCAAACCCCCGCAGTCACAGACACGCAGCCGGAACCCACCTGGCCAGGAGATGCTGCCGAGAGCGGGCGGCTTGCCCCGACACTTACTCCGGGAGCCGCAGGAAGAGGAGATGACTCGCCCGCCGCTGACAGGCCCGGGACGGGAGACGGATCGGGACGCAGAGAACCCCGGGAGCCCCTGCAGTATACGCGCCCGTACCCTGCAGGCACAAGGTGGGTGCACGGAGCGGGAGAGACTCGGCGCGGCCCACGGGGGATCCCACCTGGAAGATAACGGCCGCACCGCCACTTCCGCGTGGCAGCTGCCTCCCCAGCATGCTAAGATGGCGACGGACCCCTGTGCTTTCCCCACCTCGCCAGCAGAAAGCCCTGTTGCCTCGATGCTGGACTCCACCGTCAATTGGGCAGCAGAGGGCACGAGCCTGGACGCAGTGCACCGGTCCCTTTCTCCCACGGAGCACTATGCCCCACCAGCCCAGGAGCCCTTACAGCAAATAACTCCACAGCTCCCACTGCAGACGTCTGGGGCGACCCAAATGTCCCCCCCAACAGTCCCTGCTTCGAGTCATCCCTCTCAAGCTCCCAAGTGACCCATGGGGAGGACTCTATGACAGCCAGCTACCCTCCTCAGCTGCTTCCATCACCCCACTCTGAAGGGGGATCAAAGGCTCCCGTAACGGCCTCTGTGATGCCCACACAGGCCCAAGAGACCACCATACGAGTACCTTCCTCAGATCCACTGAGAACCACCACCGCAGGTCGCTATTTGCAGCCATCAACCCTGCAGCTAAGCCCCGTGTGGCACTCCAGTCTGGGCTCGTCTCATCAAGCTGCCAATCTCACTACATTGGCGGAGCCGCCTGCAAGTTATGGTTCTATCTTTCCGGACCTGTCTCAGACCGTGAACCTCCCTCCTCCAGAAGAGGCGATTCGTGTTCTTGCCGCTCACCCGGAGCTTCGGGCGCTCCTCTCGCTGCTCCCTACCAAATCTGACATGCAGCAACTAGCTCTCAATCTTCAACACTCCTGGAAACGAGACTTAGTCCCTGTTCAATCTGATATCTCTGTCCTAAAAGAAAGGGTCCAGAAATTGGAAGAGGCCCAGGCATCCTCAAAGGCAACGGTCTCTGCTCTGCAATCTTCTATTACTGAACAACAGACCCGCTATACTCACCTCGTTGGCCACATGGATGACCTCGAAAACCGCAGTAGAAGGAACAACATCAGGGTGCGAGGTCTCCCCGAAACGGTCAAGACGGCTGAACTGCTGCCTACCCTAACGAAGGTGTTTATTATGTCTTAGCAGACCGGAAGGAACAGCTATCGCCTTTGATCGAGCCCAGAGGGCACTCCGGCCCCCAAGTCAAGACATCATGCGACCTAGGGACATCATTTGTCGCATTCATTACTTTACATTGAAAGAAGAAATTATGCCGAAAAGCGCGACTCATGCAGAATGTGACTCTCGACGGATGACTCTGAGCCTCTACTCAGACCTTTCAAGGAGAACCCTCCGTCTGCGCTCCGCGGGTCAAACCATTATTGGCCCTTCTTCAAGCAAGAGGTATCCCATACAAAGGGGGCTTCCCATTCTCAGTTCAGGTGCGTCAAAAAGACAAGCTTCCTCTTCCCCGGTAAAGGTGGCGGCCCTTTCCCGCCCCTTTCCCTCTCAGCCTTGGATTTTCCCCGGGAGGTACCCTTTTCCCGGGACTGGACTAGGGGCAAAATTCCTAAATTGGACCCCACCCCCCAGCAGGGCCCCCCTCTTCGAATTACAGTCCCCTTCCCGCTCCCCCCCCGCCTGGGGGGGCCCCCAAAGGTCCCCAGGGGGCCTCGAAGATTTCTCAGAAATTCGGGAAAGGGATCCCCGGGCCCAACGAAAAATCCCTCACTTTTGTTTCCCTGGGACTGTCAGCCTTTCAGATAGGTAAACCTTTTTTGGCAAACTGTTTTCCCAAAAATTTTTTTGGCCTTGTTTTTTTTCCTGTTTTTTAAAAACAGGGTTTGTCCCCCCTGTCAAAAATGTACATCCCCACATGACGAAGTAACAGTGTGCTTAACCTTTTCCCCTTATCCTGGGTCCCCCTTTTCTTTTGGGGGGGCTTTGGATTTTTTGGGTTACCCCCCCCTTTTTTTTTCTCTTTTTTTTTTCCCCCCCCCTTCCCCCCAAAGTTTCCCGAGAAACGGTTTCTCAAAACCCAAGGGACCTACATAAGCAGGGCCCCAAAATTTGGTCTGTTTTCCAGGAGACGCTTTTTTTTAGATTTCCCATATTCAAAAATTTCCCCTCAACAATACTTCCCTTTTTTGGCCCCAAGGGGCCCCCAACCCTCCCCGCCAAAAACAAAAAGGGTGGGCCATTCCCCTTTCAAAAAACCTTGCCGGGCCCCGGGTCCGGGGGTTTTCCCCCCTGACGAATAAAATTGCCAGAAGCCCTTTTTAAATAAAGGGGAAAAAACATCCAAGGCCACCGGGTTCACGATCGCCAATTTTTTCCCCCAAAACCTTTTGGGACAGCTAACTTTTTTTTCCAAAAATTTTAAAACCCCCTTTACAAATTTTTCGCCCGGGGAAAAGATTTTTCTGTGCGGAATTTTTTAACCTCTCTCTCAACCCCCCTGCTAGATACCCCCACCGGCGTTTTCCTCCCTTTCCCCCCTGCGCACGGCACAATAAAGTCAAAAAAAAGGGCTTCATGAAAAGGCACTTGGGGGACCGGGGGAGAATTCTTCACCCGGGGGAAAAGGGGGTTTTAAAACCCCCCTTTTTTCTCTCATTCCGGCGAAGGGGCCTTACAAAACAAATCGTTTAAGTCCTCCCCACACCACTCCTTTTTGCTGCCCTTGGGTTAGCCGTAAAACCTCAATCGGGAATTTTACGGGGGCACTCCCCCCCAGGGCCCCTTTACCCCTTTTGGCGATTTAGGGCCTCCCTAAATTTTTTCCAAGCCGTCTTCCCTTTTAAACGAAACGATTTCCCTCCTTTCAGACCCCCCTTTCCCTTTGGGCGGGCACACTAGACCAGAAGCATTTTTGCCTGGAACATGCAAACGATCCCACCCCTCACACAGCCCTTCAGTGGGAATCCCTAAAAGTGCTTTTTGCGGGGGGTTCTTAAAAAAAAAGGGGGCCCGGTGAAGGGGGGAAAAAAATTTCTCATAACTACAGAACCCTTCCCCCTCGCGTTTGAAACTTTTCCTAGAGTCCCCACCCACAAAGACCCCCCGGGTTTTTGGAACAATCTGAGGGACCTAAAGGGCAGGTGCGCACGAAAAAGGGCGCGGGCTAGACAAACAACATCAAGAAAAACCCGTCAGATCTGTGCGGGCCCCTTTCCTATTTTGGAAAATAAACCCGGGGCCCGGTTTCCCTTTTTTCCCCGGGAAGGGGGGTTTAACCCCGGGGTAGGGGGAAAAGGGGCCTCCCTTTTTTGTCCCGTCTAAAAAAAGGACTCGAGGGTCTGTTTATTTAACATAAAAAATTTAAACCGAATGTTTTTAATGCCATTACACCGAATTTGAACAACCGGGGTCCCCGTGGGGGGCCCCCCCCTGGGGGACCCTAAAGGGCTCTGGAGGCTCTAAAGGGGAAAAATCTCTCACGGAACATCCCAACCTAAACTTGATTCTAACCCTTTTAAGCCATCTATAGGGGGAACCTTATTCCCCCTGATGACTGGGAAAAGGCTATCCCCTTCTGTCCCGGGGGGTTTTAAGAGCCCGGGGCCCCGAGGGGGTATACGGCACATTTCTAAAAAATTTTTTAAAGGGAAATTTTCCCCCTCTCCCCCTCCCCCTCCTTCGGGGCATTTAATAAGTGTCCCCCGGGCTCCCCTTTTTTTAAACCCAGCTTTTCTGAAAGCACCCTTTAAACCGTTTTCCCAAAAGGGAGGGGAAAAGACCCAAAGTTAAAAGGCCCTTTCCTCTTTTTAAACCCCGGGACGCTAACCCTTTTTGCAAAATTAAATTCGAAAAGGCCCTAAACCCCTTTTTGGGCCGGCCCCCCAAAATCCCCCTTTCGATCAAGTGGGGTTTTTTTTGGGTTCCCATAGGGGGGCGAGGGACAATATTTTTACAAAACTTTTTTTCTCTCCTGAAACATTTCAGGGCCTTTTCCAAAAGATCCCTTCCCTTTCCCTCTTATCTCAAATTTTCCCTAAAAAAGGCTTTGCCCCCGGGTTAACTGGTCCTTTATCAGGGGTGTTGGAACAAAAAAGGGCTCCCCCCCGGGGGCAATGATGAACAGGATACTTGGGCGCCCCAATCACTCCCCGGCATGCAAAAAATCCATATAAATGGCTCTCAAATCCCTCCCTTTTCCCAGATAACAAGGGTTTAAAAAAGACGGGAAATTGCCCCCTTTTTTCCCCTTTGCCAAACTTTCTATTTAAAGGGTTACTTTCTTTCAAGCCATAACGCCCTACGACTCTATTAAAAGGGGGAATTCAGTTTTCCCAAATCAAAACAAAAAATGCCGGAAATTTGGGGGCGATTTTGCTTTTAAAAAACCTTTTCGAACCCTAAGACTCTATTTTTCCCCGGCTGTGCCCGAGGGGTTTAAAAGTTTTTTGGGTTTCTTTAAAATCATAAAGTGAAAAAAGTCCAAAATGTGCGTTAACCCCCCAATCTTACAGCCCACCAAACCCTTTTCAAACCCTTTTGAAGTTGGCCTTCCCTTTTTCATGGGCCGAGACTTCTTTCACCTTTTGGGGGTTTGTCAGAATTCCTGCTAAACCCCAAAAAAAACCCTTTGATCTTAACTTTTTGGGGTTTCCTTTGCTCCCACGTTTAGACAAACTTGAGGGAAGGGGGGGAAAATAAAAAGAGACTTTTTCCTGGAAAAGGGGGAATAAATATATTCAAAAGGGAATATTCTCACCCCGCGTCTCTTAATACCTGGCCCCCCAAGACCCAACCCCATTTTTCCCTTTTTTCTCCCCCGAAGAGCTTTTTTAAAGCCCTCCCGTAGTAAACCCCCGAATTTGTATGGGGCACACAAAAAACCCAGGCAAACCCCAAATTAAATGCTTACAAAACCCCAAAGAGAAAGGGGGACGGGGCGCTTCCTAAATTTTCCCCCCCTTAAACAAACCTGGCCCCCAGTCATGGGGGCGAAACGCGGGAAATTCATTTCACAATGCCCACCAAAATTTTGGGGGGTACGGGGTTTGGGGGAACCTGTTTTAAATGGCGCTTCCCACAGGGGCCCTTTACCATGGCTGACCCCATGGTTCCAACCAAAACGGGGCCCCTTAAAACTTTTCCCTTGAAAAGCACGCATCTCGTTTCGAAAACTGTAGGGGGGGTTCCCCCTCTAAAAGTCCCTTTTTAAAACCCCGGGGGGCCCAATTTTAACCCCCAAAAACGGGTAACCCGGGGAAATTACCAAAGTTTTTTGGGGAAAAACTAAAATCCCGCCGGGAGCGGGGGGGGAAAAGGGCCTCTCGTATAAACTTTCGGGGCAATGTACAATCTTCAGACCCCTTTTAAAAACCCAAATTCCAAAATTGGGGGAAAACCTGGAACGATCTAGTCTATAAAAGTTTTAAAATTTACTAACAACTACAAATTTTCTACTCCACAACAGGGTCGTTCTGGACCTCCCACAGGCCTCACTCGACCTTCGAATCAGGGTGCTTGCTGGACTCCCTGGGAAGACACACGCTTTCAAAAATATATGGGTTACTGAGTTCAGTAGGTGATAAAAAATTTCCCTTCCAAGAGACCTGGGAGAGGAGTTGGGTAGGGAGCTCTCGGGGAGGAATGGGAAAAGACCTTCATCCTGGCCCCACAAATCTTCCATCTCCACCAAGGCGCAGGAATGAACTATAAATTATTTACACGCTGGTACAGAGTCCCAGCTGCTGGCGCTGTAAGACGGAGGTGGGGACCCTATCTCACATTTGGTGGAGTTGCTCCACAATACAACCCTTCTGGAGCGGGGTCCTTGACCTCATTCATGTGATTACGGGCCTTTAGAATAAAAGGGTACCCTGCCTCCTTGTTTCTTTTTGATACCCCCCTTGCCAAATCCTGCCTCAGAACTCAGCTTTTGCGGTTCCGGTCGTGGCGGCAAAATTGGGTGATACCCCGTTTGTGGTTATCTACTGCTTGCCTGTCTATTTTCCTCCTGGCTCTAGGAATCCACAATCTTCAACGTTTGGAGGAATTCCGTGCAAACTCGCCCCTCCCAATCCGGAAGCACTTACAGACCTGGGACAAATGTTTTTCCTTTTGACGTACGGCCCACTACCGGCACTTTAGTTAAGCTATCTCGCCTGACCTCCCCCGCAACGTTGGAAAACCCTTTGATCTGGGAGTGGCCGACGGGGTGGGAGGGGGGGGGGGCTTTTTCTTTTTCCTTTTCTTGTTTTCCACTCCTTTTTCATGCATATTTTGTTGAGTTGGGACTTTTTTATGTGAACATTATATCAGCTTCCGAGTTGGGTGCTGTATCCGGGACTCATGTGCTGCCACTCTAACATGCTCAGTAGTTGCTGTTTCCTTTTGTTCCTAATGGAACCAATGGAAGATGACGCTCTCTTTCCATTTGGTCACAAAGGATACATCACTGTTAACTTTGGTACATAACGTGGGAGCACCATGTAACAATATTTCATGTTAACTACAGTTTACTGTGTACTCTGCTAATGGACTGTTATATGCTGATCTCGAATCTGATAACAATTGTTTACAGTTGTCTCTTTTTTTCAATAAAATACTTTTTTGAATTTGAAAAAAAAAATAATTTTTAAATAGTTTTTCCTTAATGGGATTTAAAAAAAAAAAAAAAAAAGTAAAAGAAAAACTTTAAAAAGTATAGAAAAAATAAATAAAATACAAATACATTTTTAATAAAAAAAAGTTATTGTGCATACATTACACACACAAAAAACAACCTACACATATAAGGTATTTATATTACCATAATAACCTGCAGTGTGAAATGTGAATGGTGTAAAAAAATAAAAATAAAAAAAAAAGTTTAAAAAAATTCAGCAGTAATTTATTTGTAAATTTAAACCGTGCCCCCCCAAAAATTACAATTTCTCCCACATAAAACAAGTCTTCATACAACTGCATCACTTAAAAAATGAAAAAGTTATGACTGTTGAAACTACAAAAGTTTGCTGGTCCTTAGGGCTAAAAGGGTTAAGGAGTCCAGTGGGCATTTTAGCAGTGATTGACAGCCTTTCTTGTATGAGTGTACATACAAAGATAGCTGTCAATCACCGATAACAGCGTCTACTGGACTCAACCCAGAATTAGCAAGAATTTAAATTAATAAAGTACAAGTGCTACTGAACAATATATTAATCCGCTCAACTCTTTCTATCTTATAACGTGCTCCCAGTAGACCAGACCAGATAGCATGTTCCATGTGACATGTCCCTTTAAGTACTTTTTATAAGTCAACTTCAAAGTATGATTCCTCATGCAGAGTTTAATAGGATATGTGGTCAGCTCCAAATGAGGTTGTGTTCTGCTAGACCTTAGGAGCCATGATATCTTAGGGGTTGATTAGTGCTTTAGAGCATTGTCCCATCAGAGGATCATCTGGTACTCGTGTGGGCCATTCTGACCCTGTGTATGTATATACATATATAAATAAATATACTATATATGTAATTCTTTGGATCACTCCTACTCCTAGGTACATACAGTAACTAATCTCACAGTCACATACTGGAGACGTGGATTCCCGTAATCCGCTAATTTACAAGATTTCTAGCATTGGGGAACTGCTGAAAAAATGTAGCTCATGGAACACCTACCAATTCATTCTGTTTTATGGTTTTAATTTATGGCCATGACTGCCAGTCACTTTCCACAGTTTTTTCCATGCAAAAAAGCTCTTATTAGCAGTGGCTCCTATACCAAGAAAGGGTGTAGCCAGAGCAGGTGCTGAGGCAGCAGCCTCACTTAGTTCCTGATGTTTGAAGGATCAAAGGCCCTTCCTCCTTCTCAAAAGACACATGGCACATAGTTGTGGGTCCTGTTACAAATTATGCATTATGACCAAGAGCTTTAACTTACATCTCTGAAACCTGGCCATGGCATCTACGTGTGAGGTCCTCTGAAACATGTACTAATGCATCTCAAAAAATCAGAATATCATTGAAAATAAAAGGGGTTCTCCAGGAATCTCTTTATTAGTTATAGGGCTCACTAATGTATTATATTAAACCTTGTAATTTATACTGTAATGAGTCGATGCAATATATGGGTTTCTCTAATTGACTTAAATTATTGATATCACTTATCTTTTTCATTGATATTCTAATTTTTTTAGACGCACTAGTAACCGGCAACATCAACTAGCGTCTGCCCACCGGCCCCATAGACATTGATATGTCACCTCTCTCTACGGCGAGCAGGGAGAGGAGACGTAATCCATAGTTCTCTATGAAAACTGGGGATTACCATAATGACTGGGACGTATCTCGCCCCGTATTTAGCACAGTAGGACGTGAAATACGGGGTGAGATACGTCCCATTTTAAGCCGTGTGAAAATAGCCTATCAGGAATAACTAGGAACAGCAGAGCTGATATGCCAATCACTGTTGTAGAACCACTCACCGTCTGACCAGGAAGTGTGAGTCTGAAGCTGGCTGTGGCTCTGTGAAACCTCATTGTGAGACAACCCCTTTAACGTTTATTGCAGACACTTCATGCTCCTGAAATTTTTTGTTGACTCCACTTTCAGTTTAAGCCTCAATAGATTTATAGCTGCAGCTGAAGAGCCAGTTTACCCTTATTTTATCTATTTGCCTGTATCTTCTTCATAACGACGCTGCATATTTTACCAGTGTATATATAATTGATATTAATAATTCGAATGCACTTTAGGAAATGGTTTATTTTAGATTCTCCATGTTAGCCACCTGTGACAGTCATTTTCTAGATGAGATTTTAAAATAGCCAAACCATTAGTTTGTCATAAACAAGGTGCACGGAAAAGTAATTGCATCCTTTATTATTCTGAAGCTTAACATGTCTGCGACTGAGTCAATTATGAGTCCCTCATTTGGCTACTGAATGAAGTGCGTTCTCATGTCTTCATTTTACTCAACAAAGAGAGGAGGTATTTTCATGCAATGGCGATCGAGGTATCCTACTAATTAAATCCTCTCTCTCTCTGAAGAACCTGGCGCCATAGTTGCTATGAATTTCACCCAGAAATTGGAATACACAACATACGAAAGGATACTTATGACTAGGTACAGAGAAGGCAGAGTCTGGGGCGGACATACCATATGTGCGCTGTTTACAAGGGGCCTGACAGCAAAAGAAAATACCGGTGCTTCACGGGCATATTAGAATTCATAGAATCCTATAGCAAAATAAGTGGGCCCCACCATCTAATGATAGAAAAAAATTTAAAGGGAATGTGTCACCAAAAATGACTCATTGTTTAAGTGCCGTTTTTATGTTAAACACATATTTTAGGAATTTTTGGCTGTTTTTTTTTATTTTTCATATCAATAATTCTTAAATCCTATAGTTTTCACTTTGGCCACTAGGCCTTGCTTGCACTGCTTTAACAGCAGTCAGAGAGATACTTTACAGCAGCTTCATGCACCTAGGAACCTTGAGACTGGCTCAGTCCCATTGACTTCTATAGGAGAGTTTTCTAGTCATGTTCTGTGACCTGGGAAGAAATTGCTGTGCAGGGAGGGAGAGAAAGGGAACTGTGAAGTTTCCTCTTGTGACTGGTGGACCATGTGTTATCTATACATATTGGTGTCTCCTTTTATTCTAATCCCGTTTATACTGATATTGAGCAGGTTACTAAAAATCACGCTCACAAAACAAGAAGTGTCAGAATGATATTAGGCCTACTGGCCAAAGTGAAAACCGCAGGACTTAAGAATTATTAAAAAATATTGAAAGCGATATGAAAAATAAAAAAATATATAATCAAAAATTCTTAAAAAATGTGTTTAACATAAAAATGTGAGTTAAACAATAAGTTATTTTTGATTACATATTCCCTTTAAGGTATAAATTATACTGCCATATACTAGTACTTCTCCAAAAATTAGAATATCATTAAAAATTAAAGGTGTTCTCCAAGATCTTTTTATTTGTTAGAGGGCTCACAAATGTATTATATTAAACCTTGTAATTCATACTGTAATGAGTCTATACAATATATGGGTTTCTCTATTTGACTTAAATTATTGATATCAATTATCTTTTCAGAGATTTTCTAATTTTTTGCGATGCACTAGTATCAAAGATCTCACATAGTACGGTAGTGCCAGATAGCAGAAATCCAACAGTTTTTATTCCATAAAAAATGTATGATGTTCCTGCATCTGAGTGGGCCCCCCTCAACCTCTGGGCCCATAACAGCTGCTATGGCTTTAGTCATGCCAATGCCATGGTTTATACTATCTACTAAATTCCAATTACTTTGTGTTTTGCATTGATTATATCATCAACATATTCCACAGCACTGTACACAGCACTCCCAAGGGCTAGTTTTATAGGAAGTCAAGTGAATAAACCTGTTTTTGGCTTGTCAGAAGAAACTGCAGTAAACCAGATTTATACAAGTGTTTTTTTATCGGTATTTTGTCTGTATGAATACGATGTGTTTTACGTATACCAAGGTCTAGGTCTGTATGAAACTTGCCCTTGCAAACATACAAACTGCATGAAAATATTGCCTACGGTAAAACCTAGGAGCCCAGTCCTGCAGGATCTCAGTGGTGATAAGCACTGAGCCAAAAAGAGTTACTTAGCTGTATAGTTAGTACGCTTGAAAAATACAAATGTCCATGAAGTTCAACCAAGGGTGGGGGAAGATGTGGATGAAGGAAGGGGCACAGGTAACTATCACTGCTCAAAACCAAAGAAGCTTTGGGATTTGTCCAGTTTTTGTGCCTTGCACATGGCTGCGGGGGGGACGGCTTTTCTCCGCAATGAGCAGAGAAAAGCCCTCCCCCTTCCCATTGACATGTTCATATTCCGTCCGAAAAACGAGCAGAAGAATGAATATAAACAATGTATTTAGGGCCGCCGGCGGTTTGAAAAATCGCCGGGCAGAAAACCCGTGCAGTGGGGACTGCTGCGCGGGTTTTGCATAGCGATCCGTGTAAAAGTTTGCAGCCGGTTTTTCAGACAGTTTGCAAAACCACAAACCGTCTGAAAAACTGTCCGCAAACCGATGCCGTGGGGACATGGCCTAAAAATCAAGACAAAATAATAGCTCAGAGATTAGATGCAACTATTAAAAAGAAAATACACATATGGAAGTAACTGGTGTTACTACATATCACTTAACAAAACCACATAACACATTCATGTGGAATGACCATTTAGCAAAGTCATATGAAATAATGAAGTTGGAGATTATTCCAGCATTGTAGGGAATCCTTTTCACCAGAAAAATCCTACAGTTTTTGATAAATAATATCGGGATATTCGTCCCAGCTTTAATTCAACTCTCCACGCCCTGTATTCAGATGTCGCAAAATTGAGCTAATTAAAAGAAAGAAATTGGAAAAAAAGAATATAGCCTCAGTTAATTCTCTTAATTTTCCTTTCCTAATTGACATAGGAACTTCCCCGACAAAGACGCCACACCCTATTGAATGAAAACCCTACAAAAACTTAAAGGGGTTTTGCCACGATGTAATGTTGACGTGGGATCCTCCAAAATGTTTATTTAATCACTTTTCTAAATATATGTGATTAAAAAAAGTGCAGTCTGAGAGAGCTACAGGCTGCTTTACCTGCCCTTAGTTACTTAAAAGCTTCTATTAGATACGACCTGACAAGAGCTGCTGGCCGGGCTTGCGCAGAGCACACTTCTTATCTGATGAAAGGGAGCTGAAGAGGCTTTCAAGGGGCTGGGGAGAAATATGTTGTCTTTTGTATACAGAATCCACTAGTAAGTGTGATACTAAGTAGATCACCTGCTTTTATTGATGATGGGACATGAAGAGCTTCAGCTGCGTGGAGAAAGCTGTTGTTTTTTTTTATATAGATCGACTAGTGAGTGTATTACTGACTAGATCCTGCTTTATCTCATGACAGAGAACATGAAGAAGCTTTCAAGGCACCAGGTAGAAATATGTTGTCTTTTGTATACAGAATCCACTAGTTGAAGTGTGATTATCTGAGTAGATCCCTGCTTTATCTGATGACAGAGAACATGAAGAAGCTTTCAAGCTGCTGTGGAGAAAGCTGATGTCTTTGTATACAGAATCCACTAGAGGTAGTGTGATTATGTGAGTCAACATTTCACACGATCCCTTATGCATGGCTCTGTGCTCTGACCAGCTCTCTCTCTCTCAGCTCAGTCTTGGCTTGTTTACTTTTGCTTATTAGCAGATATGGCACGTCCTGGCAAAACCCCTTTAACTATGCTGTAATCTGTGTCCAAAATAAATAATAGAGCACAACGCATTCCCCTATAAGGTTAATCTGTTTCATCAGGGGAACAAAAGTGGACCTAAAAAGTGAGCCATGGTGCTGAACAGAAAAAAGACACTGCCTCCCCACTGGTATAGTGGCAGTTTATGACACAAAGTAATGGGGCATAGGTCATTGAAAACTTTGTTTCGCCTTATTGATCCAAAATATGGAACCCATAAGGCATGGTCAACTTTATGGTCATCTACAACCTGCTTTTAGAGAGCTAAACTAGAAAGGATTGTTACTGAAATGGGTTGTCTTACTGTGCTGTTTTACAGAGCCACAGCCAGCTTCAGACTCACTATTGATTTATGGGGGTCCCAGAGAGCTACCCATCACAGATATCTTTTAGACCTGAAAAACAGGACCATGGACGTTAACTGGTTGTCTCCTCATGCTATTTTACAGAGTCAAAGTCAGCTTTTGGCTCGCACTTCCTAGTCAGGTTGTGGAAGGCTCTACAGCAGTGACTGAAATAACAGCTCTTCTGTTCCTAGCTAAGCCTGTTACAATGACATGACTGCTTGAGGTTTGTAAACTATAGTGCAAATAACTACAGGGGTAAAGCTTGTCAGTAATGAAAACAAATTCCCTCCTTTCAGATAAGCCAGGCAGAGAGTGATGCCACCATCCCAGGCACTGCTATAACCTGTTAGAGCAGAGAGAGGTGGACAGTAACTAGGGAAGTTTTTGTACAAAAGTAGGTTTGCTCTAACTTTGAAGGAAAGAAAAATCGGAACAGCAATGTATTTGGTAATAGTTTTTATTTACCTTTGCCTACATATTTAAAGCTATTGCACACAAAAAAGTGAAATTTGCCAGCTCGACACCTCACTGCTCGCAGACTGCACAGATCCATGCGATAGGCAACCAAAGACAACATATATGGTAAGTGACTTGGTGATTCAGGAAAACGTGCCACTTTTTTAATCGCTTTTTCAATAAAGGAAGACTCTGATGTTAAAGATTGCTGGATCATCAAGTCACTTTCCATATATTTAAAACTAATCAATAAAATTGGAACACCCCTTTACGGACCTTCCTTTTTAAAACAAAAAAAAAATTGCTCTGTATCATTGCATTGTTCAAGGATCCTGTCAAATCTGAAGTCATACAATCTGTCTGGTTTTATGTGTTGCTGGTAATGGTGAACCATATTAAATGCACACATTGATGCGCCCCACAAAATAATAATTTGACCTACAATGAAACGGGGTCCTTATAGTTTGGTACATAGATGGTCCAAAGGCCTCAAATGTAATATACCTGTAATATATCTGTTGTCAGTTACATACATGTTCTTAGTAATCACAGTTGTGATTGTGTCACTAACCTTGTTTTCTTGTCTTTCCAGGGTTGGTTAAACTAGGTGTTCACTGTATAACGGGACAGAAAGTGGCAATAAAGATTGTAAACCGAGAAAAGCTTTCAGAGTCTGTCTTAATGAAGGTAGGTGCACAATATAGCTCATATTTACTGTTTGTGGATCCCACAAATTCAAGATTTCATAGTGTTTATGGTGACAGTGCTGCTTTGCTTGTTCTAAGTAAGTGGAACAATAGGGTGGAAAGTACTGGAGACAAGCTCCTAAGGTCTATGGCTGTTTTACAACTTACCCTGTTATTCAGAAATTAGTAAGAGTCTGAACTTTCATATCCCTCTGATGGCATGCTCTGGCATATCACTTGAACGTGTTAGAAGGTGTTTATATGGTGGTTCCCATTAATGTTTTCCTCTAGGCAGCGGCATAACTAGCATTCATAGTGCCCCTCAGCAAAATTAGACATGGGTCCAATGCCTAATGATGGTAAACTCAAGCAGCAGTATAGGTAACAATAATAAAGGCTATAAATTATAGTGCTATATATCAGAGAGCTAACATAGTGGTAGGTAGCAGAAACTCCATATTATCTATGAAATGGTACAATGTTTTTACACCCAAATTCTGGTAAGGGACGCCCCAAACCCAGATTTTTTCTTTAACTGTAACTATAAATGTAAATGGGTTTGGTAAGCTTAAACAATATTAAGGGCTTAACTTAAAGAGTACCTATCACCTCCACACAAACACTCAAAAATGTATAGTAGATTTCCTTAAATACATGTCATTAGCAAATCAGAGGGTTTCCCTCAGTATTAAAGGGACACAGGTTTTACTTTCACTTTGTAACTCAGGAGATCCCGATCTAGAAGGAATCATTCTGTGGGAGTTACCAACTGTCCAGTGGGAGCTGAGGACATAGCTGCTTGTACAGGCTGATCTGAATCTCTCACTACATACACTGCAGCGGGCACACCACACTGTGTGGCAGAGTTTATCTGTTTCTTTAGCCCCCTCCTCCATAGCACACTGGCATCTATATTTCACTGCTACTGGTGTGCACATGATGTAGACTTACAGACTCCCCCCAGTGCATCTATATTACACTGCTGCTGGTGTGCACATGACATAGATTTACAGGCTCCCCCCAGTGGCATCTATATTACACTGCTGCTGGTGTGCACATGACGTAAACTTACAGGCTCCCCCCAGTGCATCTATATTACACTGCTGCTGGTGTGCACATGGCGTAGACTTACAGGCTCCCCCCAGTGCATCTATATTACACTGCTGCTGGTGTGCACACGACGTAGACTTACAGGCTCCCCCCAGTGCATCTATATTACACTGCTGCTGGTGTGCACATGACGTAGATTTACAGGCTCCCCCCAGTGCATCTATATTACACTGCTGCTGGTGTGCACATGACGTAGACTTACAGGCTCCCCCCAGTGCATCTATATTACACTGCTGCTGGTGTGCACATGATGTAGACTTACAGGCTCCCTCCAGTGGACTCTCCTAGTTCAAAAACAGTTACTTTCACACAACTGTCAACACAGAGAGCCAACAAGCTGTCATGTGGCGACTTGGGCCGTCCTCAGAGCCGTCTTAAAGGGCCAGCGCTTTTAAAAAAAAACTTAATTACAGGTGAAATGCTTTGATTTTCATAATGAAGCATATTTGAGAAAGTTTTGTATTTTAGTCTTCTGTTACTTCATGAGGTTTCTCTGGAGGTGATAGGTCATCTTTTGCCTCCTTGCGTCAAAACGATCGTCACTTTTTTATTTTTTCAATGACACAGTTGTATGAGGTCTTGTTTTCTGTGAGAGAAGTTATACTTTTTGGGGGAATAGTTTAAATTCACTTTTAATTATTTCAGAATTTGTTTTAAATTTTTTCTTTTTAATTATTTTTTTACAACATTCACATTTCACACTTAAAAACATGTTAGATTAATTCTTCAGGTTATTACGGTCATGTAGATACCTAATATGTGTCTTTTTTTTGTGTGTGTAATGTATGCACAGTAATTTTTTACTAAATATTTTTTTTTATTTTATTATTTTTTATTTATTTTTCTACACTTTTTATGTTTTTAACTTTTTTTTTTAAATCCCATGAAGGGATAACTATTTTAAATGTTTTTTTACACTTAGTAATGTACTAGCATATTACCCTATGTCTGCAGCGATGGGTGCTGGGCGGTCGTTAAGGGGTTAAGGTCCAGCAATGTGACACTCTCATTGAAGTGTACCTTCCAGTCTAACCTCTCATCCGATGTCATGTTCAGTTACTTCACCATAGACCCAATGTTACATATATCCATTTGTGCCGTTGGAATTAATGGCCAACACCACTTCCAGTTACTGATACAGTGAGCTTATGTTAAAGGTGATGTCAGATTCAACATTCAACATAATTTCCAGTAACCAAAATATTAACCTCTACCGTCATTGGATATACTAGTATGTCCTGGTGGTGGTAAGACGCTGCATAGTCAGCGGGTATTGGCTGCTAATCGGAGCTGACACACACCGGTAACAGCATGGAATGGAGCCGGCTCCATTCTTTGCTGCTTAACCCCTTAGAAGACACGGCGATCGCGGCCACAGTGTCTAAGCGAATAAGAAATGGTGCTGTGAAGGCTTCCATCACCGCCATGTTTTTTGTTTTACTACTTCCTGCCCCAGGTGGGCAGTAGTAACACCACCATCTTTATCCACCATATTGCATTATTTATACAATGCATTAGTCTGAATTAATGATTGAGCCACCTAGTTGTCACGCTTCCTACAGGGACTCTTTG
Source organism: Phyllomedusa bahiana (assembly GCA_025379985.1). NCBI lineage: Eukaryota > Metazoa > Chordata > Amphibia > Anura > Hylidae > Phyllomedusa > Phyllomedusa bahiana. The sequence continues at coordinate 54,928 of JAODAL010001723.1, read as the reverse complement.
TTAAAGTACAAAAAAATCACCACCCTTTTGTCATTTTAAAAAAAAAAAAAAAAAGTTACACATAAAAACTGGAATAAAAGTGACCAAAATGTTGCATGTATTCCAAACTGTTACCAACAAAAAGTACACTTCAGCCTGCAAAAATTTCCCCCTAACTCAAGTCCGTAGGTAGAAGTACAAAAAAGTTATTGGTTGCAGACAATGGTACCATTGTACAAAACTGAAAAATAGAAAACGTTTGGATTTTTTTTACAGTACGAAAACATAATGAAAACCCTACATGCATTGCTGGATTCATATCAACTTGTAGAATACAGATAATCAATAATACCGAAGATTGAACACCTTAAAAACAAAACTTCTGCAAACATGGCACAAGTACTTTTTTTTACATTTTGTACCCTCCAATTTTTTTTAAAATTTCCCAGCATATTCTATAGTAGGATGAACAACACCATTAGACATATGAGAGCTTTTATTTTACGGAACAAGATATACTTTCTATGTAGATGAAAAAATAAAAAAGGTATGGCTCTAGGAAAAAAGAACGTGACAAAAAAAAAAGATGAGGTTAAAGGGGTTATCCATGGCAGAGAAAAAAATAATGCTCATAGAGTCACATTAAAAAAAAAACCTACACTCACCTTTCCGTGGTCCTCGGCTCCAGCACTGCGTCTTCTACTTCCAAGTGCGGACGTCACTGCGGCAGCATCTGATTGGCTGCAGCAATCATGTGTGCCTCTAATTTACATCACTGTTCAGAAGTGAACAGCTCCAAATGGAAAAGCATGTGACCAGAGCAGCCAATCCACGGCTGTAGCCCGTTCAGAAGTAGAAGACTGGAACCAAGGACCATGGGAACATGAGTATAAGTTTTTTTTTTTTAAATGCAACCCCTGAAGCACCTAGAAGGATGTAACTGGAACTAAGATTGGATAGGACCTCAGGCTTTACATTAAACGAGTCAATCTCACCATGCTGCTTCACAGCGCCAAAGCAGCTTAGGATGCATGCATTGTGTCTCTTCCTGGTTAGGCTATGGGTGGTTCTATAGCAGTGATTAGCATATTAGCTCTCTATTCACAGAGCTCTTTGCAAATTATCTAGACTAATCAGCAGACAAAATATTTATACAAAAACTTGAGAAGTTCATACTTTTATTTACAGTTGGAGGCATATTTCATGATAGAAAATGTGCCATTTCAGCACTATGGTTAAAGGAGCAACTAATGACACTAAGGCCTTGTTCACACGGCTTATTCTGCCGCGTATTGGCGCCGTACTGCGCGCCGGATTTGCGCTTCAGTACGGCGCCAATCCGCGGCAGCAATTACGGTAATCCACTGCTCTCATGAGAACAGTGGAATCCTCGCTCCTCCCGCTCGGCGAATCCGCCCCGGGGGGAGAAAGTGACATGCACATTATTTTCGGCGCGGACGCGCCGTAAACAAAGCATTGTCTATGGGGCCGGGAGCGGCGCCCCCGCACGCTTTCCGGGCCCCCCCCCCGCCCCTTTTTCACCGGGTTTGTGCGCTCAATACGGCGCACAAATCCGTCGGGAATAAGCCGTGTGAACACGGCCTAAAGGTATGTTCAGGCAATTTATAGCAGGCATATAGTGGTACATGCTGTTCACGTCACTATATGCCTGATGTTTTGGAAGTACACCCTGGTCAGCAAGTACTTCTAAAGCGTTCCGGCCAGCCCCATCAACTTTCACTTTCCCATGTCACTTCTTTCTGCCACCGCACAGTATGCATCAGGGAAAACACCAAGTAATCCTAGCTCTCAATGAGTGCTATGATTTACCGTATTTGTGGGCGTATCGGGCGCATCGGGCGTATTTAAGCACAACTACACCTTGAAATACGTCCTGCAAAGACGCCGTGTGAACATACCCTAATAATGAAAGGATCTGGAAGAAGAGACAGCACTTGTAGAAACTTCTGTGCACTTAGATTGTTCATTGTATTGATCTCCAACAACTTAAAGGGGTTTTGCCACGATGTATTGTTGACGTGGGATCCTCCAAAATGGGTATTTAATCACTTTTCTAAATATATGTGATTACAATAAGTGAAGCCTGTGAGAGCTACAGCATTCCATTTCCCCCTTAGTTTCCTGAAAGTTTATATTAGACAGGACCATTACACTGACAGGAGCTGATCTGGCCGCGCTTGCGTGTTTGCCTTTTATCTGATGACAGTGAACATGAAGGAGTTTGAAAGGGGGCTGGGAGAAAGTACATTTAAATGAGGTTGTCTGCTGTATAGAGCATCCACTGTTGTAATGTTATTATTTGAGTAAACTTTAGAGACGCTCCCTGCTTCCTCACTCTCTGCTCACCCCCTCCTCTCACCCCTGCAGCCGTTCATGACTCAGCATGCATTGTTTATATTCTCCCCTGAGCAGATAAGAGGTAAGGAACTTACTTCGTGGCAAAACCCCTTTAAACCACATTTCTGGTGACTGAACTCCCTGCCTCAGGCTTGGTTGCTGTAAACCTGAGGAAGGGTACTGGGGCACCTGAAATTCTGCTTAAATACAATAAACAACTTCCTCTGAGCGCTGTCTCCCCTTCTGAATTTAGGCGAATAAGAACCTGTGACTGAAGGAACGCAAGGCACATGCGCCTGTCATTATAGGAGGCACCTTAAGCTGACCAAAGATAGGAGGAAATGCTCAAAGTACACCCATATTACGCTTGTGTGACACTTATCTCAGTATTTCATTACACACACTTTCTTCAGCAAAGAGAGGGAGGGATTTCAGGTGTTTCTAATGGAGTCTTTTGGTGTCATTTTTTTATATTGTTACATTTTGTATATGCACTTTTTCCTGGAGTTATTAAAGTCGTACAGAGAAGCCTATAGAAAATAAAGGTACCAACCCACCCCCCCCCCCCCCCCCGCCCCCCCCACCAATAAAAAGTGATACCTAGAGCATGCTGTGCTCTGGGGGAAAAACTCACTGCTCAGGGAGGAGTCAAAACTACTGACAGCACTAGAAAGTTGAGGTGTAAACAGCATTGGACTGAGGTGCCTGGGGCTCAGCAGTTGAGTTGATTATTAAGGTTCACCAACGGAGTTGATTCATGGGCCCCACCAATGGAGATGATTCATGGGCCCCACCAATGGAGATGATTCATGGGCCCACCAATGGAGATGATTAGTGTTGAGCGATTATTATCGACAAAGTAGAAATCGGCACAGTTTTTATGTTTATCGAAATTTTTAGATCATGCGATAATTTAGTGTAAAATCTGTGCATCATCTATTAATATCGGCCCTTTTCGGCACATCCTGTCATTTAGGCGCCAGCAACTCAGCTACAGAATAGAAGCAGGGTGAGATGTGAGTGCGACGTCATGACTGGGATGTGTATTGGGTGCATTGCTAGAAAAATCACATGACCTCGATTTAATAGAACAGCCCTTCCTTGTTCACCTCATGTGTCTCTCATGCGTCTCATAAGCAGTAGGACGAGCGCCTGGCCTGAGGCCAAACAGCTCAGCGAAAATTTTATCTATTTCTTCCACAGAAAAGCCTTACTGTTTTAGCTGTGATCCTTACAACTTAGTTAATTAGAGATTGGAAGATTTTATGTAGTTAGGTAGAAATTTTAAAGAGCATCTACCGCTGTAAGTCACGGGAGGAGCGGGGGGGGAGGGGGGGCTGGGGCCCGAGGGCGAACACCGACAAGCTCTATAAAGAACACTGGATAAAGTTCACCAAGACTTAGTGTAGACATTACACTGCAATAGCTTTATTATTAACAGTTTTTCGACTGAAATATTTACCTGGATATTGGGGACTGAACTTATATTAGGATACACATCTTTTTCTAGTAACTGCAGGTCTCTTTGTTAGGTGCAAACTCCACTTTAATTATCAGTATATCATTTCAGATAGGTTTTTGGGGGTTCATTTTATTTTGCACATTCCACCTTTGTTGGATATATCCACCGTTGCATTTAAATTAGAATCCAGCAATTCTGTATTCCAGCTCACAGGTTGTTAGGGGGCCAAAATACCTTTTATTATCCGAATACATTACAGATACGTGTTTTTTCACTTTGGCGCACTACAGCTTTGTCAATGGGCACCTTGCATCTTAAATTTGAATGCAGCAATTTTGTATCACCGCATGTGAAATTGAAAGGTGCCAAAAATACCTTGTATTATCCGACACATTTCAGATACGTTGTATTTTGACTTTGGCGCACTACAACTTTGTTCATTGAGGCACCTTGCGACTAAAAGTGAATACTGCAATTTGTAGTCACCACAGGGAATTGAATAGGTGCCAAAAAATACCATTTATTATCCGAATAGCATTACAGATACGTGTTTTTTTGACTTTGGCGCACTACAGCTTTTGATCATAGAGGCACCTTGCACTTAAATGTGAATACTGCAATTTTGGTAGTCACCACAGTGAATTTGATAGGTTGCCAAAAATAACTTGTTATTATCCGAATTACCATCTCTTCAGATACGTGTTTTTTGACTTTGGCGCACTACAGCTTTGTTCATTGAAGCACCTTGCACTTAAATGTGAATACTGTGCAATTTTTGTAGTCACCACAGGAGAATTATAGGTGCTAAAAAACCTTTTATTATCCGAATACATTACAGATACGTGTTTTTTACTTTGGCGCACTACAGCTTGTTCCATTGAGGCACCTTGCACTTAAATGTGAATACAGCAATTTTGTAGTCACCACAGGTGAATTGAAAGTTTGCCAAAAATACCTTGTATTTATCCGAACACATTTCAGATACGTGTAGTTTAGACTTTGGCGGCACTACAGCTTTTTTCAATGAGGCAACTTGCACTTAAATGTGAATACTGTAATTTTGTAGTCACCACAGTGAATTGGATAGGTGCCAAAAAATACCTTTATAAACCGAATACATACGATACGTGTTTTTTTCACTTTGGCGCAGGCCAGCTTTTTTGTTGATAGATCTACTTTGCAGTTAAATTGATATACACAATTTTGTAGTCGCCACAGGTGAATTGATAGGTGCCAAAAAATACCTTTATTATCCGAATACACAATACAGATTACTGTTTTTTGTGTGCACTTTGCGCACTACAGCTTTGTTTCATTGATGGCACCTTCACTTAAATGTGAACACAGCAGTTTTTGCATGTCACGCACAGGGTGATAGAAAGGTGCCAAAAATACCTTGTATTATCCGAATACATTTCAATATGTTTTTTTTTTCACTTTGGCGCAGGCCAGCGTTGTTGATAGATCTACATTGCGTTTAAATGTGAATGCAGCAATTTTGGTTTTGATTTGAGGGATTTGAGAATAGCTTGTGATTCGCCGTCTTTTAAAAAGCGACTTCCCAAAAATCTTCCATACCATCTCAAATTTTTATATTTCTGACATGGAGCGAAATGTCAGGTGGTAAGGCGAGCAAAGGAGGGGTAGGACATGGAGGTAAAGTGTACGATAGAAGGTGCTCCTTCCAGTGCTGGCAACAACACGCATGCCAGCGGATCGTCGTTGCAGGACTGTCAGGCCTGCATCGCTGGGTCAGGGCCCCCGTAAAATCTCAGTAATGAACATCTTCGCCAAATTGTCCTTCCAGTGTTTAATCAATCTGCATCCAGCAGTCTTACGCCCCTCGTCCCTCCCGTCACGGCCACAAATGTCGTTGATCAGCATCATCAGCATCTGTCCCAACATGAAGCAGCCCAAATGTCAACTCCGTGTACCCACCACTGTGGATAATCCATTTATCCTGAAGACCTCTTTGATTGCCAAAATGCGGTTGGGGTCAGAAGGCATGTCAAAAAATCAAGAGGCCAAAGATGATGATTTTCTCTGCTCTGACGCCATTTACTGATTGCCATAAGAGGAGGAGAAGGAAGCTCGGTCAATTGGCAAAAATCCCGGGCGGGGTGGCAACGCCTTGCAGTCCCTCTGTGCTTAGTAGCCCGCAGCTCCTTGATGCAGAAATGTCAGGAACGACGAAGTCACCTTTTGTTATGACTGTTGATGACGACATTGCGGATCCAACGTTGGTTCATTTCAGCAATAATTTGCTTGCGAGCGCTTCATCACTGGACGAGGAGGAAGACGATGGGGTAGTGTCAGTACGGGTTCCGCCTCAAAAAGGAAGGGCGATCACAGGAGTCGCTGATATGATTCCCGCCAGGCCACGGTCAGCGCAAACCCCCTTCCCTCGCTATTCGCCTCAAAAAGGTCCAGGACCTCTCAGGGCGCTTGGCCGCTTTGAGGAAGCCTGTTATTCACCCACGATGTCATATGCCGCCTTTTGGCCGTAAACGCATAAGTAGAGGCAAGAACCTTAGGAGGTTAACCACCACCAACTTGTCTAGTCACAAGGCAGCGAATGCATAGTTGAATTGAGGGAACACTTGGCCAAAAAAGGCCAGACCGACGCCGGGCCTCCCACCACTGTCAAACCCTCTGTCTCCCCTCCTCCGCCAACCACCAAGCTTCCTCAGCTTCCCATGCTCTCAGAGTCATGATCATGATCAGCCTCCGCTTCAGCCTCCACCGACGCCCGGATAACCATCAGCACCACCAGAGACTCCATCCTACCCCTCTCCTTCCGCCAGTTTGATGACCTGCACGCCGTACAGCGGCCAGTCTAGCAGCCAGCCTTCTGCCTTACCAGGTTTGGGACAAAGAAACACTTTAAACCCAAACCATCCCAACGCCAAAGCCTGAATGTCGGCATTGCCAGCTTTTGGCCTTGGAAATGTTGCCTTTCCGTCTTGGTAGAACAACAGATGGTTCCGCCACGTCATGGCCCTTGCCTGCCCCAATACCAGATCCGAAGCAGGCATTTCTTTGCCAGAAAAGCCGTCCCCTGCCCTGGCCAGCCACGTGTCATCTAAAATTTCAAGGCACGTTTTCTGCATCTGTGGCCGAAAGTCCCATCTGACCACCGAAGCATGGACTAGTAAGCACGGCAAGGCTCCCCGCTATATCTCTGTGGACAGCTCACAGGTGAGCTGGGTGGATGTCTCTGGGGGTGACGGTGGCTCTCAGGCTGCAGCGCACCTCTTCATAACGCAGGGATGGTGTCAGGGTTCTTTCCCGCCAAGGTCCTCTGTTGGCATCACGTGCCCAGAGAAACCGAGGCCGTGTTTAAATTAATCTGTCTTGAGACCGTCCACACCGAGGTCCAGGAGCTGTGGACGGCTCTCCGCACGAGACCGAGCGCTGCTGGGTGCCAAGAACATTGGTGCCAGGCAAGTGGTGTGGCGATAACGGGCAAAAATCTGCTGGCCACCCTTAAGATCATAGGCTGGAGCACATCCCTTGCCTGGCACATGTCATGAACCTTGTCCGTCCAGAAATTTTCTAAAGAGCTACCCCGGTCTGGACTGCCTGCTGATGAAGGCTCAAGTCTAAGTTCGCCACCTCCGCCGTTCGTACCCTGCTTTGTCCCGCATGGCTGCGTGCAGCGTCAGCTCGGCCTCCCCGTCAACCGTCTCTTGTTGACGGGCAACACGCTGGTATTCCCACCCTCCAAATGCTCCAGCGATTTTGGAAGCAGAGCTATTTCATTACGCAGTAAGAATTGACACATGGCCTGACAAGCACGGAGCGACCCGGAGTGTTGAGCCACCGAGAGTGAGGCAGGGTGAAAGAGCTCTGCACATCCTTGCCAGTTTTGAAGAACCACCAAAATGGTCAGTGCGGACAATCCCTTGTCCAGGCTATGAGTCATTGTGGTGATCTAGTTCTGGAACGACTCGTTGGACACGCTGAAACATCAGGTCCCACCAGCGACGGAGGAGGAGACGGACACAGATGGCGGACATGGAGCCTTTCTCTCCGCGAAATCCACAAGGCCCGACAGTTTCTCAATTTATCAGTCTCCATTAGGCAGTTGGTTCTGAGTCCAGGGCTTTGCAAGGCACGCATCAGCTCTCAGGGTGCATCATCTGAGGCAAGTCAGGGCTGTCGTTGAAGCTGTGCCGGAGAACGAGGAGGAGGAGGAGAAGGTATTCCTAGACGACCGACGTTACCGACGTCCCTGCCTTGAAAGAGGTTGGCGCGTAATTTGAGCGGAGGAGGAAGATGAGGAAGATAGTTTGCTATGTGCCCCTCGACCTCAGAGGCTTGGGAAATCAAGACTCCATTCTCTCAAATGGAGGATGTGGCTTGGTTCTCCATTTCCCTCCAACAGATCCTCGCATTAAGGCCATCAAAATAACAACAGTTACTGGGTGGCCACCCTCCTGGAAATCCCCGGTACAAAAACAAAACTCCAGCACTTCTTCCACCCACCCAAATAGAGAGTAAAATGCAGGAAATGGAGACCTTGCTGAATGATCACTGGAGACATCTGTTGTTTCGCTTCACTTTCTTCAAATGTCACAGGTGGAACAACATCAGCGACGGACAGCAGTAAGAGTGCCAAGTAGCCGTAGCGGCAGCACAGGGCAGGCAAGGTGGCAGAGCCTAATGGTACCTCTGGCAATCTTTATTTACCACCTCATCCAACGCATGCAATGCGGGCATCACATCCAACACACAGAGACAGCTTAAGATCATGGTGCAAGACTATCTGCGTCTCAACACCAATGTTTTTGTATGTGTTCCGGACTCCAATAGACTTCTGGGTATCCAAAATGGACGAATGGCCAGCTCGCTCGCCGACGCCATAGAGGTGTTGTCCTTGCCCAGCAGCCAGCGTCATATTCTGAGTCACCTTCCAGCACAGCCGAGGAGTCATTTACAGACAAACGCATCGTTTTCCACAGATAATGTGTATCGTTTGACTTTCACAAATGAATCAGGCATGGTGTCTGATGATGTTGTGACCCCAATTGCTGAGGTCACCGATTAGTTTGCCGGTCTAACTTCACATTCATCTTCAAACAGTAATGGTCTCTTGAAAACTTTTTTAAAAGTGATATTTCTTACTGGCAATTTTTAATTCTCTTTTCCCAACAGTTCATTTTGCTGGTTTTGATGTGCGGAAACTGTAAAAGACACCAAGGTTTCATGACAACACCGTATTTCCATTTACTTACATTATCTTAAGAAGTTTTCGCCTTGTCCATGGTTTGGAGGACATGTTGCAGTGAGATACAGCTATAATTATGTCTTTGGAACAGAAATGTGGCTTTTAAGTGGCATTCTCCCCTCACAATATTAATAGTGTCTGAGAAGTCATATTTATAAATTTTTGGGGTCATGTAGCTGTGAGATACAGCAATACTCATGGTCCTTTGGAACAGAAATGTGGCTTTTAAGTAGCATTTCTCACCTCACAATTTTAATATGGCTGAGAAGCCATATATTTATAATTTTTGTGGTCATGTTAGCTGTGAGATACAGCAATAAACATGGTCCTTTGGAACAGAAATGGGCTTCTAAGTGGCATTTCTCCCTCACAATTTTAACAGTGGCTGAGAAGTCATTTTTATAATTTTTTGGTCATGCTGCTTGAAATGCAGCAATACTCAGGGTCCTATTATAAAAAAATGTTTTTTCTAACAACATTTGTTTCTTCACAATTTTCCAAAGTGGCTCAAGGGTCAATGCTTTGAATATTTGGGGCATTTTGCTTTGAAATGCAGCTATACTACAGTCCTATAAAAAAATGTTTTTTTCTAACAGACATTTGTTCTTCACAATGTCCAAAGTGGCTCAAGGGTCATGCTTTAATTTTTGGGGGCATTTTGCATTTGAAATGCAGCTATACATACAGGTCCTATTATAAAAAAATGTTGTTTCTAACAGACATTTGTTCTTCACAATTGTCCAAAGTGGCTCAAAGGGCATGCTTTGAATTTTTGGGGGCATTTGCTTTGGAAAGCACTATACTACAGGTCCCTATTTGTCACGTCAAGGGAGGTGCAGTGAGCCCTAACATTGAACCTAGCCCACTGTCCCTGCCTAACTTGACGTGCCTGCCCTAGGCGCAGACGCAACTGGGCGACAGTCCGAGTGTTGTTATATCTGGGGCCGTCAGAAGCAAGAAAAGTCAGACAGTCCGGGTCAATATCGATAGGAACGCCAAAGCCACAAATCAGAAACCAGAGGAATAAACGTAAACAAGCAAGGTCAAAAGACAAACGAAGAAAAGCACAAAATCAGGAGAGCAAGCGGGTGTCAGGAGAACAAGCCAGGTCAGGTACACAGATAAAGCAAAACACAATAAACCGAAACAGGTAACACGGAGGTAGCCAGGAATATCACAGGCCAGCAGTCAGCTTTCGGGGATTTAAATGGGAGTCCTGGTACCCCCCCGCAGCTGATTGGACGGCCTCGGGTCCCCATTGGCGGGTGCACCCCCCCCTTGGGGATGGGGGGCCCCTGTACTCCAAGCTGTCAGCAGCAATTATCAGGGAGGGAGGCAATCAGCTGTTGCAGCCTGTCTGCAGTCTGACACGTTTAGGGGACATATTATAAAAAAATGTTGTTTTTACAGACATTTGTTTTTCAAATTTCCAAAGGGCTAAAGGGTATGCTTTGAATTTTTGGGGGCTTTTGCTGTGACATCACATACTACATCCTTTAAAAAAATTTTTTTTTCTAAAGAATTTGTTCTTCACAATTGTAAAAAGGGGTCATGGGTCATGTTTTAAATTTTTTGGGGGGCTTTTTCTGTGATTTTGCGCTTACTACAGGTCCTTTTTAAAAAAAAATTGGGTTTTCTAACACTTTGTTCTTCACAATTGCAAGAGGGGCTAAAGGGGTGTGGTGCTGTCAAAACGGAATGGTAACACTGTTAATGGAACATATTGCAAAATGACTTTTTTTTGCAAGATCTTTAACATACAGCATCCCTTTTTGAGACAACCCATTTAATACAAAATTAAAAAAAAAAAAACAAAGACATGGGGGATTCCCCCTATTTTAAAAATGTGTTTTCTAAATTAAACTATAAAAAACTTGCATGTACAAAATAGCTGGTAAAAAATTCCCTGAATTGTACAAGGGAGGTACAGGAAAACTTGACCAGATGTAGGTTATTCAGAGGACATGGAGTATTGGGGCAGGGGGACAGAGAACAAAGTACAGAGACAATTTCCTCCAGCACTTTGAGTAAAATGAGAAAAAGAATGCCAAGAAAAAAGGGCACCGGGGTGGAACGGGAGCGTTAACCACCAGTATTTCCAAGTGAAGCTAAATTGGTCCGCCCCTCTACGGGGGGCAAGCGCTACCCAGGACAGGGACAGTATATGTCCAGTGAAACTAAAATGGGGGTTGAAAGACTCCTTTTTCCGGCACTTTTTAATCTGGGGTCATGCAGGTTTTGGGGGCTCATGCTGTGGCCCAGGACGGGGAAAAGTCTATGTCCAGTGAAACTAAAATGGTGGTTGAAAGACTCCTTTTTTCCGGCACTTTTTAATCTGGGGTCATGCAGGTTTGGGGCTCATGCTGTGCCCAGGACAGGAAAAGTAAATGTCCAGTGAAACAAAATGGTGGTTGAAAGACTCCTTTTTCCGGCACTTTTTAATTTGGAGTCATGCAGGTTTGGGCTCATGCTGTGGCCCAGGACAGGGATAGTCAATGTCCAGTCAACAAAAAATGGTGGTTGAAAGACTCCTTTTTTGGGCACTTTTTAAATCTGGGGGTCATGCGGGTTTTGGGGCTCATGCTGCTTTCCCAAAGGACAGGTATAGTCAATGTCCAGTTCAAGTAAAATGATGCTTCAAATCATACTGCCTTCTTGCACTTTTTAATTTGTGGGTCATGCAGGTTTTAAAGGGGCATGCTGTGGTACAAGACAGGGATAGTGAATGGTCTGTGATTTTTTTTCTGTGGCTTTTTTTAACCTAAGTGGTGTTGCCTAAGATGTAGCAGATCCATTTGACTGTTGTGGATTTTAATTCCAGCTTCTCCAGCCCTGTTTGGGTGCAAGAATGAAGGTGTTGTTGCCTCCCATAGACTTTAATGGTCATCGCCATAAAACGATTACCGACCATCCCAATATCTTGTCGATGATGGACGACCATCGACCGATGTCGATGGCCAACGTAATCGCTCAACACTAGAGATGATTCATGGGCCCACCATTGGAGTTGACTCTTGGAGCCCACCCTACAGTTACTGTACATGACCACACTTGACTCCTGCACTCTGCCTTTTGCTCTCTGCTTCTCTTTCTCTGCCTTTCTCCCTGAAAAGCAGCCTCAGGGCTGTCATGCCCAGGGGCCCATGATGCCCGGGAGCTCATCTGCGGTTTCCCCTCCTCCTCTGTGGGCCAGTCTGAACTTGGGTGTAAAGCGATCTACACATACCTGGTACATGTTCATGCTAGTTGCATGACTAAAGAATATAAGTTTTAATTCTCCTCGTGCCACAATTTAAATGGACTCTTCTGGATTCACTGCACCACACTCTCCCCAACCTCTGTCCTTGAGTGATGGCTCCAGAGATCTCCTAAATGGATATTAGAGGAGGCCTGTTAATGAAGGATTAAAGCCTCTTTCTCGTGGTTATGCAGCTGGCATGACCATCCATTGAAGTATCTCTGTACCTCGCCTATCTAGTGTTGTCAGCAGTCTCGAAGATTCAAAACTGCTGACAGACTCTGTTTAAAGATATCACCTGACTGCAGCATTTTGAACAAAAAAAATGCAATTAAAATTGGCACAGAAATTTCTGTGTGCATAACTAGTCTTATTATAGGTTCAAATACACTTTAAGACTTACATATTTGTGAGGAGATATTAGGCTTACAAAACCCACAAATACCCAAATGTATCTAAGGTTGGGAAACCCTAATAATACACCAATTGCAACCTACACAAATAGACAATTCCAAAAAAAACCAGGAATACACATAGAAAAGATAGAAATGACTTAATAAATAAAAAATTACCAAATAAAGAGAGTCTATAACAACCCTAATGTATCTCTATCCAAGGCTACCTATACCCTACCTATTGTCTAATAATAGAGTACCCACACCTATAAGGGCAACCCCACCCGGAACCTAGTTCTGCTTAGTATACCCTATTGATGCCCTGTTCTAATAATTAACGGCAAAAAGCCAATTGCTAAAACGCGTTTCCTCCAAAAAAATCATAGATGGGGTTCATCAGGGACACAAAAGGGCAATATAGCCATCTAATTTCTCTTTTGAAAGTTAAACAACTGGTGACTAGATAGATATATGACAATATATGATCAAAGATAGACAATACTGATTATCTCCCGATATTCAACACATGATGGTGAGGGGTTGGAGAAACCGGTAGCATAGTCACGGTCCAGGGGTAACATAATAGATACTGGTTGATTACCCTAATAGAGTGCTACTGTATGCTCCACTCCAGCCCATAGTATATCTGGTGTCTATCTATAGTGAAATACCATAAATGGCTCCATGGTCAGGGAGGATATATTAGGCTTGTCTACCTTATTTAAATGTAAGGTTTTGACTATTGTTCCTGAGATTTTAATTAAAGCTCTTTATGACGTCTAAAATATAAAATTTGTATATGAAGCTTATTAAAGGGTTTGCCCACTAAGAAAAAAAAATATGACGTTGGGGCCAGAGTAGGCATAAAAAGAGAAAAAACCTGATACAGTACTCCCTCAACATACAATATTAATTGGTTCCAATGTATGTTGAAACCATAACTCTATGGAAAATTGGTAACTGGTTCCCCAAAATCTCCCCAACATAATTCAAAATACACATAAAAGAAAATGGAGCAGAGTCTCACTACAAAGATTAACAAGATTAACTTTCAATGGTAAATGAAAACGTTTTCCAAATATATTGCTTTTTTAATTTTTTTTGTTGAGATAAAAATGATTTTATAAGCTCTGAGTACACTTAGGTTTCTCTAGGTTACTGACCTGCTCTCCCCTTTTTCTTATCTGATAGCAGGAATGATGTCATCACACAGGTGGGCACACAAAAATTGAAAGCAGCTTGAGTGTTATCTGATCTAACTAACAAAGGAGATTAATTACTTTTGTTTACCTTGAGCTCTGTAGCTTCTTTGGACTTATTACTTTGTTTACTTTGAGCTCTGCAGCTTCTCTGGACTTTAGATAAACATCTCCTGCTCTCATGTTAGAGTATTTAGCAGACCTTTGAATACAGAGCTGATATGCTAGTCACTGCCACAGAACCACCCACAGCCTGACCAGGTAGAATGCATGAATAAAAGCTGATTTTGGCTCTGTGAAACAGGAAGGTGAGACAACTCGTTTAAATATAACATTATTATTATCATTTATTTTGGAGCGCCCTTGATTCCAGGGCGCTGTACATTTCAGGTGGGTACATGAATAACATTGGTCAAACAATTACAAAGTGACAATAAGTGACTAACAACTGGTACAGAGGGAGAGAGGTCCCTGCCCGTGAGGGCTTACAATCTACAGGGAAGGGGTGAAGAGACAGAAGGTGGGGGGCAGACATGTTTGTGGGGCGGAGCAGTGCAACACGGTTAATGTTGGTTATAGGCAATCCTGAAGAGGTAGGTTTTCAGGTTACATTTGAAGCCGGTGAGAGAGGGGGAGAGTCTGAGGTGTTGGGGCAGTGAGTTCCAAAGTGTGGGGGAAGCACGAGAGAAGTTTTGGGAGCGGTTATGTGAGGGGGTGATAAGAGGGAGCAGAGGAGAAGGTCCTGTGAGGAGCGGAGGTTGCGTGAGAAGGAACTGCTGGAAACTGGAAATCACTTTCTATGTTGAGGACAGGAGCTTCTTTGGGTCATGTACATTCTTATCCTGACAGACTGGAGGGGTTTGCGCTGTGTTGTAAATGAAAGGAGAGCGAGCCTCTTGTTTTATTCCACGGTTTTCCAAAGAAATGCAGCACAAAAAGTAATCTGAATGCAACATTACTGTAATGTGTGAATCCAGCCTAATAGTGCTGTGTGCATGAGGCCAAAAAAAGAAATAAAAAAGCAACCGAAAAATTGGTTTTTTAGAATCAATGCTAATTCCGAACACCTACGTGAAATTGGGTTTAATTAAAAAATGCATTTTTTTTGTAGCTTTTTATATGCATTAAAATGCAAACCAATGCAATGTGTGAACCCAGCCTTAGACTTTTGGATTTTTAATTGTGCTCCATCTGTTGTCCAAACCAATGCAATGTGTGAACCCAGCCTTAGAGTGTGTTAAATGGGTATTGTAACGCACAGAAACTTCCATTACGCCTGCGGCCTTTGGTGCTTTTAAAAATCCAATGGATTTGCCTTCTATTGGTTTAGTATTTCTTGGTGTGTAAGCACCCGAAAGAAGTGACATGTCACTTCTTTTTATGGGTGCACAGTACACGCTGGGAACGACTAGTGTTTAACATAGCACTCAATGAGTGCTATGATTTTCCGTATTTGCAATCATGTGCCAAAGTGCGCCCCGCAAATACACCGTGTGAACATACCCTTAGATTTTTAGTTGTGGTCAATTTGTTATAGCAGAAACTGCTATTTGTATTATGATGATATGCCCTAAGTTAAAGGGACTTGTCTCGCAGCCATTACTATTGTGCTTTGGATTCAGCTCAGGCCTGTTTGACCTGATACAATTTTGTCGGTGACCACAGAAAAATCATGGGACCGATCAGCAGCCTATTTCCAGGCAAGAGAAAGGAATACATCATTCAATTGAATTCATTCATTCATTCATTCATTCATTCAATTGGTCACCTGATTTTCCCGCAATCACTGGCAAAATTCAGAGCACAACACTAGCAGTCATATTTTCTATAACTGTATTGTTATATTGGGTGTTTTTAGATATTTTTGATAACACATAATAACTTTGTAGCTTTTTCAGAATAACACATACAGTTAAGTCACATTATTATGACCGCATCCCCACACTGTGGGGGTGCAGGGGAAGGATCCTGATGTTGAGGTGGTCCATAGTCTCTTTGGGAGGAAGTGTGAGGCATTAGTGGACCAGGGTAGAAGCTTGAAGTCTTGGTTATGCCTTTCCAGCCAATGCGACATTTCCCAGCCCTTTAGCATAATCCATCACACAAGGAAGACAATCAGCATGCGTGGGCTTATGTTATCTGCAAGGATGGATTTATACCCAAATTGGAGTCTCTTCCACATGGATGAGTGGCTTAGAGAATGCCACGAAAACAGACCCTAGACCAAAACGTAGCCAATATCAGCTTGTGTTCTTGTGTTGTTTGCTCCCTGATGTTTTTCTCCTGACACGCCAATGTCCGTCCATCTAATTAAGCAGAAAATGTGACTCATCCGAGAAGGCCAATCTTTGCCATTCGGTGGAGGTCCAATAATACTGCCATGAAAATTGAAGTCTTTTCTGTAGATGCAACTTGGTTAGCAGAGGTTCAGTGACCATCCGTCTACTTAGGAGCCCCATACACAGTAGGGTTCGCTGTTATTTCAAACACACCTGGTTTATTTTTACGGTTAGCTGCTCCACTGTAGCTTATTATTCCATCCACGAAAGTCGATAAACATCCCTTTTTGCAGTTGTATTAAATCTCTCATGACAACAACAAGGTATATGTGTGCAGATTGCCTATCACACACCTTATATATCTACCAAGCCAGTTTACGACACGACTTTAGTCATGGGCTGTATGCTTCTAATATCGAACGTAGGAAGTGGTCATAATATTGTGACTCAGCTGTGTAGATCATAGCACCTTTTCTTGTTCATAGCTCTTTATCAGCCAGGACTTTAGGTAAACCTCTTGCATTAGATGATATGAAGCAAAAAAAAAAAGTGCACAAGCAATGCTGCCTCAGAGAGTGACCTGTCAAATTGAGCTCTGCTACATTTATATTTTAGCTTGTATTTTCCTCTGATTTTGACCTATGTGCTTTAATCCCATTCCTGCAGGTGGAAAGAGAGATTGCAATCCTGAAGCTGATTGAACATCCCCACGTTCTCAAGCTGCATGATGTCTATGAGAATAAGAAATATTTGTAGGTATTTACAGACATTCCCTTGCTTCCACCAGCCTGCGGAGCTATGGGCATCTGTATTCCTTGGCATGAGAAGCGCATGCATTGTCTCTGCTTTAGGCAGCCTTTACTTCTGAGCATTGCTTAGTAATCTGGATGTTATGTAAATTACATGCATCTTGCTTTTAATGCCTTGCTGGTTTACAAAAACATATGATAACTGCTTGTTCTTCTTTTGTGAGGTTTGCATGAAATATTCAGATGAGTTTTTTGAGCAAACTCGTTTGCTGCTGCCTCAACGTCTCCTATTATGTTGGTAATCTACTGTAGAATAAGGGCAAAGGGGCATAGGAATGAAATCCTAATGGATAATTCTTCTACTTTTTTATCAAAAGACTAAAAAAAACTGAAGCCATGGTAAAATTTAGCCCTTTAATTTCCTTTTATTTTTAGTTTTGATTTATACCTTCACATAACAAAAATAACCAATGTAGCCACTTACATCCCAATACCCAATTTTTTTAATCGCCCATGATTTCTCTTTGTATGGTTTTTTTGGAAAATCGCAAAAGAAAAAAAAAAACTGGGACTTTTTTTTGGGGCCAGAAATTTTTATGCAGTTTAACCCCTTGTTAATTCAATGGAACAAATCCGCGACTTTTTCTGGGCCCCCAACATATTTGAATTGCCGGGAATTGAAAAACACATGAAAATTTTTATTAAAATTTTAAAGGGAGCATGTAAATGAGATATAAAATACCCCATCTCCATGAATTTTTAAGAGTTCCTCTTAATAGAATGTAATAGGCAGCTCCTGGGGCCAGGGGCGTAGCTAAGGGCTCATGGGCCCAGGTGCAAGAGTCACCGGCCCCCCCCCCAAAAACCCCTTTTCAGCAAATTAAAAATTTTCATCCATTTATAAAAAAATTTATCAAGTTCGCGGCAGTAATTTATAGCTAACTCTAAAAAATAAATGAATGCTTAAAAAGTAAATTGGAAGCCAGGGTGGTAATAAATCTCCTTGTCTTCTAAAGGGGAGAGTCCAGCTATTGCTATAGCCGGCTGCCACTTGTGCACGTAAAATTTGGGTGACAGCTCGCCCCTGCACGGGAAATTGAAATCCTTGCAGAGATAAACTCCTGGACCCTTAGGCTAGGTTCACACGGGTTATTGCCAACGAAATTGCGTGCCCGGGGTTTTTTCACCTGCAAATTACGCCGGCGCCGTGCGGGGGTGTTGTGGGGGGGGGGGGGCGGCAGCTCCCCGGCCCCATAAAACAATTTTTTCACACACGAAACCGCCGTAAAAAGGGCAGCCCATTTCTCCCCCCCGGGGCGGTTTCCCGCCGAACGGGGAGGAGCAACGGAATCCATTTTTTTCTCTATAAACTGTGGTTTACCGTAATGACGGGGACGGATTGGGCCGACGGGCACGCAAAAAACGCGCCAACGCTGAAATAGTCCCAAATCAGCTGTGTGAAGAGGCCCTAATAGGCAGCACAAGTATTAATAAAGTGCAAAAATAAACAATGGAAAAAAATCCTGTCTAAAAAAAAACATGAAAATCTACCCTACCAAACACAGAAGTAACAGCAGTGCCCATCCCCAAAATTTGCAGCATGGGGCCATTGTTACTTCTAAATGAACAGAAAAGTTAGGATGGGTTCACACGTTTTTTCGTGTACATTGTGGATCTGGGGGGGTTTCTGAAAAAAAAGGCCCTGGTGGATACTGTAACAAGCCGCGGCGGCCTCCTAGGGGTAATGGGAAACTACCGACCGGTGGATGTTTTGAATTGTTTGCGGGTGCATATGTTTATTTTAAGGGACCAATAGGTTTGACTACAAAATTGCATCCCATAGAAAAAACAAGCTCAATTTTTCTCCTTTTACCCCTAAAGGGCCCACCGTGGCTTGTAAGGGATCTACACGCTCGGGACAAAAATGGGTGAAAAGGACCTTTTCCTCGATGCAGGGGCCCCTTTTTTGTTATTTTTGGCAAAAACCGCGTCGTTCTCGTTTCCTGCACCCCCATACAATTTTATTTTTTGGAAGACGGGAAGAAAACTAAAAGCGCCAGGGTATTATACAACATGTTTTATAAACTCCCACCGAAAGAAGAAGGAAAGACAGCTGTGGAGACTGCGCCGTCTTTCTATTGCCGTCAAGGGGGTGCTGGAACAGTTTTGGGAACTAAAACCCGAAAATATGATCAAAGGCAAACAGGGGGAGACAGAGCCAACAATATCCACGGGGTACTTTTTGGGTAACACAAATGTACAAAAAAAGAATGTGAACCCCGTAAAGGGGCTTTTCACACGGCGTCTTGCATCCGGTGAAAATCCGCTTTTTCCCCATGGTCCCGGTCTGTCTGAATGGACCCGAGTGCATCTGACAATTGCAGTGAGTTTTTCAGCCCGAAGACAGACACGCACAGCATTCACATGTAGCTCCACTTTCGGTGCGGGCAAAGAATTGCATGCAATTCTTGGACACAACCAAAAGACGGGTCTGAAGGCGAGCAAACACCACGCCGCCATCTCCTGTGAACGCCGCTGCTTCTGTCATTGCCGCAGTGAAAACCACTGCTAAATTTTTAATGCCTTTTGTTCCATTCAGAAGCCCAGAACCACAAAAAGCGGATGTTCAAGGGGCAAAACCCGGGGGAACACCCCTTACTTCTCAATAGAGGCACTAGGGAAAACCTAGGCCCAATCTGACAATTCACATGGGGCCCTTTTTTTTAAAATTACTAATTGTAGGTAAACCGGCAAAACAGTGCAGCAGGGTGGAAGGTCACTCCTATGAGCACTTCCTCCCCCCCGCCCCACAACACCTTTTTTCAGGGACGATGGGCAGTGGGCAGGCTGCCCAAATTTCCCTTTTGCAAAAAACCCAACCCGCGCCCATCTCTACTTATTCCCCCCCTCCCATTAATCCCCCCCCCCCCCAGCGCCGCCCATATTTCTAACTCTGAACGGTCCACCCCTCTGCTGTGGGGATATCAAGAGAGGGGGAGGAGCAGGACGGGTTCTTTCTCCCCCAGCTGAAGCCCTGCCTGCTCCTCCCCCCTTCAAACGTCAGCGATTTAGCCCTCATTTCTCCCCCTCCCCCTCACTGCCTCCGCCCGACCCCAGCACAGTGAAGGAGGGGGGGAACAGAGGGGCGTCCGTTGCTGTTTAATAAAACAACTATTGCGGTCCCCCTCTGACCAGAAAACGGTAGCAAAAGGAGCAGCGTAAGCAGAGGAGTGGGCGAGGGAACGCGGGGCCCCCCCAACCACAGGCCCCGGCGCAATGGCACCCTGCAACCTCTAATTAAAGGGGTGCCCGGGGCCCTTTTAAAAATTTTAAAAAAAAAACCTTCTACTCACCTCCCATTGGTTTTCCCTTCCAGCGGGGGTCTCCCAGATTTCATTTTCTGCAGAACCCCCAAGCTGTACTGCTCACATGCCTTTACTTACATCACCATTTGGAGCTCTTCACTCTGGAGCTCTGGTGATGTAAATTAGAGGAACGTGACCACTACAGCCAATCAGCCAAGACTGGAGAAGCAAGTCACTGAAACCTGGGACCGAAGGAAAATGAGTAGAATGTTTCTTTGTTAATGGGGCTCTAGGAGTTGCCTATTAGATTTCATTAAGAAGTGCACAAACAAGAAAATGTTAGTAGGACAAATGACTTCCTCACACAACAGTGGCACAATATACTGTGTGGCTATAGTTCATTTTAGGATTACAATAGACTCTACTTGGCATAGAAAGCTTGATGGTTGTTGGTCACTTTTTGGTGGATCACAAGTTTGTACCAGACAAAATTGTATAGGACAGTTCACTATGAACCAAGGGTAAAAGAGTGCACTATTAACAGTAATTCTCACTAATTTATTTCTCCCAGATCAATGTGAAGTTTGCAGAGACCACAATACCTTGACTTAGGGTGTTTTCACATGGAGCAGTGACAGCACCCTAACTTTGATATCAACTTGCACCATAACATGCAATATCTGAGCCCTTTATTTATTCATTAGAGACATATAAGACTTTGGGCAAAATGTCAGAAAAGAGGCGCCGCCACGTCAGTTTTAAGGTGCAATAAATGAATGTATAGGGCGCCTGAATGTATGAACCTGTCATAATCTGGAGTATGCATACCATATTTTAGGTGCCTAATTTAGGTGCATTCACATGTGTCAAGACTGATTCAAAATGCGCCTATTTTTGGTGTACGACTATTCATATGTAGAGTGAATAGGTCTGATTCTGACATTTCGCCCCTAGATTTTTGCTAGTGAGCTAACTCTGTTCTTTTAGATTCCACCAGTCCATGAGCTTCACAGGACTGGACTAGAAGAGCACTAACAGGTTCTGGGTCACCTCTTAATTGCTTGTCACAATTTCTCTCAAGCTGTGTCTGCCAAATCTCTTTTGATGCTTTGCCTCTTGGAGATGTCTACCCTGACCCTGACCCTGGCCAAGGTGTTAATGAGGCTAGATTCCCTGCTGGGTCACTTCCCTATCTGAGGGGGTGACTTTTGTAATTTTCCTAAAACTCCTGTTTCTAATACCAAAAAACTGTCTTATACAGAGGCGTAGCTAGAATTCATAGGGCTCAACAGCAAAATGAAATGGGCCCCCACCACCTAATGACAATAAACTAAAACAGCAGCAAAAGTAGTAATAATTAAAGCTATAAAAAATACCACCATGTATCAGGGAACAATTATTCTATACCAATGTCATTGGCAAATGTTTTTCAAAGTGTTGGTACCACCCAGAATTTTTCCAATTAAAACTCTCTTAAAGGGGTTGTCTCACTACATCCATTCATCTTACCTCAGTCATTTTATCAGTTTAATTTTTGAATTCAGGAGCGTTTACTGGCTTTACTGACTGCTACTATCCTATAGTGAGGACAGCAGGTCTGTAGCTATAGTAACCAGCACTGGCAGCCTATCAGGAGAGATCGAACAGGTCTGTAGCCATATCAACATGAGGAGCCCATACAAGAGGGGATATCTAGTAATAGGTAGGATACTGTTAATGGACACATATTGCAAAGTGACTTGTTCTTGAAAGATCTTTAACATAAAAAGCAATCCTTGTAGTGAGACAACCCCTTTAATCAAATTTAAAAATCTTTATTTCTCATCACAAAGTCATTTCCATTATAAAAATCAATTCATTCTGGTATTATCAGTTATTCCACTAAAGGTTCCTGTTTATAACGCACAGTCAGTGTAACGGATTCACATATAGAACGTTTCGGTCCTTTTACGGAAATTTTACGTCCATACAGGTTGATAGTGGTGGTTTCATAGATTGAGAAAGCTATGTTTATTTGAGAATTCCGTTGACAAAGGACTGTAAAAGGGCTACAGCGTCCTATATGGGAATCCATTACACTGATTATGCGTTGTATAAACTAACCTGTAGTGGAATCATTGCTAATGCCAGAATGAATTGATTTTTATAATGGAAATGACTTTGCGATCAGAAATAAAGATGTTTAAATTTGATTAAGAGAGTGGCACTAATTCTCTTTTACATGGATCAGGGAACCCACAAAGTGGTGCTGGAGAGCAGAATACCACAAACTACTTGTTCCCTACAAAAAGTTACAATATTCTTAAACCTAAGTGGGCCCACTCAATCACTGGGCCCCATGCTATGACTATAGTTTTGCCCATGGTCTTATTTAACTCTACTACCAACAGTGTTGTGGTACAGTGCTTTAGAGTCACAACGCACAACGCACACCTTTGCCAGCATCAAACTTCTTCTGGGCCCATGCCAACACTAGTATCGTCTTCTCTTTCTTGTCAGCCAGAAACCTCACTACTGTTCTTAACTACTATGCCAGGATTTGGTGGTACCAATCCAAAAGACCTTGACCCAATGGTGCAGGATCAATAAAATATTACTTTAAAGGGGTTGTCTCACTACAGGGATTGCTTTTAAAATTAAAGAGCTTACAAAAACAAGTCAATTTGCAATATGTGTCCATTAACAGTGTCCTACCTATTCTGAGATATCCCCTCTTGTATGGGCTTTCATCAGCTCCTCAGGTTGCCATAGCTACAGACCTGTGTGATCTCTCCTGATAGGCTGCCAGCACAGATTGCTATAGCTGCAGACCTGGCTTCTAAAACAGCCTAGTAGAAGACAGTAAACACTCCCCTGTATTCAAAATGAAACCAAGAAAACAGGACTGAGGTAAGATGAACCAATGTAGTGAGACAACCCTCTTAAGAGTATGTTCACATGGTACAGTACGCGCTGCAATACGCCGGGTGATCTGGGAGTCGCGCTGATTAGTTCGTACTCCCGAAGCACTGGGGGGCCAGCAGCCGCCGGCCCCATTGACATGCATTACTCGCGGCGCATAATCACCGCAAGTAATTGAAATGTCACTTATCTCCCCGTGCGTACAATACGATCTTATTGTATGCGCGGGGGGAAGAGGCATAATCTATAGTTCTCTATGAGAGCTATGGATTACCGTAAATGCGGTGCGCATATCGCCGCGTATTAAGCGCAAATATGCAGCGAAATGCTCGCTGAAATTACGTCGTGTGAACATACCCTAAAGTACAATACAACAGAATAACAATTTGTGACCAAGGACTGTCACTAACAACAGGCTCCAACTAACAATGAACGACAGAGTACAATCAACAATGGGCTCCAATCAACAATGAATGATAGAGTACACATAACTATATATCCAGGGTAAATATGAAAGGTGTAATTGTGAGGATCCTTATACTGTAGGGCAACAGAGGTATGATAACACTGCTGCCTACTGTAATAGGGTTCTAGAGCTGAACAAACAATCAAGTGCTATATTGCATATAATAAGGATGCTACCTGTAATAGTGATCATCCCCACGTATGGCTCCACAGCCACCTAAGAGATGGTTGGAAGCAGCATGTGGTTGCATTAACTTGTCCTGACCCTATGGCAGTAGGAAACAGTGCTATCATACCTCTATTGCCCTGTAGTGTAAGGGCAAGGGTCCTCACAATTACACCTTTCGTATTTACCCTGGATACATACTTATGTGTACTCTGTCTCTGATGCATACCCTATTATAAAATCATGTGTCCCATACTCATTGGGTCCCCTGATGAGGTCTTTGTAGCGGCCGAAACATGGTCATGTTAGGCCCAGCCTATTAATCTTCCTAGAGTGTAACAGGATTTAGATTTTGTAGGGAAAGGTTCCAGTTGGGTCGTCCTTCATGGGACGGGTTCTCCAAGGATAGGCTATAGGATACTTGCAGGCCTTGGTGCTGAGGGGTGTTATAGTGTCAGCTGCCCCCTGTATTGTCTTGCATCACTGCACATATTTGGTACAAAGTTACCATATTTCTGATACTTGTGTTTTGCGAGGTCTTACAACTTTGTATGTGCTTTAAACCGTCATAGCGCCTTTGGACTCAAGGAAGCTCCACTTATTTTTAATGTGCACTTATTTATTAAGTTAAGTATTAATTATTTCCCTTCTCCATATTTTCGTATTGCTAAAAGTACAGTACACAACACATGCAATAAACAGTAGCAAAACAATGCAAAGAAAGATGTGTCTAATCACTTAATTGCTTCATCCAAACGGCTTAATCCATTCAGGTGGTCTGCTGGTGACTCTGCAAGCACGTCTCTGAATGTCCTTACACAGTCAGCAGCTGCACAGAAACCCTGCAAGACCAAGGAGACAGCTGTCCAGAGAAAATTCAGAGACAGTTAATTACTATCCCTGCCTTCCCAATCACTGCATATACTCCGGTCAATGACTATTGTGTGGACTGTTTCACAGGCAGTTTTCAGGCTTCACGCCGCCATCCGTGGTGGACACATGATTGTCAGGGATGGGTAACTGCAGGAACTGCTAGGTGTTAGGGGACTGTATGTACCCTGTAATTTTGGCTAATATATCAGCCCCAGCTAGAGAGGAAATCAGGGAAGCCACAATGTGTAAAATAGGTAAAAATAAAAAAGTAAATTAAACAATTACAAATTTATACTTTTAGTTCCACTCTGCAATCTAAACCTATAGATCACTTATATAAAAATATCAGTAAAAGAAAGGAGGACTGAATTTAAAATTTTATTTTAGATAATGAAAGAAAAATAAAAAATAGAATAAAAGAAATTAGAAAAATAAGAGAAAGCGTTATAACTTTTAAACCTTCGTGTACTAAAAAATTTGCCTATTCATACTCATGGGAAAATGTCCCGATTTTAAACTGATTAAACTGACACACTAGCAGTGGTCACCTTCCTACACATTTCGGGTGGGATATCAGTGTGTGAACATGGCTTACAGGTCTATGAAAAATCACCACTGTGGAGACTATAATGGTGGGCATATTTGTTCTCAGTAAGGAACAGATGTAACAATCTAAGAGAGGAGGACAACTGAAGGATAATGATCTTTTGATCTTACTAGATGTTCTTTAACATTTTTAAGCGATTATTTATTAATTATAACAATCTCATTAGATAATGTGTTCATGTTGGCACGGCATGCACTGACGTTGTTCCATCAAGGATCTAATGCTTCTTTTTTGCAGACGGACCCTTTGTGTAGTGAGTAATTGCTTATGTGGGTAACTGGTTTATTAACCCCCGTAGAACATTGGAAAGTTCTCAGATATGCATCATGTAGCTATTGTGTAGAATGCTGATCATATAATACACAACAACAATGTACAGCTTTGTTCATGACAGATAGGGGGATAAATAGATGAATGGATGGTTGGTTGGTTAGAAAGATGAACAGATAGATTAATAGGTATGAAATAGGGAATAGATGTCGGATAAATTGATGACAGATAACACATAATTTATGGACATCTATGGTTTGATTTCTTTGTCTTTGTGGATGAAATGGGTTGTTACCGTTATCTGGGGAGAGCCAACAAGACAGTGGTATGAGGATTTATGCGCCTTTTAGACCTCACTGACAGTTTTGCATAAAGTAAAGGCTTCTGGGAAAGAGCTGGAGAGCTCTACAGCGCCCTCTATTGGATGTAGTTATCCTCAATTCACAAGTACCTCACAAGAGGCTTGCAGTGTGAAAAGGACTTGAGCCAGACCACTTAAGTTCATCTGCAGACAGCTGTTTCGGGGTATTTGCCCCTTGCCAGTGCAGAGTAGAAATTGCTGGGTGAGAGGCAAGAGTGGCTTAGAGGGGTGAATATCTCTCCTTGGGGAGAGCCACCAAGACCGGGGTGTGAGGATTTATGCGCCTTTCAGACCTCACTGACTGTTTTGCAGGTCTGAAAGGCGCATAACTCCTCATATCGCCATCTTGGTGGCTCTCCCCAAGGAGAGATATTCCCCCCTGTAAGACACTCTCGCCTCTCACCCAGTCAACCAGTAAGTTCTACTCTGCACTTATGTGGGGCAAATACCTCAAAACAGTTGTGAGCAACTTATCAATTGAGGATAACTAAATCCAATAGAGGGTGCTGTGGAGCTGTTTAGCTCTTTTCCCAAAAGTCTTTACTTAAAGGGGTTGTCTCACTACATTGGTTCAGCTTACCTCAGTCCTGTTTTCTTCGTTTCACTTCGAATTCAGGGGTGTGTTTACTGGCTTCTACTAGGCTGCAGTAGAAGCCAGGTCTGTAGCTATAGCAACCAGTGCTGGCAGCCTATCAGGAGAGATCACACAGGTCTGTAGCTGTAGTGACCTGAGGAGCTGATGCAGCCCATATAAGAGGGGATATCTAGGAATAGGTAGGATACTGTTAATAGAAACATATTGCAAAGTGACTTGTTTTTGCAAGATCTTTAACATAAAAAGCAATCCTTGTAGTGAGACAACCCATTTAATGCAATAGCACCTTTATAAATAGATTTACTTAGAAAATTGATGACGTGTTCAATACTTGTTTTACCCACTGAATGGGATAAATGGATGGATAGATATTTAAATAGATAGATAGATAGATAGATAGATAGATAGATAGATAGATAGTAAGAAAAACTCATAGCACTCCCAATTGAAAAAATGTAGAAAAAAAATATTTATTCCAGCGTGTCCAAAGCTATTCTTAGAGAGAAAGAGAGTATAGCTTAACAGTGCAGTGATGGTTACATAGTACATGGATCTTCCATATCCAGGGTTTTTGCAACATAAATGTATTCTGTCATGGGCATTTTTTTGTGTCTACTCACATTTTGCCTCTTGCATTTTGGCTGGGTGTCTTTCAGATGACATATTGCAACATGTAAACGGCTCTGGGCATAGTCATTTAAGGACATAGAAATGATTGTGTTCCTAGTTGTGAGCATAAAAGCAGAGCACAGATATTCTTAACATCAATAAATATGATACATATTCAGGCTAAGGGCACTGTGATACATCATGATGCAACATTCCTGTGAAGTTTATGGTTCTGCACTATACATGGCTTCAGATCTCTCTGCCTCCAGAGTCTTGGAACAATAAGGGCAACCTTTTAAAGAATTGTTAAACTAGTAATTCTCCAACACGTTATAAGAATCAGCAGCAAACAGACTTCAAACTGTTGACCAACGACCTGGGTCACTTTTTAGTTATCTTACTTATTGAGAATTGTAATTTCCCAGGTTGGCCTTGTATATTATGAGATCATTTCACCTGTCACAGATTTTTCTAACAATACTTAACACACATACTGGTACCCACCCACCCCAGGCAGAAAAAAACAAGGAAGAAAAAGTACAAAAAAAGACTGTTACAATTTGAGCATTTCAAATTGACAAAAAGAGGAGTACTAATATCACCAAAACTTCAGCACTAAAACTATATTAAGACAGTTGTTAACAGGGTTTTACCACAAAGTAATATTGATGTGGGGAGCTTGCAAATTAAATAATAAACATTTTCCCCATTCATCATTATTAAGAATTCTGTACTATTTTTGTTTCAGCTGCTACCTTAGTGATCCATTGTGTACCGCTCATCTCTAGGGGATCAGTGACAAGATCTCCTCAATCCTGGCTGCACATGCTCAGACACCACCTCAGGCAGCTACTGTCAGTCTATTCCATGTCTAGTAATCACACACACTCGCTGCTGGTGAATGTTCAATCCCAGGTGCTGTCATTCTACTTCTGATGTCTGTACTCCTTAGTCATTAGTCAAACAGTGCAAATAAATAAAAGGAAAAAAGAAACATCAATCTGGTATGTGCATTGATAAAAAAAAGTCTGTTTCATCCCTGGAGGGATGTGAACCTAGGACCCCTATAATGAAAGACAGAAGTGCTTACCACATAGCTACATTGTAGCTGCTCACAGCTCTCTACATAAACAGGCCTTTGTTGGACTAGAGTGAGCACACTATGGGGAAAGGCATGGTAATGTCAAGCTTGCTGGGTTATATGATATGCAGATTCAAGCAAATCATGCACGCCCCATTTTCAACACGCTGAAAGCTGAAGCAAGATAAACCAGGCATGAAATGTAAAACCCGTTTAAACAATTAACAGAACAACCTGGTTGACTAGCAATAATTGTTTGATAACAATGTAACCCCACATACAATGCTTCCCCAACACAGAGAGAAGAGTTTATATCACACAATATTTTCTTAATCCCAAACCCCGTGAACAATTCTATTCCTAACAAGATCCATTGAGGCTAATCTCGGTATATCAAACCAGTCGGTCCACAGTTTTTCAAATTTGGAGAGCTTATCCTTATTCAAATAAATCCCTTTCTTAAGTAAGATCAGCCAATTTACTTTTGTTCACAAACTCATTAAACGTAGGAATTTCTACATATAACCATTTTTTGGTTATTGCTTTTTCAGCCATGAATGGAATCTTAGCCAGGCCTTCAACATATCCTAGAATATAGGTCAGTGATATGTACTCAGTAAAAAATGGAAAATACTTTATTTATGCATGGAAGTATCGCCTCCCAATATCTGTCTAATTTTGGACAATGCCACAGCGTATGCAACAGGCTAGCTGAATGTATATAGCATTTATTACATACTGGGATGTCCCTCACATCTAGTTTATAAAGGAACTATGTATAAAGTATGTATGAGGTAATTAATGTTGTTGTCAAGGAAAACTGTGGCAACATCTACAAGATTTCCTCCCACACTCCACTCTCAATAGGACCAATGAAGAGTTCTCATCGAGACTTATAAGTCTCCAGGAATTAGTTTGAATTTGTTTGAAATAGATGTGAATATAACAAAGATATTCAACCTTTAGGCTATGTTCACACGGCGTAATTGCGGGGCGTACAGTACGCCCCGCAATTACACCTGGTGTTTGGGAGTTGCACTGATCGGTGCGTACTCCCGCGACGCGGGGGGGCCGGAAGCCCGCCGGCCCCATAGACTGCGCCGTGAATAAGTGGAGTATCACTTATCTCCCCAGGTGTACAATACGATCGTATTGTACGCCCGGGGAGAGGAGGCGTAATCCATAGTTCTCTATCTATGCATCTCGCTCAAATTACAGCGCAAATACGACGCGAAATGCGCGCTGAAATTAGCCCGTGTGAACATACCCTTAGATTGCGACCTACTATGAATTTACTCAATGATAGTAAAGCTTGTAATCTTCAATGTGGTGGTGGATGATTTCTTTAGTAAAGTATTACAAAGCTGTAAATATTTATAAAATTGTGAGTGCAACAGGGCAAACCCAGTTTGTAATTGGGCAAAAGACTTCAACCAGTCAGCTCCATCATTAATTTGAGAAACACACCATATTTCCTTATCCTTCCAAGTTTGGAAGTTTTGCAGCATGAGAGCCTTGGAGTATTCTATATTGTCCGAATTACGTTAGCTAAGCAATTCCTGAATATTTACGTGTTTGAGGCTAGAACTTCATGTCGACTTCTGGTT
Source organism: Phyllomedusa bahiana (assembly GCA_025379985.1). Taxonomy (NCBI): domain Eukaryota; kingdom Metazoa; phylum Chordata; class Amphibia; order Anura; family Hylidae; genus Phyllomedusa; species Phyllomedusa bahiana. The sequence continues at coordinate 25,199 of JAODAL010001723.1, read as the reverse complement.
GTCACAGTAGAATAGTGGAGTTACTATGCCCTTCATTCGACTTTTATTTGGGAATCCGTGCAGTTTTTGCGTGACTTTTTCCCTTATAGGGAAACATTGAACTTGTGTGACAGTTTTAGTAATCCTGTGATTTTACTGCAGCCAAACGCCGAAGTCTTAAGGTGGACTCAAACTTCAATCAAAGGAAATGCTCCTTCAGGAATGCTGAGTGGATCATCTCAGTCCACTGTTAAACAACGTTGCTGTCTAGTGGATGTCATAAACCATTTCAACCAGCTCCTATCACAATATGTTCAGAAACCACAATCCTCTATAACTCTAGTGCACGTCTCTCTTCAGCAGCAGAATGTTTCTTAAGAGTGCCTTTTGTCTGTGCTCCTTCCCTCGATCAGCACACATCATCAGATGTGGTCTATCCTGACCTGCATTAACATGGTCCTGCTTGTCTTATACCACTCTACAGCTTTTTAAAACCCAAGTTTATTCATTGAAATTTATAAGGCCAGATTCACATCTGCATCAGAGGTCTCATTTGGAGCCTCATTCACAGAGGTGGAACCTGATCCGTTTCACAACGGACACCAAAGGTGCACGACAGATCCCATTGACTGACTACAATGGGGTCTATTGGGTTTCTTGAGTGGTGTCTATCATTCTAACGGAAAAAAAATAGCTCCAACTGGATCCCCCAATTCAGATGTAAACCAGGCTTTATAATATTATTGCTGGAAACACAAGATTACTGGAGCTGAAATTTGCAGATCATAATTCCAAATTCATAACCTGTACCTGGGCCTCCCAAGTGTAATGTGCCATTTACATTACTGATGTCCTCTTATTTGGGAGCAAGACCTTTGAATTCTTGTTGGACAAGAGCCCAATTATAACCACAATTTCTGCCGTGTATGTAGTTATGCCTGTTGAGATTATCAATGGTCTGTGTAATCATAGAAGAAACCCTTTTGCCTTCCGACAGGTTTTGGAGAAGGTTCCTGAGCTCAGGTTAGTCCTATAATTTTTTTATTCTGATGGGCAAGGTCATCATCAGGAATTTTTGGGCCCAATAAAGCCAAATTGTCTTTACTCCCCCCCCCCCCACCCCTATTATTACAATAGCGTGATTTCTTCTGTTTTAAATTTGAGTCCCTAACAGATACCTGATATAAGACAGTGACAGTTAGCTGTAGGTAGTTCATTACCAGCAATGTCACATTATACTAAGGAATAACTACTGGGATTGTGGTTTTAATCACATCCTTTTATTTTTCACTATTAAAAGTTATGTTTTAAACTGTAATCTATATGGTGGGAAGTTCAGATATTTGTTTGCCTACGGCAAGATTGTGAGAGTGGATGTAAATGTTTTCTTGACCTTCATTCACCATAAGAACCTCAACCATAGCAGCATATTACAAAGGAATGGTTTAACCGAATTTTCTTGCAACTCATCCTTGCATCATTGGGGTCTCTTCTTCCACTTTAAGAATGAAGTGGTAATTTAGGCTCTGTTGCTAGTGAGAACAGTTTGATTCCAAGCATGGGTGTTTGCAGGTGTTTTAAGGCCCATATGCATGAAAAGAATATAGGCCCCCTTGATCTCCAGTAGCATATCAAAGAGCCCTCCTTATTGTCAGACTGGGGTAAACATGTCCCACCAATGGAATTGATTCTTTGTTCCGATCAGTGTAGTTAAGGCAAGAACCAATCTGCCATAAGAAAGACTTCATTTCTGATCCCCAAGGTGCCATCAGACCCTCAACTGTTCCTGCTGTGACCAGCTCCTCAGGCGGCTGTTCCACATTCACAGTTCTTATAGTGAAGAAGGCTTTTCTCCTGTGGAGATTGAATCCTTTTTTCTCTAGACAAAGGGAATGTCCCCTTGTCTTTTGAGGGGGTTTTACATGAAATGGCTTTTCACCATACTTTTTGTAATGGCCATTTATATACTTATATAAACTAATCATGTCTCTCCAATGCCGTCTTTTTTCAAGACTAAATAAGTTTATTTCTTTTAGCCTGTCCTCATACCTAAGATTCTCCATTCCCCTTATTAGTTTGGTTGCTCCTCTTTGTACTTTCTCCAGCTCCACTACATCCTTTCTATAAACTAGAGCCCAAAACTGAACAGCATATTCCAAGTGAGGCCACACCACTGCTTTATATGGCGGTAATATTACATCTTTCTCCCGCGAGTCCATGTCTCTTTTAATACATGCCAATATCCTGCTGGCCTTTAGAGGCAGCTGATTGGCATTGCATGCTGTTCTGTAATCTATGATCTCCAAGTCACCCAGATCCTTCTCAACGAGCGATTCTCCAAGTTTTCCACTCCTAGGGCATATGATGCCTGCAGATTATTAGCACCCAAATGCAGAACTTTACATTTATCCACATTGAACCTCATGTGCCAAGTGGATGCCCAAATACTCAGTGTTTTCAGGTCTACTTGAAATTTATGAACATCTTCCATAGATTGCACTACCCTACATAGCTTGGTGTCATCTGCAATAATTTAAACAGCGCTATTAATCCTCTTCACTATATCATTAATAAATACATTGAATAAAAGAGGACCCAGTACTGAGCCTTGGGGCCACCACTCACAACCGGGGACCACTCAGAGTAGGAATCATTTATCACCACTCTCTGAGTATGATGCACTAGCCAGTTTTTAATTCAGTTACACACGATTATTTCTACACTTGATCTTAGCTAAATGGCCGGGAAGCGATACACACGGTTATTTCTAACCAAATAGACTTTAGTTTACCCAATAGACGCTTATGAGGGACATTGTTAAACGTCTTTGCAAAGTCTAAAAACACTATATCCACAGCCGCCCCACTATCGAGACTTCTACTCACCTCTTCATACAAACAGATCAAGTTGGTCTGACAACTTCTGTCCTTAGTAGAACCATGCTGGCAATCACTTATAATGTTATATTCAGCCACATATTCCTGTTTATAGTCCCTTATGAGCCCCTCAAACAATTTTCCCACAGTAGATGTTAAACTTACTGGTCTAAATTACCTGGGCAAGACCTAGAGCCCTTTTTGAAGATAGGAACCATATTTGCCTTGTGCCAGTCTCCGGGCACTATAGAATCTCTACATATCATGTACAGGGGCAAAGAAATAAATGAGGGGAGCTCTTTAAAAACCTTTGGGTGTAAGCCATCTGGGCCTGGAGCCTTGTTCACATTCAGTTTATTTAAATTGGCTTGGCCCATTTCCACACTCAGCTAATTTAGTATACCATTAGATGTATTAACAGTACTGGCACTGCCTACATCCACTCTGGGGTCCACCCTATATACTGCACATGACTCTTACATTCTGCCTCATGCATTTTACCTCTCTTTCTCACTAAGAACCACCCACAGCTCTGCCACGCTCAGGAGCCCATCATGCCCAGGGCCCCGCCGAGGGTTTTCCCTGCTTCTATGTGTGTGAGTCTGAGCCTGGCCCTCCTATTACACCTTTTTATCTATTCACCAGCATGAGATTCATACAGTCACTCACATGCAATCTCATATAGAGGAGGGACTATAGCTTCTATCAGATGTTTGGATGTTAGTGGTCCCCCTCTATCTTTTAGAACTTTGTTCAGCTGCATAGGTTACAGGTATGATATTTCCACCCCTGAGCCTAAGTTATGTTTGAGTAACGTTTGGTTAGCCAAAAAATTTCTGGCTTGCACTACATTGCAGAACAATAGCTTGGATGTCCTGCACCCCAGTACAGAATATGCACCTGAACCGCCCATTAAACAACCATAACACTGCATTAGATTGTATACATATGAATATAAAAATACAAAGATGTAATCTAGCATGATTACTGTACATTGAAGTGGCCAAGTGAACAATAGACACCCATGATATTGCAAATTCTATATGTCCTGTTCTAGCGGTAACATATCTTTATCTATTTATGTGTCTTTAATATTAAGGCTATGTTCACACAGCTTATTTTGGGACGTATCTCACCCCATATTTCATGGCGTACTGCGCAAAATACGGGGCGAGATACGTCCCAGTGATTACGGTAATCCACAGTTCTCATAGAGAACTATGGATTACGTCTCCTCTCCCCGCTCGTACAATACAGCGAGCGGGGAGAGAAGTGACATGTCAATTATTCACGGTGTATACGCACCGAGAATAATGAATGTCTATGGGGCCGGTGGCCTGACGGCCCCCCGCCCCCATACACACGGCGTAATTGCGGGCGAAATACGTCCTGCAATTAAGCCATGTGAACAAAGCCTAACATGTGAATGAAAATAAAAACAAAAATACATCTGTAATCTACAAGTCCCATCCAACTCTGTCTGTGCCCATTTGCTGCCCTTGAAGAGGTCATTCTAAACTTGTAATCTGGAGTACTATCCTATAATGTATGACAACCGGTGCATGCACTTTGGCCTTGCGGGCGTTAAAATCTCATCTGTATGTAATTGTAAAACCGTCAAGAAAACTAGAAAATACAAGGTTGATCGATGTTGACAAAAGTAGAAAATGAAGGATAATGCATGAGATTAATAGCCAAGTCATATTTTCTGAAAACCCAATAAATGCTGTTTAAGTAGGACTCTGTGTGATTTGAATAACATATTTTATATTGACTCGTGTGTAAATTAGTGTGTATTAGTCTATTGGTTATGCACAGGATATTTTTAAGTGATCATGTATTTGGTGCTAGTGTTGTGCTGCATTCAAATTATTTGTATTGCTATACTGTATATATAGTATATTTCATTAGGCCTACAATATACTATATACACAATACACTCCATTTGCATTCTACTTTAAAGGGGTATTCCCATCTCAAGCATTTATGGCATATTGATAGAATAAGACATAAATGTCTGCTTGGTGCAGGGTCCACCTTTAGGACCCCCAACTATGTTGGGAATGGGCTCCTGAACTTCTCTTTGTAGGATGGAAAGGTGATCACTCATACACTGCACTCTCTGTTTATTTAAATGGATGTTCTGAGTTCAGCCAAGCATACTTGCACGGCTATACTCAGAACTCCCACAGAACAGGATGGAGAGTGATGCGCATGCACAGCCACCTGTTTTCTATGGCTGGGTCATGGCCGCCTCCTAACCCAAAAGTTAGGAGATAAAAAAAGATACCTTTTAGTATGATGTAGATGGGTGAGCAGTCTGCTACTGGCTTTATAAAGCCCTAACAGCCCTGCACCTCAGTGTCCATATTACAGCTACAAGTGCTAAATCAAGAAAAGCAAGAAGAGGTGAAGTCCTAAAATATAACTTTTAATAATATGCAATAAAAATATACATGTCTAAACATCTCTCAATCAAAAACCGCATAAGAATGCAAGCCGACCATAGAAAAACATGCTAGCCCTAAAGTTAACTAAACTGTCCCTGACCTACCAAATGCAAGGAAGTTCTCGCCAGGAACCTGACCCTAAAAATCCTATACAACCCTCCAGTCCAGTCCCAACATATTTCGATCAGCCTCTCATCTCATACCTGATCATTTCAGGGGACAGCATAGAGGAAAAATAGACCAAAGGTATAGAGAAAATTCTGCCACAATATCCATAAAAGGTCATCAGCATATAACCAACAACAATGGAGTTATATAGATAATAAATACCAACAAGTGCTAAATCAAACCAAGTTCTATGGAGCTCTAAGTTTGGTTCAGTAAAACTCTGAGGGGTGGATGTTGTGGTAGTAACCCAAACTGTAAAATGCAAATATACTATGGTCTTGTGAAACTGATGTGTAAAGTTCAGCTCTGATAACAAGTCAAATCACATTTTTTTATGTACGTCTACAGCTGGAGTAGCATTAGAGAAAAGGATTAGGAAGTATTAAAGCTGTGACTATTTTAAGGTCCATCTAGATGTGATTGATTATATATAAAGTCTATGTAAATAAGATAAAAAGTACATAAAAAGATTGTTTATCATCAGGCAAACTAAATGTTCTGCGAGAGAGGCTTATATAATAACTAGGCCTCTTACATGACATATATAGACATATGATGCGCTCTTTTTAGTCCAGCCCCATGTGGGATGAGATTGAGGTGGGCCATGTTAGAAAGGGTGGACCTATAAAATGTTCTTTATTAAAGGGATCTGTGTGATGAGGGCTGTTTGCTATTTACCACACTCGACTTCAGCATTATTTCTAAAATATCACTAATTCTGTGCTGAACTGCAGTTTGTAGTTGAGAGCTGGAGTCTAGTCACAGGGATAGTGACAGGGCTGATAGTAGGGTGGCAGGCCTGGTTCATTACTGGGGGCAATAGAGTAGGGGTTAATGTGGTGTTGGGGAGGCACAGTGCTGAGGTGGGTCATGGAGGGTATAAGAGAGGGTATTTTGTGCAGTGGATTCCAGGAGCAGCAGTTGATCCACAGATTTTTTTTCTTTCCTACTTCATGATGAAGAGTCATAGCAGCAAGGATTTGGCCAGTCCTTGAAGCCAGTTAAAAGGAAGAGCAGAGTATTAGAGGATAATTGAGGGGTACTAGGGCCCAAATACTTATGGTGGTGTCCAGGCTTTGGAAGGTTAGCCAACATATGAATTAATTCCTGGGGGAAAGAATCCCTAGAAAGTATAGCAGGCCTATATCATAATGGGTCCTCAAGCCTGGTGCAGTACGGCTGATGGCATAGCATGAAGGCCTTGAACTCTGGCATAGCAGCAGAGCCTTCAAGCACCCCCCAAGGGTTATTCACCATGAAAGTTATTCAGGTGTATTTTGATTATTATATTTTAATAATTTGCTGTGTTCTAATGTTTTTCAATAAGTGGCCGCTGTGACCTTTCCACCAGATAGGGAGTCTGGTGTGATAACTGGGTGAGGTTTTGGTGGAAATGGGCACCGAACACAATCTACTGTCCCCTTGTTTAGTAATAGAAACAAGACCTCTCACACTTTTCTGACCACGGTAACATATTGTTGCTTTATTTTGCAGTGTCATGGGTAGTTTTCTGCACCAAATAACTGCTGGTGACCTCCGTCATTGTGTCTTTAACATTTACAAACGTTCACTAGTACAAGACATCATTGATATACGTAGGTAATGGAACCATTAAACTTTGCAGAGAAGCTTGAGTGAAGTATAAAAACACATTGAAGCATTTTGCAAGATCTACACGGTCAGGGTGGGAGTACACTGTGCGGCCGTGACGTGGCTGAGAACAGCTGTACACTGTATCAGAGATTTTCAATTAGTTTCAAGAGCGGCCGTATGGATTGCAGGTGAACACCCGCAAAACCGCGTAGCCATTAGCGAGTAGAGAACTCTGATGAACATCGATCATTAATGCAAATCCATATGGCACCTCATTAAACTAATTAAAAATCCCTGATACTGGTGCCACAGCGGTTCTCAGCCCTGTTACAGCCGCACCGTGACTGTGTCATGACCGTCTTCCTATCCCTAAAAACAGAAAAGCAGTTTTCAAATTCGAGTTGGACTTCGATTAAATATTTTTCCCTTAATTTTTCATGTTTTACCCATTTTTCCTAGAAGGAAATTGTAAACAGATGTACCGAAGCTTCCGCTACCTTTACATTTTTATTTCCCGTCTGCTTTCTTTGCTTCTTGTATTTGGTGTTTAATTTCCTCAGTGTATTGAACCCTGTAACCCACATGTAAACAAACCACTGACAAGTGCAATTTACATTCCTCCCATATTTCTATAGAGAATGCTTCCCAGGCTTTTTCTTGGTACTTTGCAGCATATGCACAGTTTGGATAACAGTACATCTTGTATAAACACTCATATCATGGACAATGTATTGTTATAAAAACTTAGTAGGGGCCACGCATTAATGGGGTTTTGCCATGATCTCATTTCATACCTTCTGCACCCAGCTCTTCAGCTCTGTGTGCTCAGAAGGGGGCGTGTGTGATTTGTTTGAATTGCATATCATGTGACTCAGCTGGATGACATCACCAGGCCTTTTCTCTCAGTGAAAGAAAGGTCTGTTTATGTATAGAATTGTAAGTAGCTACATTGTAGCTCATTAGTAACTTTTTTGCTTTACAGTATAAGGGTCCTTGGTTCAAATCCCTGCAGTAACCAAACCTGTAATTTTTTTTTCTCTTTATATATCAGGGGTGTCAAACTGCGGCCCTCCAGCTGTTGGGAAACTACAACTCCCATCATGCATTTGTATAATCTATAACAGTGGGCATGATGGGAGTTGTAGTTTCCCAACAGCTGGAGGACCACAGTTTGACACCTGTGTTATATATGCACATACCTGATTGAGGTTTCTTTTTTTTTTACTTGCACTGTTTGACTTATTAATAACTAGTCCAAAGGACAGGAGTAGAATAACAGCACCCGGGGTTTGCCAAAAAAACGTAAAATGGGAACAGCACGCAAAATTCCACAATCAATCAATTGTAATACATGCAAAGTCCATCCTGGGGTGAGCAAGCCCACAACTCACCAAGGGTCAATTCCAAAAAGTAATGGTTTTGGACGACAGCATCTTAAAAGCAGGAGTGAACTTTATTCCAAAGTGAAAAACACCATAGCAATGATTCGGCCCGTCAATACATGGCCTTCTTCAAGCAAGCATGAAATACAAAGTAAATATACACATATATAAAGGGATACAAACACCCTCCCCTAATGCAATTTAACCAATAAAGTGACATAATTATAAGCAATTAAATTGCACATGTGAAAAAAAGGTATTCATAGGTTAGAACAGTAATCCTGCATATTTAAACAACCAATTAAAACTTACTTCCTTACTATTAGAAGAGTCCCAGCAGTGGATGCACATAGTAAGCATTCAATGCACCCCGGGGGGTCTCAAAATGACTTGCGCATGTCCGGAAGTCAGCGCAGCCGCGCTGAACACACTCTGAAGCGCCGGGTGTACCGGCCTCAAAAGCAAACACTGCGCCTGTCCGGAAGTCAGCGCTGACGCGCCGATCAAATCCAGAAGCTATACACACTCGTGCTTCAAAGATAAGTAATGCGCATGCCCCGAACCTCAATCAGCAGAATAGCCTAATATTATTAGGCTATTCATTATTATGTAAATAGGATTATCCACGTATCGCCTACTTATTCTTCATATCCTAATCATGAAAAAACTAAATAAAGGCAATATCTATAATATAGTAAAGTGTTCAATATTAGCTTAAATGGGGAGAGAATTAAAGTAATAGGTGAATAGAAGAAAATCCTTCAAAAAAGAAGAACTTCTCCCTGGTCACCCATTGAATCTCCTCTATAACAATAATCACTAGCACTATATATAGATATTATGGATAACCTTTATTATGTCCTAGTACAGTTTGCCTGGAATATAGGGTCATGTCAATATCATAAACATATCAGCATGCATTGTATAGATGAAAAAACATTAAAAACGCATTTTTATTCGAATTTAAAAAAAAAAGAAGAAAAATTGCATCCAATGTCCGGGACTCCCCAATATGTCACCTAAAAACAATAAAAAACAATTTTATTAACAAAATATAAAATCACTAATTCCAGCTTTGAAAAAGATGATGATAAATAGAAAACTCAATCTAAACTCAATTAAATTTATTCAAATCATAAATTAATTATATAGGCCAGAAGTATATTACTTTTGCAATTCAAAAATCCACCTACTTTCTTTTCTCTTCAAAAGCATTTCACGATCCCCCCCATGACATAGCTGGGGGACTGAATCAATGACCCTGAATCTCAATTGTGAGACAGAATGTCTCAATTCAACAAAATGCTTCGCCCCCACGCTGCATCCATAAGCCTCTTTCTGATTGTGCTTTTATGCTTATTAATTCTCTGTCGAATTTCCATCGTTGTCTCCCGGACATACAACAGGCCACATGGACAAATGATCAAATATATCACATAGCTAGAGCGACATGTAAAATGGTTTCTGATGTGATATCTTTTGCCATTTTGGGGATGGGTAAATGAATCACCCTTAATCATATTGCAATTGCAACAACTTAAACAGGGAAAATTACCCTTACTCACTGTTGACAAATAAGTTTGCACCATACCTTTTTTCTTTGGACCAAAATAAGAATGTACAAGTTTGTCACCCAGATTCCTATTACGTTTATAGGACATCATAGGTGTCAACTGAAACTCCGGGATCTGTGAAAATTGATCTCGTAACATTTTCCAATCCTCACGTAGAATGCCCTCAATAACATGACTGCAGTCATTAAAGGTTGAGACAAATGACAACCTTCCTCCAGTAGTATTTCTCTTCCTATTTCTACCAGTGATCAACTCATCCCTATTTACGGTATCCAACCTCCTCACTTGTTGTTGTAACAATTTTTTAGGGTATCCCCTAGAAATGAATTTTTTACACATGTCATCTACTCTATCTTCCAAAATCTCCTGTTCTGAAACAATTCTTTTGACTCTCAGTAACTGACTCCATGGTAAGGAATCCTTCATATGTCTTGGGTGATAACTGTCATGTCTAAGATTACTCCTATCAGTTTTTTTCACATATAGGTCCGTTTTAATTGACCCTTTATCCAGAATGACCACAGTATCCAAAAATTGTAATTCATGCATTGATATCACTTAAGTAAATGAAATATAAGACTCACAACCATTCAGATATTCAAAAAATATATCCAATGAGGTCTCAGCATCCAACCAAATCAAAAAAATATGATCGATGTAGCACCACCAACAGAGGATGTGCTCCCAGAATGTAGAATGATATACCCATTTTTCCTCAAAATTTGCCATAAAGATGTTAGCATATGTGGGGGCCACATTGGACCCCATGGCTGTACCTCTCTTTTGTAAATAAAAGTCGTCCCTAAAGAGGAAATAATTCCGCCTGAGGACGACTCCCAAAAGGTCAAGCACAAAATGGGAACATTCAGGAGCACATCCTCTGTTGGCAAGCGCCACATCTACCGCTTCAACACCAGCATCATGTTCAATAGAGGTGTACAGAGATAACACATCAAATGAAACCAAAATGCAATTATCAGGTATCTTAAGATTATTAAGTTTAAACAGGAAATCTGATGTATCTCTAATATATGAGGGCGCTGTGGTGGCCAAATCACGCAAGAATTTATCTAAAAAGACAGAGATAGTATTGAAGATTGAACCCTTACCAGACACTATCGGTCGTCCCGGAGGATCCTCCAAACTTTTGTGGATCTTGGGCAACACGTGCAATACTGGTGTAATAGGGGAATTGACCTTCAAGAAATCACCCAATTTGGCATAAATTGTGCCTAAACAAAGGGCCTCATCTACAATATTAATAATTTCCCTCATAATCTCAAATTTTGGGTCCCTATCCAACTTAACATAGACATCAGAATCTCCAAGTTGTCTCAAAATTTCTGCCTCATACTTACATGTGCCCATGACCACCACAGCGCCCCCTTTATCGGCTGATTTAATTGAAATGTTACGATCAGCCATTAACTCCTTCAAAACTCTAGATTCACGTGAAGACAAATTGTTATGAACAGCACCTGAAAAACATTTTCTTAAATCATTGATCTTTCTAGTGACCACCTCTAAGTAAGCCTCAACTACATGGTTATTGCGGGGTGGTTAGAACCCACTCTTCATAATCAGATCAAAATCTTTAAACTGCAATAAACCTCCAGTAGATATTTCAATGGGATTCATCACACCCTCCACACCAAAATAAGCTTTAAGGCATATCTTTCTGAAAAAATGTTGTAAGTCACATTCCAATTGGAACCAATCAATTTGTGTGTTAGGTACAAAAGATAACCCACGGTTCAATACTTTGAGTTCTATGTCAGTCAGGGATTTTGAAGAAATATTCACCACGATTTAGATCCTCTGATTTTTCCTGGTTGCTGGGCGTCCCCTCGTCGCATCCTGTTTGGGAAAGGCTCCGGATTTTCTTCTGCCATCGATGGTGCTTACGACCTCCCCTCCTGAGTTTCCTCCTTTTCTGTGCTCTAAAAAATCAGGCTTATTGGATTCATCAGTAGAATCAGAATCACATGTTGTGAAACCAAAATCAGCTTGTCCAGACTTTTTATGGAACCTTTTCCTGTTGAAATTTTGTCCTGATTGTGTTCGTTGCCAATTGTAGACCTTTCCCGTTTGATAATCTTCAAGATCACGGTGCCATTTATCTCTCTTAACTCTTTCTATCTCCAAATGATGTCTAGAAAGTCTCTGATTTAACTTATCCATAAAGACAGAGAATTAATTAGGCAATAACAACTTCAATTGATCCTCCAATCTTGAGGCTTCCAATCTTACCAGAGATAATTCCTTTTGCAAATATTCAACATTCAACAAAATAATTTCTGATGCATATTTGTTGTTAATGGCCTCAAAGCGTTTACAAAATACTTCATCCCCCAGAAAAAAATTGGGGCGCAAGGTAGATCTCATACCCCTGGGGACCCTTTGTGCTTTGAAGTATTCAAGCAGAGTATTGATGTGTACTTCCATCGTAATCATTCTTTTCTGTTCTTGTTCCAAACGTCTCTTTACCATTATCACTGATGGTGCGCTTACAAATGACGTATCACCTTTCATGGCCATACATTTGTGTATATCATCATCTGTATAGGTGTAAGTACTCACATTCATAGTGTTCACTCCTGCAGAACCTGTAGGCATATCCATTACAGTGCCATTCCCAGGTAAATTTCCAAGTGGATTTAAGGCATTTCTTTGCTCCATCATGTGAAGTAAGCCCCTGGTGCACGCTCCCTAGGCTCCAAAGTGCCAAAAAAAACGCAAAATGGGAACAGCACGCAAAATTCCACAATCAAACAATTGTAATACATGCAAAGTCCATCCTGGGGTGAGCAAGCTCACAACTCACCAAGGGTCAATTCCAAAAAAAAATGGTTTTGGACGACATCTTAAAAGCAGGAGTGAACTTAATTCCAAAGTGAAAAACACCATAGCAACGTTTCGGCCCGTCAATACATGGCCTTCTTCAAGCAAGCATGAAATACAAAGTGAATATACACATATATAAAGGGATACAAAGACCCTCCCCTAATGCAATTTCACCAATTAAATGACATAATTATAAGCAATTAAATTGCACATGTGAAAAAAAGGCATTCATAGGTTAGAACAGTAATCCTGCATATTTAAACAACCAATTAAAACTTACTTCCTTACTATTAGGAGAGTCCCAGCAGTGGATGCACATAGTAAGCATTCAGTGCACCCCAGGGTGTCTCAAAATGAACTGCGCATGTCCGGAAGTCAGCGCAGCCACACTGAACACACTCGAAGCGCCGGGTGTACCGGCCTCAAAAGCAATCACTGCGCCTGTCCGGAAGTCAGCGCTGACGCGCCGATCAAATCCAGAAGCTATACACACTCGTGCTTCAAAGATAAGTAATGCGCATGCCCCGAACCTCAATCAGCAGAATAGATTAAATAAATATTATTAGGCTATTCATTATTATGTAAATAGGATTATCCACGTATCGCCTACTTATTCTTCATATCCTAATCATGAAAAAACCTATCAAAAACTAAATAAGGGCAATATCTATAATATAGTAAAGTGTTCAATATTAGCTTAAATGGGGAGAGAATTAAAGTAATAGGTGAACAGAAGAAAATCCTTCAAAAAAGAAGAACCTCTCCCTGGTCACCCATTGAATCTCCTCTATAACAATAATCACTAGCACTATATATAGATATTATGGATAACTTTTATTATGTCCTAGTACAGTTTGCCTGGAATATAGGGTCATGTTAATATCATAAACATATCAGCATGCATTGTATAGATAAAGAAAACATTAAAAACGCATTTTTATTCGATTTTTTAAAAAAAAGAAAAGAAAAAATTCTTCCAATGTCCGGGACTCCCCAATATGTCACTTTCCTTTCTCTTCACCTGGGGTTTGAACACTCAGTAGCTACCTGAGAAGAGAAGTGATGTCTGAGCATGTGCGACCAGGACTGAGAAGCTGTCAGCCCTGGTCGTATTCCCTGGAGATGAGCTGTAAACAATGGATCACTAAAGGAGCAGCTAAAACAAAAATGGTACATCATTTTTAATAATGATGAATGGTGAATACGTTTATTATTTAATTTTCAAACTTCCCCTTTAAATCTGTAATGGCATTATAAGGGTGCGTTCACACGACAAAGACAAAATAGTGACCGGATTTTCTGATCGATATTTTGTCTTTTTTTGGCACAAAGGGGGGCGGCTTTTGTCTGCGGTTTGCGGATTCAAACCCTCACCCTTTACAACCACATGTTCATGTTCTGCCCGAAAACTGGACGGAAGAATGAACATGTTCTAAGTTTTTACGCCGGCGGTGTCAAAAACCGTCTGGCGGAGAATCCATGCAGTGTGAACTGCTGCACGGATTTTCTATTATAATCAATGTAAAAGGTTGACAGTCGGTTTACAGACGGTTTTCAAATCGAAAAACCAACTGTAAAACTGACTGAAAACCTTTGTCGTGGGGACGAGCCCCAAGGGTAATAATCCAACATTGAATCCTCATCTAATCTGCAATGTTCCGTGCAGATTTTAGATGCCGACTATTAAATGTAGTAGTGGGTTTCACAAGATTTTTTTGTAAATTATTTACATTTTAATGTGGCTAATCCATGTCTTGGCTCGCTAAAATAGAGTCCAAGCGGATTGTAAGTAAAATTACACTTCTTTTTTTAACATTGAAGATTTAAAGTCCACAGCGGAAAAAAAACTGAACTAAAGCAGCAATTTCCCACTCAAATTAAGGGGACACAGAACTCACACAGATTTTAAAAAAGAATCCAATGTAGAGTATGCACCGAATTCCTTGTAAAATTCTGTTGTGTAAACATACAACAATGTGGTGTTCTCACCAAAGACTTTGATGGTATATTGATAGGATGTGCCATCAAAGTCTAATAGGTACACATCACGTTTCTAGGACTAGCACCTATTTTGGGAGCGGGCCCCCGAAGGTGTCAGCTCAGAATAGAGAGCTGGTCACCATTGTGCATGACTCTCCATTCTGTTCTATAGGAGTTCTCAGTACAGGTGAGGGCTGTGCTTGGATGTACTCAGAATAAAAGATGTGCAGAATGGAGATGTGCACAAGCAGTAGAACTGAGACAGAACTTTTTTTTAGAGGGTGGGGGCGTTCCCGAGATAGGTGCCGATTATAGAGGTCATCAAATATGTCATCAAAGTCTTTGTAGGGAACACCTCTCTAGAGGCAGCAAAAAATGTCTTATATGTTGCTTTACTTCTTGTAGCTTTAAGGGGTATTCTGATTCTATAAAGTAATGGCATGTCAGTAGAATGTTCCATCAATTTACAATTGCCCATTGTTAAACAAAAAACATTTGGGACGTTCCAATTTTTTCAAACATTTGGTCAAAATTTTTTCACGTGTTTAGTGAAACAAGGGTCCTATTAATGCAATATTAAGTTTGACGATTGCAAGTATAAGCACTTGTAAGCATTAAATAGGCTGCGGCACTGACTCCAGTGACATAGCCTCTTTAAATCAGCTGATTACCAAAGATGCTGGGAGTCGGACTTATATCACTCTGATATTGATGGCCATCATTGTTTTGAAGCTAGTTAACCCTTAGGATCTTTTCCTGACCTGCCTTCTCTAGAGCATGAGGCTGTGTTTGCTGCCAACAAGCCTGAATCAACACTGTAGGGTTATAGGTTGGACTCGAAGGACCTTTTTTTCCCAGCTGTATCTATTACATTACTGTGAGTGTTGTTATGAATACCCTGTCCTCAATATATGATATTACAGAATCTACTAGGAGGAATGTCACTGTGTTCAAAGGAGGGTGCTGGAACAAGAAACAGCTCATTACTGTAGGATTTTGGAATGTTGATAACCTACCTAAATTTTCCATTTCTGCCCAGAATGATATTTAAAATGCTTGCTTATAGCTTGAGCAAAAATCTGTTTATATCCAAAATTCCACTGCTCTCCATTTACTAGATTGACTTACTTCTACCTAAAGAATTTTAAACAGGCATCCTCAAACTGTGGCCCTCCAGCTGTTGGGAAACTTCAACTCCCATCATGCCCACTGTTATAGATTATATAAATGTATGATGGAAGTTGTAGTTTCCCAACAGCTGGAGGGCCGCAGTTTGAGGATGCCTGCTTTAAAAGCTTCACCTACGTTTTACTGGAAAGTAAAGTGAACAGCTGCATCCTTGTTTTAAGGGATTTTTCATTTAATGTATGCCGAGTTTAGCTTATCCTCTCTTGCTTAGTTTTGGATTATGATGATTTCCATACAGAAAAGAGACAGGGTCATTGCTCTCTATTCTATTAGAGAGGTTAGTGTATCTATCTCTATTTATAATACTTACTGTGTAAGAGAATAACTAATGATATCTTTATATTATTTATTAGTAGATGATAGGACGTGGGAAACATATAGAGGAGAGCGGAGTCATGGCTTGGGAACAGGACTAAGGTTTAGCAAGTTTTGACAACTAGGTTTTGGCAAATAATTCAGTATAGCAAAGGGATTCTTTACTGTAAGTGTGGTGAATTTTGGAAATCACCCCAAAAAATTGTATGGTGAATCATTAACGGTTTTAAAAAAGGGGTTGGATGCATTTCTAGAGGAATTTTAACAAGTTAAGTGTTAGGTTTCGGGAAAAGGGTCATTGATTGGGGGTTTTTTTAAAATTGTTTGGGCCAGATTAGAGTCAAGAAGGGTTTTTTCCTAAAATAAGGAAAAATTTGGGTTTTCTCCCTCGGGGTTTTTCCTTCCTCTGGACCAACACGTAGGGACTAGGAAACTGAGGGCTCTGTCTTTCTCAGCCTTACAATGATGTAACTATGACT
The DNA here is from genome assembly GCA_025379985.1 of Phyllomedusa bahiana. NCBI lineage: Eukaryota > Metazoa > Chordata > Amphibia > Anura > Hylidae > Phyllomedusa > Phyllomedusa bahiana. The sequence continues at coordinate 8,371 of JAODAL010001723.1, read as the reverse complement.
ATTTTTTTCTGTACATACCCATCTTAAAGGAGTTTTCCTACTAAGAACATTTATCATCTATCCACTTAATATGTGATAATTATATGATTGCCAGGGTTCCACTGTTGGGGCCTTAACAACCACTAAAACAGTGATACGGAATCCCTGTTCTTCTCCACCGTGGCTCAGTTGTCTAAGTCAGTCCTAGAAGAGGACAGGTTGTAAATGACTTCTCCACTTATATTGCATGTTGTTATTTTTAAAGATTCTAAGTTCCTTTGACGATCCATGTCTTCTGTGTATAAAAAGTCTGTAAATTTTCAGTTTCTTGTATAACATCATGTCTGAAGAATGGAGCTAGTCCTCTCGAAAGCTCACCATCAAATATACCATTTAGCCTCTAAAAGGGTATCGCCTGATTTTTTTTCACTCTTCTACAACTTTCTATGGCTAACACGGTACAACTTTATACTACTGAATCAGTCCTATAGACTTTAAAAGGGGAAAACATGCCCCGTGCTGTACTGTTCCGCTATTCAAACTCCTCATGACCAGGGAATGGAAAAACCCCTGTTCTAGTGGGAAATACCAAAAAAGAGCAATTCCACTGTTCAAAAATTATGCCCCACTTTTTTATCCCCCCCTCAAAAAAAGAATTGTTGCTCAATGTTGGGCTTAAAAAACCCCTAGCTGTCAGTAGTTATCACCAGGGGAAACCAAGCCTTTACAGTGGAAAATGCACTATAGCATCACTCCCTTCAAAAAGGTGCCATGGCATAATAATAATAGGTGCTATGTTTTAGCGCTCACAAAAAAGGGGTTTTTCCCCTTCCCGGGAACCACTGTTTTATATGGCATATAGGAATGTTTTACTTGACTGCGATATTGCAACTTTTTATGCTATCTGCTTAACCCTAAAAAAAAAGTAATAAAAACCTTTAAAAAAGTAAGATAACACCTTGCCATAATATTTTGGGTGCTTTTATCTTAAATTATTTTGATACATCGTAAAAAGAAATTCCAAAAAACCCATTAGTCTCTGTCTATGTAGGCTCGAAAAAAATTTTTCCCCGTCTAACAGACTTAAAAATAGGCCCCAATTTCAGCACCCATTGTTTTGTAGTGGTAAGAAGCCAAAGTACAAGGACAAACGCCAGGCAGATTCTACAAGCAGTAAGCCACCATGATTTTAACCTTGTTTAAGGAACTGGACTTCACTGTACTGTAGGGAACCTTCAGACTTTCACTTTAAGTAATTATCAATGTAATGATTTTTAAAATCACGCATGGTACAGTAGGAAAAAGTAGCAGACATACAGACAGAAGGTCATGGCAGGTAGAGTGTGGTTGTCATAGATAACAGCAGCGGTCATGGGGAGCAGGGGGCTAAGGGAATTGGTCCAAAAAACAACAGTCAAAGAAATATCTTTAGCTTTGCAGGGGCTTTGGGGCTTAGGGGGGGTTGCCCCGGGGGTGGCTTTAAAAAAAAGGGTCCAGTGCAGAAAACTGGGGAGGGGGCTAATGGCAGTATGAAAAGCCCGGGAATTTTTTCCCTAGAAAAGTCCAAAGACCAAGAATGTTGACTTTGGGGAGAATAACACAGAGAAGAGGCAGTGGGTTGCAGCTGAGTAGCACAGCCTCAACCACAAGGTAACGACAGTGTAAAAATAATTTTTTTTGACCCTTACTTTTGTTTTAAGCATTTCTGCCCTCTGAGTGGGTAGGGACAGTTTGGCAAATTTTGCCCAAATTTTTCCAACGATTGCAGGAAAATCGTGCAACTAATCATCAGCCTTTTTCCAGACAAGAAAACAGAAGTGTATCATTTTATTGAACGGATCACTTTCCTTTTTTTCCCGTCTTTTAAATACAGATTTGATAAAAATTTCCCCCAAAACTGTCAAAATTTGAGTCTGGCTGAATCAGTCCCCAAACCCCAAAACAAAAAAGCAACATTTTAATAGGGGTATCAATAGATGATGCACTTTTAGACTGTTTTAAACTCTTGAATTGTAAGGGACAGTCAGGGATGCACACGGAACACAGACAAGTGAGGGCCCTGACGTGGGAAAACCCTGGGTCCCCGCCTTTTGGGGGTACCCGCCCTTTTCTAGGGCGCCCCCCAACCTGAAGACTGATGATGCTCTGAGCCCCAAATGAACACCAGACGTAGACGAAAATAACAAAAGAGGTCGGACAGGCCCAAATCAGCAACGAACGGGGAGCGCTTAAAAAGAAAAAAGTGACAAGAGGCAACCATTGTCCCCCGCAAGAGTCAAAGAACACAGGGTAAGAATTTAAAAAAAGTGAACTACGTAGAGGAAACCAAATAGCAGGCAAAGAAAAAGGAAGCTGAGACCTTTTACAGGAAAAAGGAAAGGTTTAAAAAGAAGTGATAGGTAACCAGGAATGTCAACAAAAAAGGAAAAGGTTAACTCCACAAGGCTGGAAGATTCCTGGGGGACAGGCGTTGGCCGAAACAAATTTAAGCATACAGAGCTAGGGATGGGGGTTTTACCTAGAGTAGAAATACACAGAATTAAGTCATAAACCATGGTTTAGTGTACCGCCCTGGCCCGGGCCAGAGCCAAAAGCCGGGGGTCTGTCGGGCACAATCATGACAGTAATCTATTCATGGTCTTGTATGTATTGTTTTATTTCTACCATCTAACCAATGGTCCGCCAGACTCCACACATGGGAGCAGTTAAGATGTAAATATATAGCACTCGTTACATCATAAAATGTTTTATAAATGTTTCCGAGATATATGTTATATTTCAATTCCTTAAACCATTTACGGTGTTAGACTGGCCATAAATATGTACTGCCTTTAAAAACAAATTACAGGGGGGGCCCGAGAATCAAAACATTTGCCGCTCCATTTCCTGAAAACCGTTGTATTAACTAAATTATTTATGCACAAATTGCACATCTCTGGTGTTGGGGGTTGGGAAAATAGAACTGATTGGTTTAATGATTCCCCACCCCCAAAAACAAAACTGAAAAAATGTCCCCAAGTACTGCAGTCAAATCCAAATGCTGCAGAACCTCTTTGCTTTGATGAAATACAAAAACTTTCTATTTTTTGGAAAATTATCATTCGTATAAGTGTAAATTTTAAATACCGAAAAACTTTTTTCTCTGACAGAGGTCCAGGTTTCATCTAAAATGCCAAATGGTCATCAAAAATGCAAAGCTGTAGCTGCATCCATGTAACACATGCGCTCCCGTCCTTGAAAACACTGCTTTTAAATGCAAGAAAGTGGGGTTTTTGTTACAGGTCTATTCTGATTTTTCATTGAGAAAAGACAGAATTTTTTTAAAATTCATAATATGGTGAAAGTTCACGTGGGCTCAGAAGCATCAGTAATAAAACCCCCCTATTTTTGCCCACAATAAAGATGCCATTCTTGAAGGGTTTTTTTTTAATAAAAACTTGGTTCCCTCTGAAATAAAATCTGGGGCATTTTGTCTAACCTCCGTTTCCTCCTAAAAAATTTTTCACTGAATTGGCCATGTTCACCGGTTATTTTTGGTTTTTATGAGGTTTTCGGGGGCATTTCCCCACCCAAAAACCCGCCCAAAACCGGCCTAAAAAACGCTCTTTAGAAAGGTTTAAGGAAAGTTTCACCGGGTTAATGCGGGGTGTACAGTACGCCCTGCAATTACGCCGGGTGTTCAGGAGCTCGCGCTGATCAGCGTGTACTCCCGCGGCGTGGGGGGGCCGGCAGCCCGCTGGCCCATAGACCGTCATTACTCGCGGCGTGTAAGCGCCGTGAATAAATGACATGTCAATTATCTCCCCGCTTGTACAATACGATCGTATTGTATGCACGGGGAGAGGAGGCGTAATCTATAGTTCTCTATGAGAACTGTGGATTACTGTAATGACTGGGGCGCACTTTGCTCGTATTAGAGCGTAGTACGCTCCCTTAGAGGCGCTTCTCGGCGAGGTTTTGGGCGAGGTTTTGGATGAGGTTTTCGAGGAAGTTTTCACCCATACAAATTAATAGCCAGGACAATAGCCACGCCCAAAACCACGCCCAAAAAGTGCCAAAGCCACGGCCAAAACCGCACCGAAAATGAACCTAAGGGCCCGTTTACACGGCAATGGACAAATACCGGTCGGTTTATCCGACCAGTATTTGTCTGGTTTGTGTGCTGTCCCCACAGCCGCGGGAGGGGGCGGCTTTTCTCTGCCATGAGCAGAGAAAAGCCCTCCCCCTTCCCATTCACATGTACATATTCCGTCTGAAAACCGGACTGAAGAATGTGCATTCACAGTGTTTTTCGGGCGGCCGGCGGTTTGCTGCACGGGTTTTCCATCGGAGACCGTTTTGCTCGTTTGCGGCCGGTTTTTCAGACGGTCTGCAAAACCGCAAACCGTCTGAAAAACCGGCCGCAAACCCGTGCAGTAGGGACATGCACTAAAACACGCTTCAAGAATTGACATGACACTTCTTTTTCAGTGCTTCCAAAGAAGCGTGTAAAAACCTTGTCGTGTATGAACTACAACAAGGTTTTATATAGGAATCAATTAAATGAACTGGGGGCATTTTGTACGAGGTTTTGGGCAAGGAAATGCTCCGAAAACCTCGTCCAAAACCTCGTCCAAATAAGCCATGTGAACAAGCCCTTAGTCAGCTGGGCGTTACCAATCGGAGGTGTAGTTTTACACAGTCGGACATGGTCAAATCAGTGCTGACAGTCAGTGTTGCAAGGAGGGACACATCCCTTTGAAAACTGTAATGGTAACACCCATCTGACTGATTCAGTAATACATTTCTAGGAGGAATAACAGAGGAACAGCACAGCACAAAGTTATAAGAGAAGAGGCTCAGAGGCTCCAGGATTGATTTTTCACAGGGAACACAAGTAATACTAAAACTCATGTCAAAAGATGACACTCATCTTTAAATGAGCTGAAATAGCGGATGAAGTTTAAGTGACACTGTTTCTGGAAAAAGCAGAGGCTTATTCCGAATCATGGACAATCCCTTTTAAGAGCTAATGCACAGAGCCCTGTTAGAAATCTTTGTGGCTGTAGATGCTGTTCCTGAACCTCCTGGATTCTACAATTTACAGATGGGACAAAATCATGGCTTGCTATTCATGCATTTTGCTGTTATTCTCCCCTACAGCCATTGCTTTTAACAGACCATGCCTCACAGAGTGCCTATGGGTCTGTGATATGGACCTACATGGACTCTTTGTGGTGCCCAGCAGGCTACATGTGCATGAACACTATGGTGACACTCTGTAGCAATCAGTGATCTAGTTTAAAGGCATTTCGAGGATTAGGAAAACACGGTTGCATTCTTCCTGAAACATCGCCAAAACTGTCAATGGGTTTCTTTTTAGCATTGCTCTACAACTTCATTGATGTAAATGAAGCTGAGCTGCAATTCCAGAAATAAACCCATACACACGTGTGGTGCTGTTTTTAGAGTAAAGCAACCATGTTTATCTAATCCTGGACAATCCTGTTAGGTACTATGTGAAGCATGCTTGGTTCTCAGACTGGGCTCACACTATGTTTATGTTGTATGTTGATAAAACGATGTCCACATTACTGGCAAAATCAAGGACCACCGGCCACAGCATGAAGGCATGGTTCATCTGCATGTGGCAACCCAACTATGTGAACTGGGCTTTGTCGGGATTATAAATACTTGTAATGCCCTACTCACATATCTAATGTGTTTGACGTTATTATAAGGCTCCGCTAAGGCTGCAATCAGAGGATCGGTAGTTGCATCAGATTTGACAAGAAGAATAGTGCAATATGGTGGGTTGTTCTTCTCGGAAAAAACAATGGACACTACAACAGAACCTAACAGACACCAATATGTCAGTAGTGGCAGTGGGTCTATTATTATTAGGGTTTTCTCACCACAATGCTTAGCTTTTAACATGTAGGGAAAGGTAAATGAAGACTTTTACCAAATCCATTGTTTTACATTTTGCTTTGTTCAGGATGTAAAGAAGATTTTATCTACTGCTAGTGCACACAAGTTTCTCTAGGATACCAATCACCTCTCCCCTGCTCTCTCTCTTATATGATTGTTCTAAGCTGTCGTCGTTCGACCATGACGAGTCACTTCCTGCAGAGTCTTATCTCTAGCACAGGAGTTTGTTTACTTAAGTTTATGACAAGTTTTAACACTGTAGCTTTGTGTAGTACAGATTTTAAATCTCCAGCTCTAATTTTACAGTAACAGGAACAGCAGAGTTGATATGCCAATCCCTGTTATAGAACCACCCACAGCTTGAACAGCAAGTGTGGGTCTGAAGCTGGCTGTGACTCTTGTGAAACAGCATGGTAAGGCAACCCCTTTAATGGCTCCAGCATTACCATTATGATTTCCATTCTAAAGGAGTCTAACCTGTGTTTTACATGAACGCAATTCCTCAGTGGAGAAAGTATCTATTGCTGGATTGTGTAGTAACAGCTGATCACTGACAAATGAATCTATAGTGCATTAAAATGTTATCCTGAGACACTGAGAGGCTGTTATTAAGGGTGTATTGAACTCTGATAATAAACATTGTGCCCAAGTCAAGAGCTTTAGAAGAAGACTGAAATCTAGTGAGCACTATCAGATCATTTAAGAATGAAATCTAACAAGATGCTGAAAGTCAACGGCTTCTCCAGAGGTGGACAGCAAGAGTGTTATTGAGTAAAGGGCCGACATGAAAGCTTTATAATGAGAGTTCTCTGTACTGAGAGCCCTTTAATGAGAGCCGTATGGTGTAAAGGGCTACATCTATAATGAGGACACTATACTGAAACACCAGTGTAAAAGCATATCTAAAGCATTGTTTGAGTTGCCTCAATGATGTCTGCAAGTAGCATCTCCTTCCATTGACTATTGTGGGTCTGTCCGTCAAATCTTTAATCATACAAATGTCCTTGCTTAGTAAATAGTCCTGTTTCATTTAAGATTTACTGAGATTTATCACTTTTTTGGACTTAGCATTCGGAAACAAATTTTGTGGGCATTTTGCTATCAAGGTGATGTATCCAAGCGCACCTTGTGCATTTATTATATCTCAGGGAAAATACTACAATTTCAATCACCAAAGGGTTAATATGTAGAAAATTTATGAATAATAAATATTATACAGAATTTGAGGGATAGAAAAAGGCTGTGGAACGAAATCTAATATGTAGGAAGAGGAGCAACACTTTTATGTATTTAATCAATGGTCAATTTTATCAGTGGACAATCTCTAAATCTTTGTACCACTTCTCAAAGGGATTTTCCCATTTGGTTGTTTTTACATAACATGTGCTCCCCCTTGTTTTAGGCTCTAACTTCCTTTGTAGGCTATGTTGTAGATTGTAAGTTATAGCCCGACGGTCCAACATTTCAGCCCCATTGGCCATTTCAAGGGACCTATTTAGTGTTCTCCTGCTCCTGGCTTTCTGTTGCCACTAAATAGGTCCCTTGAGGAAGGCTAATTGGGCTGAACCATCGGACCGTGGGACTATAAGGGTGTGTTCACATGGCAATGGACAAATACCGGTCGCATAACCGACCAGTATTTGTGCTATTTTGCGGCCGTCCCCACGGCTGCGGGGGGGACGGCTTTTCTCCGCGATGAGCAGAGAAAGGCCTTCCCCCTTCACACTGACTTGTACATATTCTGTCTGAAAAACGGACGGAAGAATGTTCATGCACAACGGTTTTTGGGTGGCCCGTGGGCGGAAAAAGCACGTGTTTTCCATAGCACCCCATTGTGCTAGTTTGCAGCCGGTTTTTCAGACGGTCTGCAAGATCGCAAACCGTCTGAAAAAACCGACCGAAAACCCTTGCCGTGGGGACATGCCCTAACTTTACTCCTACTATGCATACTGCTTGATATTGAGAGCTGAACTTTATTTGTAACATATTCTATGGTGTAAATAAAACCACTTTGATGTAAGCTGTGAGCAGTTCTACAGCAGTGACTGACATTTCAGCTGTGCTAACTCCTATTCCTTACTGACCCTTTAAAGGGACATTGGTGATGGAAGGATTTTAATACAAATGATACAAGCAGGATGTCTGGGTATAATTTTGAGCTATCACAGCTATATTTTTTATGAGATGAAGCTCCTTTGAGGGTGATGCAGTAATATGTAGTATTATCACATAAAAACTATAAAACACAGGTGTCAAACTCTAATCTGGCCCACCACACTCTCTTAAACTTAGACACAGCTGGTGCGCAACTCTTAGGCAGTGGCACAGCTCACCTACGCACCTACCTACCCTCCAATGGCCCTTTGAGGGTAACCACAATGCTGTTAGGGGCCACTGTGAATCTCTGATTAAAAGGAGAGAAAATAAGGTTCAGCAAATTTGTATGTTCAATTGTACCTTTGGGAGAGATTAAAATGTCATG